>VXBQ01006123.1:1058609-1250130 GCA_013400175.1 Phainopepla nitens | reverse complement strand
TGGAAATTTTAGAAAAAAAATTTTTAAAAAAAAAAAAAAAAAAAAAAAAAAAAGATGTCTTGCTGTCTTCTCTAATTAATAGCCAGCACCAGGTGGAAAGAAATACAGTCCACAGAGTCCACCAGACATACTGAGATACTTGCCAGAGTAAATGCTGATAGTTTAGGCTATGCCCAAACCATCAGAAAGCCATGAATTATGATCAGCAGGAATTTGCTGCAGAAGTGAAGGTGCATTTTTGAAGATGGAGATATCTTTGTGTCAACAACTCATGACCCCTGGTCTGGTAATGTTCATGTAAATCCACAAAGGAAAAAATTCCTGATTGGATTTAACTGAGCACTGAAATGAGAACATGCAATGCCACAAAAGGCAGCAAAATATGGCAGTGTTTTAACGGGTTGTCAGTCCTTGCTGGGTATAGCAAAACCCTTGGGCTGAGTTGCAAGCTCAGTAATCCATAGGATCCATAGGAATCAATGTGCCATGGCTTTTTTTGGTTTTTTTTCGGTAAGAGCTGATACTGCCTTTAGCATCTCTGAAGGTGTTTTCCAGACTGATGACCCTCATGGTCAATTCCTCTTCTCTCCACGTGATTGTGTTATGAGCTGCTATAAACACTATTATAGGACACTATTTTCATGCTGCTTTCCAAGCGGTGCCTGCTAATTTTGGCTCAGACAACACTTTTAACAGCTATGTGATATATTTCTTTTTTTTTTTGTGGAAATTGCTGATACTCAGGCACAAAAACTTCAGTGTGTCTCTGATTTGTGTCCTGTAGCATGCATCAATCAGCACATCTGCCCCTCACTGCTGCCATAGCCACTAGCCTTCAAGAAACTTGACTTCTGTCTTACCAGCCACTGCTCCCTGCTTTTATCTAGCTTGCCTTTTTTTTTTTGTCTTCTCCATGTTGGTGGCCACTGGCTTGGTTTGCACAGGGTTTCTGTGTATCTGGTCAAGATTAAACAAGCATTTCTACTCCTCTCCTGGACGCTGTTTCTCTGCAAAGACCAGGACAACCAAGGCCTAACAGTATCTTTGTGGCACTGCTCTGAGCTGCTCTCCACAGGATGGGTGTACAAGGGTCATTAGGCACTGGGGATTAGAATGACTTGTGTGTATTTCAAGTAGAGTAGTAGAAAAGAAGCGGTCTCATTCAGGAGTAATGAGTTTGTTCTCAAATATCCCTGTGAGGATTATTCCTTAAAAGTACAGGGCAAAGTTGATTTGGATAAGAACTAATTATCAAAAAAGAAATTAAGGCAGTGTAGCTGTCTCTACCCTCCCCACCAGACCTTGGGGACACACATTACTCCTTGTGTTTAACCTATTAAAGCAATGACCCACATAAGAGGGAAAGGAATTGATTATAATTATTTCTGTGAGCATTAGTGCCCAGTTTATAGAAGATGGCCTAAAAATAGGAACTCAATGAGAACTCAACAGTAACAGAAAACTTAGAAATCGTGGGATGCTTGGATTATTTTTCTGAACAAACCAAACTGAATTAATTTTGTTAATTGACTGCTCAGAGAATGTACTCTTTCTGCCTTTAGTTTTAAAGATGAACTGGATAAAGAGAGCAAGAAGAGATAGCACAAAAAGAATTGCAAATTAGCATAGCTTCAGTAGCATGGGCTCATTTGGATGATATCTCATTGTAGCACTGATTTTAAGGTACCATTGTGTGAATTCAGGTGTGATTATGGGGCTAGTATCTGCAGCAGACATGATGACAAGTAGGTTAAGAGCAATCAGGCTTGGGAATTTTCAGATCAAATGTCTACCTCGGTTCAGAAGACAAACAGGAAATAGCTCACCTGGAAGGAGACTCCGACTTGTCAATTAGAAAATTAGAAAGGATGAAAAAGGAACATGAATTTGTCTAAACACAATAATATTGCAGTATTAAAGGTAGAGGAGAAAAGTTTAATGGCTGCATTATACTTTATGTGTCTTAGAATACAGTCTAAGAAGTTGATGGATATCATGGGACATAGACAATGTTGATTGCCTTCACTGAATAAAATGTGATGAATGGAGATGGATAATTTACCCATGTTTCCCGTGATTACATGTATTTATCTTATTTATCCCCTTTCTATTTCTCAGAAATTTGTAAAAATATTTTATCCTAACAAAAGTTCACATCATGCATCATATATATGTGCAAAGAGAAAAAAAAAAAACAACACCCTTGCTCTAAAATTTTGTTCCCATTAAAAGTCCAAACTCACTTTTAAGATGTTTGTATTAAGAGAACACTATGTGAACAACGAAGGATTTTACTATTTCAAAGAACCTCAGCCACTTCTCTCTGGTTGTATAAATGTCTAAACACATGAATCACATTTTACATCCAGTATAACAAGTCCAAAGTCTGTTTTGGCCATTACTCCTCAGCAGTCCTAAGATTAAGCCCTAAATACTTTCCCCCTACTGAATTTTATGACCTGCATACTACTCGTGTGTGTGTGTGTACATAATCCTTTCACATTGCACTATACATGGACATTTTAGCTGAGATAAAGGGGCAGGAGAAATGCTGGTTTTCTCCATGACTACTACACAAATTTCCTATTTAAAGGCTAACATTTGCTCAAAAAATAAAATGGACAAAGATGTTCCCTTTTCAGTGGGAGGGAGTGGTCCCCCTGCTACATGTGGCACTGGGGTTCTCAGCAGCATCACTGGGAGGCTCTGGAGCACTGCCCTGCCAGGTGCATAGGCATTTTGTGTTGTTAGTTTTTCCCTCACACGACAATGGATCTGCCTGCCACAGGGCTGGCACAAGGACCACAAGAGGGAGGTAGTCATCATAAAATAAATGCTAGGAGCTTGCTTCTGGTACTCTACATAGAAGGAAAAATCTGCTTGAATAATTAAGGCTTCCTTGATGTGAATACAGATAAAAATAGATAAAGAACGTGGTTTTGGCATGACTTTAACACTCCAGCTCAAACAGAAAAGGCTTTGCGTGGAAGTCAACCAAAGAAAAATTCACTCCGGGAGCTTGTATTACAGCTCCATTTAGCGGAGCAGAACGATCATGGCTCGTATTTAGTAGGTAATAATGAAGCATCATAAACAAAGTCAGGATGCAAGTCCAAGATTAAGTGGCAGCTTTAACGAGGTCCAGCTTGCTGGGAGCTTTTTGAAGTGTCCCTAGCTCACTTACAAAGCCAGAAAACAACAGAAGCAACTCTGACAGCTGCGAGAGTGTGTGGTTTAGAAGAAGGTTTTATGTCTGAATGACACCAGACTGGGATTCAGCTTTCATGTACTAACTAGGTCTGCTGGTTGCTGGAGCTCTAATCATTCTGCACAAACTGTGTCGCCCTAATGAGTTGCACAAATAATAATTCTTCACAAATCAGATCCACACCATCAGCTTCATGGATAGACAAGGCTGGTTTATTGAGGTAAACAGCACAAGTCAGCAGAATCGACACTGTGTCTCACTAGCCATGTTTAATATGCAATCTAGAATCTGAAAGGAAGAAATCAAATGCTATTTCTGTGAATGCATGGATGGTATGAAGTATTTTCAAGGACTAAAGAGCTAAAGGAGCACCCAGCAGCCAAGCTAGATGGTTAAATCTGACTTATCCCACTCTGAATGCACTGTAACCACCATGGACCCTTACAGTCTTTATAAGGGAAAATTAGATACTTTTGTTTTTCCTTCTTTTCAGAGAAGGAAGAGGTTTGGATTGCTTATAAACTTAAATTACATAGAAGAATACCTTTCAGCCTTATAGATTTTTTCCTTAAAGATATTACAATTATTTTTTCACTTCTGTAAATTAAACTTGGCCATTCATTAACTAATTACCTCAATTATTGCAGTTCCTCTAAGTATTATTAATTAGGTGAGGGGTACATTTAGAATTTAATAGCTCAGTTAGGAGGGTTTTGTTTAGCATACCTAATGCTCTGAAAGTCCTGAGCATGCTCTATATCACATAGGTATAGGACTTAAAGACAAGTGCAGGGGAATCTTTTGGGGATTGGAGTTATCTGTGGCTGGGAGTTACACAGCACAGCAACTGAGGTGCAAAAGAGAGAGGCAGGGAGTGTGGAGATGGATAAACCCACTTCTTTCTGCAGCAGAGAACTGCAGGATTACTGGAGTCCAGCTGATGCAAAGTTATGTGTTGTTTTGCAGGGATGACTGGTTTTCACATGCAAACCCCTTAATGTGTCTACATGTATGTGCTGATGCTGTGAGAGCAAGCGACCAGAGTCCCTTCTACGCTGTTAATTTATTTCCTCTAATTCCATGTTGGTAGCCATTCTGCATCTCTGTTTGATCTTGCACAGATTATATACATTAAACCAAAGTAATTTCTTCATCTGTGACTCAAGCTGTAATTACTCTGGGCCAATAACTATCTTTTATATTGCACTTGTATGAAGGGTGAGGAGGTGGTCCTGATTCCTCAGCCGTGAGCCTAGAAGTGACTACAATCCAATTAGCAGCCAAGATAATAATAACAGTATCCAGTAAACTAATGCTGTGCCTCTAAATTGGTTCTTCTGCCATTGTTTTGCTTAAGAAACTGTAATCCTATAAATTTCTTGATTGCCTGTAGCTCTGGTAATAAAAGCAACTTTCCCCACCTACAGAGTAAGAAATAGATGGCTGAAAATGAAACATTATTTGCATGGAAGAGGCATCCCTCTGGTCCCTACCATTTCTCATTCTAGCATTCTCCTTTCAGGAGCTACACGCACACCTATCAGCTGTTTCTCTTTGTGCAGGAGAAAACAGAAGTTTATAAAACTATGTACCTGTTCAGTTGACCAGGCAAAGCTCTTCACAGAAACCTGTTGGAACAGCTTCTCAAAGCTCAGTGCCTGCTCCATGTGCTGTTGCTCTCACACTGAAGTCAAATATATCACTGCCAACCTCAGCCCTGGCTTAACTGTGACATGGGCGAGAGGCCATAGTTGACAGGAAGTTGGTGAATGAGGATAGTGAGAGAAACAAAGTTAAGGAAGCAGAAACAACTGACAGTGCATGAAAATGAACCAGCTTTGCAACACAGGGAAACAGGTTTCTGGAGGGGAGGGGGTGAGAGGTGTGGGGTATGTGGCTTTCCCTGACATGGTGGTTGTTCTTCCCACGATGATGCCACCTTCTCACCAAGGTGACACTGAAGTTAACTGGCAGGAATCCTTGACTTGCTCAAAGTAAAGAATCACTGCAATGTGGGATTGAGGTTGCTTTAGCCTGCAGATGAAGCTTTTGGCAAATAGGGGATTTAGCTGGATCCAAAAGGTTAGCTGTATTTGCCAAAGAGAGAAACCCTGCTTCTTTCTGATGATACACACACAAAACACAATGAGGTTTTGTTAAAATAAATAGACAACCACTGCTCTGGAGGCTCTGGATGTGAATGAGCAACAGCAGCATTAAGCCATTTCAAAGCAGAATGAATGCAATTTTCACACCTATTCTTTTCTAATTCAGGTTCATTTGAAATCCAGGCACCCCTCTTTTATTAATTTTTTATGGCAGTATTAGTTAATGATATTGCTCTATTGCAGTAAGAATGCCATTTAGACCAAGACAGGTTAGAGTAAGAATGCCATTTAGACCAAGACAGGTTAGAAGGACTAAAAGATTAGAAAAAGAATTGCAAGTTGGTCAGATGCAGCCGGGAGCCACCTTGATCTCCTGAATTGAACACACTGCACTTGGAAAGCCTGGGAGTGTGTGGATGAATTTCTCCCAGTGCAGACTCATTAGGGGTGGTTAGGTCAGCACCCTCTGATGTTGCCTCCTGTAGTGGAATGTAAGAACATGAGCTTCCAAAGTAGGAAGAAACAATTGTCAGACTTCCATGAAAGCTGATAATTGAAGAAATTGCATTTTATTTGATGGAGAATATGAATTCAGACCAAGTATGCCAGGAAACATGGAGTAATATTTAGTGACTTATACAAGGTACAGTGAAGAGTTGAAATTTCCATTTTCCTGATTCACTTTTTCTCTGCCACAAGTTTAGCAGATCTCCAGGCTCCTATCTCAGCTACTCCGACCAACATTGTGTGCCCACTCTCTGATCATTGATAGCATTATTTATCTTGCACTTCAGTGCCTAGCACAGATCAAACATCTGATTGAGGAAGAACTGGCAGATTGATGGGCAAACCTTGTGACCATTTCAGGTGGTTCTTGGGTTATCTCATCAGCTTTCTCTTCATCCTATACATGAGCAAGTGCACGTCTCCCAGTCACTACTGTACCTGTATGAGACTCACAGAAATGGATTGATGCACTGCTGATGGCAGGAAAGAAGGCATGATCTCAATTATCTCGGTTTTGAATTATGAGATTATTTCTTTTTCTGGTGTGAACTGTAATCTGCTTTTGTTTACCTTTTGTGTATAATTTTGCAGTTAGCCCAAATGCATTGTGCTGCAATCACAGGAGAAAAAGTCAGAGTCACAGCAATGTTCTTTTAAGAAAACACTGGTATTGTAAAGTATTCAGAATTTCACGTGTGTTTTCAGTACGTGTTTTCATGGTGAGAGGCAGCCGAAGAAGCAAGTTGGATTGCAGATGACCCAGGGAGTTTATCTATTTCTGGCTTTGCTATTCTTGTAGCCCTTTGTTTCACCTGAATCACAAGAGATCAAGGTGACAGTGTTTTACATCCATGCCGTGTGCTTCCTGGTGGTTCAGGAAGCCTCCTGAGTAGACAGCGCCTCTCAGGACAAACTGGACGATACAGAATCCCAGAGTCACAGAATCATTAAGGTTGGAAAAGATTTCCAAGATCATCAAGTCCAACCTTTGACTGACCATCACCTGCCAACTAAACCACAGTACCAAGAGCCACATCCAATTGTTTTTTGATCACTTCCAGGGTTGGTGACTCCACCACCTCCCTCAGCAGTCCATTCCAATGCTTAATCACCCTGTCAGGAGAGGAATTCTTCCTGATGTCCAACTGGAACCACCCTGGCACAGTTTGAGACCACGTCCTCTTGTCCTGTCACTGCTTGCTTGGGAGAAGAGGCCAACCCCCACCTGGCTACACCCTCCTTTAGGTAGTTCCTCTTATTGTGCCTCTTTTGACATTTTACATTGAATCTCCCTTAGTCAGCAGAAAAGTGTCAGTCTGTCTGAGGGCACACCAGAGGCCCAGGCTGAGGGACACCAAGCCCCCTGGGAGCCCTGATGAGCAAGGCAGCAACGTCAATGGTTTGGAGGCTCAGCTCATAACGACATCTGCTTTTTTAAAAAACTTTCTTGGACCCTGTGAAATACAAAATTTCAGGAGAACTGGACTACAGGTGCTATATGACTTTTGCCTATTTCCTGTTTCCAGTCAGGCTGTAACCACAAAAAGCCAAATTGTGGCCTTCTAACGCCACCGATCACAGCAAGGGAAATAGGAGCAGAGACATGCAAAATTGGAATTCTCTTTGTACAGGACAAACACAGAGATAAACACACTCCTGGATTTTACAAAATACCCAAAATATGGCTGAAACTCTTACAGCTGATCTTGTTTGCCTGTCCCTACTGCCAATGAGCTAGCTGTTTGTACTCTAACAAATACAGTGAAGCACATGAAAAGAGTGGATGGTTGCATTGGACAAAAGTTGCTCTTTAGTCTGTGAAGAAATCAATCCCTCCAAATTCTGCTTCTAAGCTATTTGGGTTTCAGAGTGCTCTCCTGCTTTTAAACACCTACGGACATAAACCAAGACTATTAAATAGGAATAGTTTTGAAAACTTGGTTGAAGCATGTCTTTGAAAATGGTTCCCACAAGATCAGGGGGACAAGAAGGAGCTGAAACAACGCTTGGAGCAGCTGGCTCTGACCACAGCTATTGAGAGCTGCACGCTCCCCAGTACAGTTACACTGCTTTGACCGACCAAACACCAGAGGGGCTGACTGAGGCAGTGAGCAAAGGCAGTCACTTGATGAGGTACTGCATAACGCAGTGAGAACAAGAAAAGATGCTTCTGGATTTAATGCTTAAGCTGAACTCAGTAGAAATATGTCTATCAGTTTCTGTGGAATTTGAATTATGATTTAGTGAGTAACACAAATTCAGGTTTTGTGTCACAGCTGCTATATCTGTTGATGAGAGCAGCTTGTAAGGAGGTCAGCAGAAATCAGTGTTAAGGCTTATCTCTCAATTAATGTGCTGAATGCTGGCATTAAAAGTAATCTTTTAGTTGGACAATACATAACCACTCAAGAAATACTGACAGAGAAAGTTCAGTGACACCTTTTCACTGACATTTATACTTCCAGAACAGTGAAGAGAAGAAGATAAGGAGGGCAGCAGTCTACAGAAAGGAGAAAAGGCCATAAAAAGGGGAACATACACTGGAGAATATGTCGCTTAATGAACAGTTGGAGACTGAAGTAAAATGTGATATTCAGGCAGAAGGTGAGTGTGAAGTCAAGAATCCAGGGAATATTTCAGAGAGCTCAGGAACTGAGGCAATGATCCTTGTGGTGCAGCTTCAGAACATGACAAACCAGAGGTCAAAAAATAGATGGTATTTACCTGCTGACACATCCAGCAAAGTTCACTGGGGGCAGCAAAGCAACCACCAGAATGGGATTACTTATAACCCGAATTCATTTGGGTAGGAAACACTAGAGGTTTCTCATTTAAAACTGTGCGTACTTTGAAGGAGCATTGGAAAGGTGAAACTGCCATGTTGGCTAAGGTTTCCAAAATGCCTGCAAAGCACTCTGTGAAGATCACTGTTATTCTTGAACTATGTTATTATCCCTCTGGTTCGTGGAGTTTGCAACCTGGAATTAAAAGAAAAGTGGAGGATTATGGTGTATTTTAGAATTTCTCACATTCGTCATGTTTTCTTTTTGGAAACATAGAAAGGAAACTTCTGGGTCACCAAATACAATTCCTGGGTCCTGCAGGCAGTCATATTACTTAGAGGATTAATCTCCTATCAAACTCCTTGAACATATAATGACCATCTTTACTAATGCTAATGAGAATTGCTACCCATAATTTGCATTTACACACTACTTAAGGATCTTGAAGTGTTCTTTCATATAATATACTCATTTTTATTACAGGCATATTGAATTTAAATGACTTGCCTAGGGTCTCACAGCAAGCCAACAACAGAATGACTCTTAGTGCTCCTAGTGCTTTGCATTAAATCCTGGGCATTAACAGCTCCCTTTGTAAAGGGAGCTTTGTAGTTGTAGATCACCTCCTGGTGCTGATGAATCAAACCTTTTCTGATAGCGAAAACGAATCAATAAATTACTTGAACCCACATAATGCTTCCTAGTGTCTGCAAATCCTGACTTCCTGTGAACTTAGAAAGTTGACATAAGTCTGGGTAATGCTCAGATAGCCTTTGGCCTATGACCAACTACGAAATTTTCATGCACTAAGTATGCACCTCAGATCTATATTTTCCATATGAATACAGCAGTAATCTCTACATTTGTTCCAGGAAAGCTTCAAAGCTTTCAGGATACCTTGTGCTGTTGGAGGCATATGTGAAAGCAAAAACCAAAACAAAAACACCTAAGCCCTGAAATCAAACCAATTAAACAAACCAACAAACAAACAAAACCCAAACCCAAACCCAATAGTAAGACTATAATAAACAAAATTCCTTAACTTTTCCAGTGGCAGAATTGCTCTGACACAGGTATATTGCTTATCACTGATGCCTCCTCTGAATAGCTTGGTCCTCATCAAAAACTAACTCTAAAAGGAGGAGATGAAACATCCCTTTATGCATGGGTTCCTCTCTGTTAAGAAAGATGCAGTACCACAGAATTACCTGAGTTTTCTGCCTGTGTCAATACTATCGCTGTCTCTAGCAAAGTGAAACGCTGGTATTTCCCTTTATATTTTGCCCTCTCCTCTATTCCTCCCATGGAATGAGCTTCAAATTGTACCCAATTATTTCAGGATACTATTTCCAAGCTTTTGCCTCTGGCTCTTTCTATGGCGAAAGAGTCATTTGTGTTTCTGACACTTGCTGTAGCATCAGAGGAATCACTGGGTAGACCAACAACAGCTACAGCAATACCGACCCCACTCATTGAAGGAGTTCCTCCAACATGGTGGCAGCTAAGCTCTCACCTGTGGCAAATGGTGACATTTACTCCTGCTGGGAATGTGGCTGGGCAGACGAATGTTAAAGAGGGCCTGCAAGGCCGCTTGCGCCGCTTGACCCTTGGCCAGCTTCTTGCTACGTCCTGAGCCTTCAAATGTTCTCCCGTCCACTCGCACGGCCATCACAAAGCTCTTGATGTGCTGCTTCTCCACCGTCTCGGAGAGGCAGACGTAGCGCAGGCCGGAGCGCAGCTCATTGAGCAGCACCACCGGGTTCTTCTCGCTCTCCGCTTTGGCCGCCCTGTGCTTGCCCGGCTTGGCGTGGCCCACCAGGTCCAGCGTGTGGCACAGCAAGCGCCCGCGGCGGTACGCGGTGGAAAGCAGCTCGTTATTGACGGGGTTGTAGACTGAGAAGTCCTCGCTGTGTGTGGATGGTTCAAACTCCTTGAACAGAGTGTCTGGGAAGTCTGCCTGATCGGAAGTGAAGTCCGTGGATGGGCTGATGCAGTTTCCCATGGCGAAGTGGGCTTGGCAGGCGTTGGGGAACTGAACGAATGACTTCAGAGCTAACTCTGCGGCGCGCATTTTGGCTTTCTTTTTTGTGGGGCCTGTGCCTTCAAATGTAAGTCCATTTACTTCCACGGCAACAGCAAAGACTGGAGCATGCACTGGACCTGTCTGGGAAACCATTTTATATTGTAATCCTGGTTTGAGTTCGTGTAGCTGAACCAGAGCATTCTTTGGCGTCACTGACCATGAAACTTTCTTCCAGATAAGCTGAAGTTTGCAGAAATGACCATTATTGCCTTCCTCTAAGGGTCTTTTCCTCTTACTGCTAGTTGTTCCCACTCTTGCCCTATCAGTGGCTGCTATTGGATGATCCTCCAGGTTGCCAATGTTTCGATTTTCCTTTACTTCTGCACTGCTGGTACCTGTCAGTAAAGAAAGGAAACAAATCGCATTACAACATTATGCCTAGGGCTGTTAGAATAGCCAGAAAAGAAAAAAAAATATAGAAATTGTTGCTAAGCCCTTTTTAGGAGTTTTCCTTAAATATCTGTATAATGGTTGGTTTATTATTTCTAGCACAGTTTTTTGCATGTTCTGAATGTTTACTTGTCCCTAAAGGTCTCCTTATATTAGTCATTAGCCTTCTGTTTTAAGACAAGATTACATCATTCAAAGATGAAGCATAATGGATGCATGTGACTTAAATGACCTGCTTGATAATTACTAGTAAAATGTAAATAGTTTGCAAAATTCCCTTAGGATGACAATTATTCTATAATCCATGTGGGTGAATGCTTGTGAACACATTATTAGAAATTGGAAATGATTCACAAACAGAAAAATGGACCAATGCATTGAATAAACTATTCGCAATGAATATATTGACCATCTCTGTTCACACCATAGCCTCTTCTTGTGTGGTCAACATCATGAATCCTGACTAGGAAGTGATCTGACAGATCTTCATAGCATTTGAAACAATAATCTGGTCAGGACGCAGATCCCAGTTTAGTGAGTGCCTTCCTGTCAAATTCAATTGCAGATGCTCTTAGTTTCTGCATCAGCAACAAATAATATTGCAAAAGTTATAGATGAATCCAAATGAGATCAGGAGAAGCCAGAACATTATGATGGGAGCAATTACTGATGTAAAGGATGATCCGTATGAAAGAAAAGCAACAGGAGAGAGTGACTGCCAGGAGTGCCAGGAAAGGAATGAAATGACAGTGGGGAGCTATGGAGGGAGCACTCCGTTGGTGAACGAGTGAATCCCCCACCGCTCTGGACCATGCCTGTGCAATGTGCTGCAAGGCAGTGCTCTGTGCCACAGCAGAGGCACAGATGAGAATGGAGAGTCATCCCACTGATGTCCTGAATGAAACACAAGATGTGCTGCTGGCTAAATAATCATCCTATAAAATCCCTGTAATTTCTGATGAGTCAGTTTAAATGTCTTGCATCTCTGAGACATCCTCCAGTCCTCCTATGCATTCCTTGGGACAGAGACAAATGGAGGAAGAAAACATGGGTGTAACCAACCTACAAGGCAACCCATCCCAGGAGCGATGCACCTGATCCCTTTCCAAGCAGAGAGCCTGCTTTACTCCAAACCGTGCTGGGCATGGAGCCTTTCCCAGATTTTGGTTTGGTATCGTCAGGTGGGATCATGCCACCTACACAGGCATCAGTCCCCTGCACAGAGAAGGTCCCTGTGGTCCTTAGGGGACAGAGAATGATCCTCCCACTTTCTGTAGGGCCATGGCCATATTTGGTTTTCTCTCTACTCTGATAATATAAGTTGGCTGCAAGGATATAAGGGGTGAGCTGCTGGCTAAACTTTTAGAAACTTCTGCTGGATCACTGTGTCTGTGCTGCACCCCAGTGTTAGGCTAGGCCAACGGATGCACAGGAGCCTGTGGAGATTATGTGGAACCAACAATCATGATTAAAAATTTCCTTTATATCCTGAAATGTTACATTTGTATTTAACATCAAAAGACTTTTTCCCATCAGAGGACTAAGTCTGTACTCATGCAAGTTGTTCCACAGAAAGAGGATCACTGCTTAGACAGGAGTAATAATCATGGCACAAATGGAGGCCCATTGCAGAACTGAGTCTTTAGGCTCCCTCTCCTGAAAACCCTGCAGCACACACTGAGCTTCCAGCCTGCATCTATGTCTCACCAAAATTATCAGCAAAGAGTTCTCTTCTGCAGTGCTTTGCTGAGGCAGAACATGAACTGACAAATTAAGATTTTAGTGACTAGTTTATTTTTACTTTCTGAAGCTAAGGGGACAGAATGAAGACAGGTGAGGAAGGAAAGAAAAGCAAGAGACATACATAATAGAAAAAGAAAAGTTCCATCATATGGTATTCAGCTGTATAAAATATGGCATCTTCAAACCAACCTCTCTGGAAATAAGACATTTAAAAGATCATGATAACTATGGCACAAGGATAATGTGCTGTTTTCTCAACGAGTTCACAACTCTATTTATAGAGACTCTGCTCTGAAGGGAAAGGGAATATCAGCTTTAACTTCCTCTATCCAGCTTGGCAATGTCTCTGGCCATTTTCCTCATGTTTTCTTTCTTTTCTCATGTTTTCATCCCACTCGAAAGATATCTTTTAGTTATGTGTATTTTTTAATGTAAAGGCAAAATATTTTGACGCAGACATATTTTTTTAGCAGGAAACATGTTTGGTTCTGTATTTCGCACCTCCTCTCTCATCTTAACCTAATAGGTTTTTACAGAGCCAATTATGGTACATAATGATACTGTAGTCAAGAAGCATGAAAAGAAAGATAGCTCCTGCTTCACACAATATTCAGCTTTGAAAAGAATTTGTATTGATTATGCACCACTGAATAGGAAAACTCAAGAGGTTATTTGTGATTGTCATATTGTTTTATTCCATCTGTTTTTTTTTGTTGTCAGAGAACTGCAAATTTGTGAACATGAACGTGTGACCTTAATGTCTTACCTTAACCACCCTCAATAAAACAATGTTTAACTAAAACCATAAAAGAAACATTACTTATTTGTCTTAAATTGTGTCTATAAAATTGTCTAGTCCATGTTTTGGCCAACAGAGAGTTTGCCTTGATGAAGTGAAAAAAATGCAGAGATGCAAGTGTAAAACTTCCAGAGATAAGCACAAAGGATATGTGGACAAAACTGGGCATGCACGGTGATAACATATCTGTATTTATGGTGTGTTTTGGCTTCGTTACAGTGAAGAAAATCTGTGCAAGTATCCTTACAGCCAACCACATTTCACAGCACCTGGTCCTGAACCACCAGGAAACAGCTCAGTTCTTCCCAGATCTCAGGAGGAGCTGCAGCAGCCAAAAGTCATCATGGCCTGTAAAGCAGAGGCAGCCTAAACTCAGTGAGTGCCTCAGAAAGTCTGTGAGCCTGATGGGCTTGTGTGATCCCTGGCAGCTGCCAGGAAATGTGAAATTACTTTATACTTTCAGGTATCTTTGAAATAGGAAGTCTTTGAAATGTGTCTTTTATGAGACCTCTGTGTAGCAGACATAAGATTACCTCTCTAATGGTGGCACATGTACTTCTATTGTGAAAATCAGACAAAGCAGGCAAATGACACCAAACTACATAGGATAAATACTGTAAGCAGCTGTAATAGAACAATCAGAAGCAATTTTAGAAATGAAGAGCACTAAAAGGAAAGGGGTAAGTCAGAGGATACACATAAGGAAAATGCAAAACTGTGGATCATTTTCAGTCTTGTTATTTCTCATAATGTCTTTGTTCTTGACTTTCCCAAAAATATCCTTTACATTTAGGGGAAAAAAGATAATAAAGTATGGTTCTCCCATGATGAAAGGTTGGAGAATAATAAGACTGAAAGGGGATGGAGTTAAAAAAAAAAAGGAGGAAGAAAAATATCATAGTTTCTGGCAATAGTTTCTAATTTATTGTGTAAGATTTCTAAAAAAGTCCCGCAGCTTTGCACTAAATATCTCCTCAGTTAACTTTATTAATTGATTTTTGCAGTTTCATAGGCAACAGGAGACATTGTGATCTTGTATTTGCTTCAGTAATTGAATGGGGGAAAGGAAAGCAGTTAGTGAAATATATTTATTTATGCACTATTCCTCAATATTCTGACTGCTCTTTCATGTTTTTCTCCTTTTGGTCATTATGCACAGTAGAGTTAACCTAGAGAGTTTGCATCATCAAGAGCATTTCAGAACTATAATGCATCACTAATAATGACACTGACTATGTCTCTGGGTCTTAAGGGCTCTGCAGAACTAACCATCCGATACTCCACGCTACATTTGAAGAGATAATATTGTTCCTGTTGAAGGTTATTCTGCTGCTAAACCAACTTCTAGGGAGGATGGGGAAGAAGAGGTGGTAGGTGGCACCTTCATTTTTGCTGGCATTTTTACTATTGGATTACAACGGACACTACATTATTGAAAAGCTGTGATATTAAAAAAAAAGAATTTGCAATATCTGTATTATAGCAAACTCCTGATTCAACTGACAGCTCTGAGACAGGCAGTTACGGTCTTTAGAAACATTTAGAAAACAATGTATTGCTTATGTAGAGTACATTTTTGCTGTTCATCTATATCACATTGACTGCAGATGTTAGAAGAATTGACTTTCATAATTCCTGGAATTCTTGAAAGTGAAAATCTTGAACCAGGAGCAATAGGTATGAACCCAGGAACCAGAGCCATGGCCTTTGTCCAAGGCCAGCTCTGACATCAAATGCAATGTAGGCCAGTCTCCTCTTGCAAGCAAAAAGGCATTTTCATACACTTATTGATTCCACAACCAAGAATTGGGAATGCTTCTGCTGGGATTTTTAGGCTGATATTCTTGACTTTGGAAAGATAAACTTGAAGCTAACAATGGAAATCACTCTTCTCTCTTACAGGAAAACACACTTATGTATTTTTAAATCTTCATGTAAAAAGTCTAGGTAAACTATGACTTCTCTGTTGCTGTTGAACACTCCCTGGTGGCTCACAGGGTTCAGGTGGTTAAAACCAGTGTCATTAGATTTGTTTGTGTGTAACACCACATTGCAGATAGAAGTATTACCAGTGAATAAAGTAGAGGACTTTGCTTAAAGGGAAGATGAAACATTTATGAAAGGTGATTGCCATTGTCTTTATCCGTTCCAGAATGAACATACTCTACTTTGCCCACCTAATTATCTGAAGTAACTGTGAAATCCATTTCTAGTACAGATCTTACCAATGAGGGAAATTACTCAAATGATCTAATGACCTGACTTAGATTGATACTCAAATTCCAATCTCTCTGCCCAAGTTAGCAAAGAACTGCATGTGGCAGAAAATGTGTGCAGCCCATGGCAGAGACAGACCCAAGGACATGCCTTCCTGAATCACAGCCAGAACATTTTAGGTGCGGGAGAAATCCAAATTATAGCAATAGACACAGTTCTCAAAACAAAAAATACGGCAATAGTTTTGGTGAGGGATTGCCTGGAACTCTGCCTCCTGAAATGGGATATTCACTTTTTTCTTAGAGACAGTTGTCTGTCTCACAGTGTGAGGCTGTATCTCTCACTGTGGAAACAAAAGCTCTGGGGCCTCATGCTGTCTGAAGTGAAATTTGACCAACATGCTCATAACTGAACATGCTTCAGTACCTGGAATCTGAGTCTGGAATGTGTCTTTCAAGACTGCTGCAGTGGTTGAAATCAGTGTGTTGGGGACCATCAGCTCCCTCTGCAGACACTGGGGAGGTGTGTGCTGCCCTGAGCCTGTGTCTGTGGCAGCACTCCATAATGAGATCCCCAGGAATCATGTGCTCCTTCTGGAGGTACAACATGGATTTAAAAGTATCTGTGGCTGGTGATAATCTGCCTTGATCCCATGGCAAAGTGGGGATGGCACAATTAAAGCTCAGGGACAGGCACAGGCTTTTAGCATCATGAAAGGCAGACAGGTTTAAGCAGTCAACAGGGAATGATTATTCACTGTTTCATGCAATCCCAGCACCAGAGGCACCAGGCTTGAAGCAATAAAAGGGTGCACTTTTTGACAACACTCTAAATCAGTCTTTTTTCCTGGCTGTTGTTGAGATCAGAAGTATCAGTGGGCTCTGGAGAGGACTAGACAGTTCTGTGGATGTCAAAGAAATATGATGATTCAGGTGCAAGCTCTAGCAGCGTAAATTTTGCTAGGTGCTATAAGGATATACCAAAGGGAGGATCCCCATTTAAATGTCCTTTTTCTCAAAACATCAGTAACAAATGCTGAAGACCATGTACAGAGCTAAGCTTTATATTTCTAATCCTCTACAAATGCCTTCTGGGGATGAATAGGGTGGTCCTTTCCTTGCATGTTCAATATTAGACCTTCATCAGAGACAGATGATTATGCACAATTCCATTCCAAAGGTGTATAGTGCCTTTGACAGGTTTTTCTAGTATTAGTTCATTGATCATAACCCACAAAAGTCATGTCTGTATGCTAATAATCACCTGTTGAAAATGCAGGTGTAGTTAAACTGCATGGCTCCCTTTGTAAAGAAGGCCTAAGGGAATGTGAAACAGGATTTGTATCCATTTCAGCTGGTGGAACTCTGCCCATTGATACAGCACAGTAGCGGAAGCAGTGCTCTCACAGGATGCTCAGTGAGCAGAAAACTACAGGGATAAGCAACCTACTTCTCTACCTTGCCAGCATTCTCCTGGGCTTCTGTTAAATTGTTAACACAGAAGAAGGTTATTCCACTTGTTCAGAGCAAATCTCTGAAGCTCTTTAGAATGTGGAATTACTCCAGAGGAACATGTGTGCTATAGGCTTTAGTGGGATTTAGGCCACTATACTGCAAGTGAACACAGAAATATGGATGATTTTAAATTAATTCATATTTTAAAAAATTATTTAAAGATTCTAATAGTAACACCTAAAACATTTTCTGTGTACCAAGAAATAAATAGCTGCCTTTTCACTGGAGCATATGTTTGACCGGAGGGAGGACTGGGTTGGATGACCCTGAAAACAGTGACATTTGCTGTTTCTCTTTCAGAAAACATAGCTTACCCTGTCCATGTGAGCTGTTTTACAGCCCACGCAGACATGAATGTGTCTTGGTGTTGCAGAAGCAATAAGAAAATGGTGTTACAGTGTTTGGCTTGTACAAACTTCCTACATTACCTAAAAATAACTAAGTAGCACATTTGGGAACTATTACGCAGGAGGTGCCTGCACCAGCTCATCATGTGCATAATATGTTTCCTCTGTGTGTGTGTATACTTCTCATATGTCTTCCTGAAAATACAGCCTTCCTGGGAGCAATTCTGAGGGATTTTCACGATTTTTTTTTGCCTTTGCTAAGATCTCTAATTGCCTGCCTTCACTGTGCAGCAGAATAGTGAAGTCCATATGATGCTCAGCAGCAGAAAATAGCAGGCTGTGCTTCTTCACTCCTCCAGCAGCTCTTCCCCTTGGTGATGCACCAAGACCAAACCAAGGCAGATCATCAACAACAAGGGAAAACCCCAAATTCCTCCCACTAAGTGGCTCTAATGGGGCAACATGGCAGCGTATGTCTGGCTGGAAAAGAAACCAGTCTGGTAGGTGATACTAAAACATTGCTCATTTGGTTAAGAAAGCTTCCCTCCCTTTTTTTTTTAAAAGATTCAAGTTGTGTTACAATAAGCAGGCAGGATAACACACAATAATTACTTCTAGGTGACAAATGGAAGGGCTTTCTGAGGGTTATTAATTCCTAACTGCCACTCTCAGACTTGTGTTTGGAAGACTTCTCAACTTCAAACCCAGCAGGACTTTCCTTCAGCTTTACAGTCTTGGGCTCAGACATGGGGTTGAGGTAAAAGGGCCCAAGAGAATATTAATTAGCCAAGAGTGGTTAATTTTTAGGTTATAACTGGCTTATTTAAGTCTGGTTAATCAATTCTCAATTTGATGGTTCTGTGCAGGGCCAGGAACTGGCCTTGATGATCCTTGTGGGTCCATTCCCACTCCCTTCTGTGACTTCACATGAGGAGCTGCCAATAGTTGCCCTCCTTTCCACAACTGCTTCTCCACTGTAGAGACTTTATTTTTGAACTTTATTGTGCATCTATAGAGAAAAGAGACTGCTTACTCAAATTGTCTTCATCCTCCATTGTGGTCGGGCCAGGACTCAGGTACTTGAAGGGTGCTATGAAGGTTGACAGTATGCTTAGTTTTTCTAGAAGAAAACAGAAGAAAAAATACACACAAAATCAGTACTTAGTCAATGCATTCACATCTACTTCACACTTTTTCTCAGGTCAAAACATCTTGGTAAGTCTGTTTGGTTTTAGGACCTGAAGGAATGGCCTGAAGTTGTGTCAGTGAAGGTGGAGGTTGGATATTAGAAAGAGGTTCTTCCCCCAGACGGTGTTTGGGCACTGACGCAGGGCAGCGGTCACAGCACCAGCCTGACAAGAGTTAAACAAGTGTTTGGACAGTGTTCTCAGGCACTTGATGTGACTCTTGGGGATGGTGCTCTGCAGGGATGGAAGCTGGACTCAGTGATCCTTGTGGATCCTTTCCAGCTCAGCACATTCTGAGATTCTGTGACTACAGTACCATCACAGTTCACTGATGCATTTATTACTGAACTTGGTGCATTTATTACAGCTGGCACATGCCAACACCAAATACACATTTCTCCTGGTTTCTGCCCCCATGCAGTGTTTCTCAACTGTGCTTCCCAGCAATGGTGCCTGAGCACTGCAGAGTTGGGGATGCTTGAACTGGTCCAGCTGGGAATGGGGTAGGGAGTCAGCCCGGGGAGGAGGGACATGAGCCCTGCTCTAACGGATGAGACCTTGATCTACTTCACTTGTTTCCGCTTCCTAACAGAGGCTGAACCAGAATTCTTAAGAGAAAACTCAGTGGTGGATGGCACAACAGACTACCGTGGCTTGTAATTCTACCAGTTTTTGATATGATTTTTGGAAAACTCTTATGGCTCATAAAGATATTGTTCACACAATATGAACACACTTTGAAATCCCTCTTGTGTATTCATATTAAGTGCTTTTAACTGTGGTTTCTGTTTATCCTGCACATAGTGTATGGCAGAGACATTTACTTCCAGTGCCATGATCAGACTCTGCATTAGAGGCCAGGGCAGATTCAGCAAAATGAGAACTGATACTGCCTTATACTAGGTCAATATTTGGCTCAGGATTTATCTATAGGGAAAAGCTGAAGTTAACGCAAACAATATAAATAGATACATATTTATTTCCTTTGATAACTAGTTTGTTTAGCTGAACATTTATTTTGTTTAGGCTGAATTCCTTCTGACACTCTATGGGGACTTTATTGAGGACCAACAGTAGCAGAGTGTCTACTTGACAGAAGAAACAGAAACACACCTAACAAAGGTGATCCACAGCTTTGAAGAACTTTGTTGCTTTCCTAAAGTACTTCTCTCCTTAGAAAACCTCAGCTATGGCTAAGGAAATAGGTGGCTGAGGCTCACCTATTTTGTCAGTGAAAATGCTCTGCATCCTGCACATTGTGAACAATGTTGGCCTCTCATCCTGTGACAGAAGCATCAAAATAAGACCAAGAATGCATTCTTTGAAGTGACACAAAAAAAATATTTCAATGGGAAATTTCTTTATCATTGAAAAAATATTTCTCTGAATTTTCTCAAACTCCTGTCTGTTGAAGTACCACCGGTCTAGAAGGTATTCCAGCTGAAGAGCTCTTAAACTTTTTCAGCAGCACATCTGCTAGCTTTTTGGCCTGGTTCTTCCTACATTTGCAAACAATCTTTGCTCTTGTTAAAGACTGTTATCAGAAACCATCAAAAATGACTGCATATGTTTGCCCTTGGCTGGGTAACATTACAGCTCAACTCTATTAGGGGAATTCACTGTAAAAGCTGACTGCTCTTTGTTAAGTAAATACAATAAGCAGAATAAAAGATTGCCTGAAGAAAGCCTTTTTCCGTCCAGAAATCTTTCAGCCCAGACTAATATATAATTAGAACACAAATTAGCCTCCTTCAATTGCAATTTCATTATGGGATTGCAGTGATGTCAGGAACCAAAAGAATGAAGCTATTTATGAACGCTATAGCCAGGAGATTTTCCTAAGTGAATCTTTTGACACTTTTTTTGCTAAGGCATTGCTTACTGAGAAATGTGGTGTCTCTGTACGACATTTCACTGTGTGTGAGACTGTTGGGTTGTGATCCTGATAAAGGCTGGTATTCACTCCTGACTTTCTCAACTGGTTTCTTTGATTGAAGTGAAAAGAGCGTAGGCTTTTGGGACCTAAGCCAAAGGCTGCATTTGGTAAGGGAAATGTTTCAGATGACAGACACAGGATGAGGGCAGCCCTTGGCTGTAGTACCAGCAGTGACTGTTGTGTCTGGGTACTGAGATCCTAAAGTGTGTGTGCTGCACCTGTGCCTGACTGCTGAAAGCTGCCAGACCTTCAGGATTAACCCTCAAGGCACTGATGTCCCACAAAAACCTAAATCTTTCCTGAGAAAATATTCTCACTTCTCATAGAGAGTTAACCCACTAACCAAGCAATATGGAAGTGCTTTCTTGCTGCAGTGGCTAATGCTTACTCCTGCCACCAATCAAAATGCAAATCCATTTACTTTTGTACTATACTATTGTTGGGTAAAGGGATATTTTATGATTTAATTTTGTGTAATTGATAGGTGAAATTTACAACGTGAATTTAAAATTCATCAATTTCATTTTTAGTTTGTCTTAAGGGACCCTTTAAACACCTTAAGCTTTTGCTGGTACTGTTTTCCACCTGTCCCCAAAGCCCCTGTTGGTGACTTCACTTTGTATGGCAGACAAACAGGATGTAAAATTTGCTGTATGCTTAGAGCAGCAATGGATGGGTTTGTGTCAACCAAACACAGGCAAGTCCTAATAACAGGATATAATTCTATGAATACTAATGATGAACTTTATAATTCAATATGTCAATCCATTGGCTAAGCAAGAGAACATTCAGTGAATGTCTGGGGGGAGCAGGAGGGCAGGGTTTTGAGTAAGCTCTGTAAAAAGAAAAGAGCTGTAGTATACACACTGCACACACGAATTACTGATCCAGAGAAGGAGGAAAAGATAAATGACAGAATAATTAAATGAAGGTATTTACAGAGAAATAGGTTAGGTTTAAAATTATTGGTATTATTGTGCACTTCCATCTTTTGCAAATTATTGCCTGTTGCTGGACAGACCATGAGGCACTTCAGCTTTATTACCAATGGTGAAATTCAGTGTTAATTGTCAAGATTAGGAGACTTCTGTAGTCACACTTTATGGTCCCTGTGTAGGTTAATGCCCATCATAATTAGCCTTGTTTCCAGCAGTTTGATGAAATCTTATGAATAAGAATAAAGGATAAGGCTGGATTTGAAAAAATCATAGAGAGAAATACCACTAAAACCTCCTTCTCTCACTGTCATTTCCTTCCATGATTCTGCTTGCTTTTTTTTTTTCTTTTTTTTTTTTTCCTCCTTCCAAAAAGAAGCAATGACAGGTAGCCCAAAATTCGAGCAGCTACTTTTCCTTTATAATTGTAAATGTTCTCTGTATTTGTCTGAGGAAGTTATTTTTCAAGATTAGGAGAGAGAGTTTAAGTGGAAAAAAAAAGACATTTCAAAAACTCTTTTTTGCAGAAATGCAGAATATATAACCCTATGCTTATGAGAAGTAACACATGAAGGTATTATTGCTGGCATTACAGTTGTACCCAAAGCCTCTGATGCCATGAAGAACAGATTTCATAAGGTAGCGGCATACGTGGACACAAACAAAGCTTTATTTACAATGGAAATTGAGAGACAAAGAGCAGGTATAGTGGAATTTATCTCTAGCTTCCTTGGAACACTACTGCAAGATGATAGCATCATTTTTTGTAGTGCATTCACTATAAAAACAGTCTTCCAAGTGGAAATCTGCTCCAGTACTCTAAGCCCAAAAATCATTTGTTCTGAAGAGAAGCCTATTATAGGAAGTAAACCTCATTCTTCTGTTCTGGGATGGAAAAGGATTTCAGTTCACTCTTCCAAGAATATATTTTCCAGCAACAGCAAATAGTTAACATTGAATCATGAAGAGTCTTTTAACAGCAGCCATAAAAATAATTTAAATAAAAAACCCCATGCAACAAGATATGTGTTGCATGAAATACAGAAAATGCTTTAGTACAAATGATTCAACAAAGCCTGGCACATAAGGCAGGCAAGTTTCCATTAAAACCTGCTTTTTTTGTGAAGTTGCTCTTGCCCTGGGGATGCAGTCAAAAGGCTGGTCACAGGTCCTGTAAATACACTTTTATGGTGAAGACAAGAATGCACATACACAGCTATAAACACATTCCTGCCCTTCATACCTATCAGTATTTGAAGGGCACCAGACAATACTGCTTGATCATCAACTCTAGGGAAGTTCTTTCACTCTCAATCACCAGAATAAAAGCAACGGGAACAGCAGGAGCTCAACACTTTTAAAAATCAGCCCTTATACATGTTGGACAAATTGTTTAGCTTTGAGAAGAGCAGACTGAGTGGGGTCATAACAGCAGCCTGCAAGCACATAAAAAGCTGCTGCATGGAAGAAAGGAGCAAACTGTGTTCCATGTGCATTAACACAACCAGAAGTAATGGACTTAAATTGCACCAAGGAAAATTCACTTTAGACATTAAAAACCCTTCCTAACAGTAGGGATAGTGCAGTGCTGGAATAGCTTGTCTGGTGGGGAGGTGCTGAAGGGCTGTGGGCAGACAGCTGGAATCTGCAGGGGGTTGCATTTCCTTTATAGAAAGGGCCCATCCTTTATAGTCTCCCATCTCAACAGACTCCAGCAGAAAAACCTGCCCCGACCATCAGATCCTTCAGCAGGTTCTAGCTCAGACTTGGAAAAGTGAGTAGTATTTTCTGGTATTTGCCATCTCTGAGCAGAAGTTTGTGGCATGCTCTTTTGCTTGGCAGCTAATGAGCACTATTAATAACCATTTTTCAAAAATGCAACTTTCAAACACAAGAACGATTAGACAGATGGATACCAGTGGTTTGCCAGATCAGCGTTAACAATGTTTTACTGAATTAGTGTCATTCTCATATTCAAATTGATTACCATAAGCTACTTTATTTGCCAGAGGTTTCTTCAACAGTATTCTTTTAAAAACACAATGCAGACATTATTAAACCAGTCCTAAGTAATTCATTTGGTTTGTGTGGAGTATGAAATTACTCAGGAAGGGACAAATATGATGCAATAGTGTAAACTCAGCTGCAAAACCTCTTGAAAAAAACCCTTATTTTTTATTTCTCTAAAGCAGTATTTGCAGCTACTTGAATAGTTACATCTTTACAGTTGTGTTTAGCCTTGATTTATTTTGAAAGGAAGGGGGGATACAGGGAAAAGAGAGCCTGGACATCAGGAGATGATTCTTTATCTTCCTTCCACATCTTAGTCAGTTCAGGCTTGGGCTGATACTGACTGACAGAATGAAGAGATTCTTAATGCAAAAGAAAAATATGGCAGATCTGCGGGGAAAATAACAATGTGTTTAAACCACAGCACTCACTGAGAAGGCTCACAGCCTTCTAAATTATGACTTGCATAATTCAGCCACCATACATGGTGGCCACCATGCTGCATCATTTAATTTAAGCAGCCAGTTTCTAGATAGGTATTTACTTGCATGGTGTCAGAATCAGCCCTTACAGCTTTGAGTTTGAGAACCAGCTGTTGAATCAAGTTTCTGAGTGTGCAGGGCTTGGCAGCATTGCCCAAGTGCTTTTTTCTGCACAGGCAAGTAGGCAGGCTCTGCGTGATGCTTTTATATATACACTGACAAGGCTGTGCTGGGGTCCCCATGAATTACCACCACAGTTCCCCTGGGGCTAGGAGGCTCTCTGTCCATCCCCTCCAGCCATGTTTAAGTTGGAAGGGTGGCTGCCCTAAACCCCTTCAGAGGGCTGATGTTTCTCTAGACAGAGACAGACAATGAGCTCCAGTTTGGTGCCTTGCACGGGAAAAGTTCAAGCCTGCATATATTTGCAAGGGGCTATAGGCACATACCCATTCCTGCTTGGTTTGTGTTTTCTTCTCTCTATCCTACACTGACAGACTATTCAGATTAAGGAATTTAGGTTTTTAAAAGAAAAAAAAATTTATTCAGCATTACTGTTTTTGTTTTCTGCTTCAGCAAGGACCTGAAATGAAGATGTAAAATATCAGAGCATATTGTTTTTAGTCTGATAACTAAAGGGAAGACAAAACCCGGGAACACTTTGGTAGTCAGCATTTCAGGTGAAGGCTTCCAGCTGCTCGAAGCAGGTTGTGCCTTGAGTTAGAAGTCAGAGGTGTGAACCTGGAGCCATGAAATCTTCCTCTGAAACAGGGCAACAAGCTGTTTGGTATGATGCAGTGCCCAGGCACAGAAGCACCTGCTTCTGTGCCTTGCCTGCAAGTTGAACATGGCCTGCCAAGTGCAGAGGTCTTCTGTAAACAGACAACTTGCTGCCTGCATAAATTTTTTTTATGTAGTTCTTGGAGCAGAGAATATCTTTTTGCTCTATTCTTGTTCAGTGCTTAGCAAAATGGGATCTGTGTCCAAGACGAGAGCTCTGAAATGCAATTATATTAAGTAGCAATAACAGTTTATGGTATTATGATACTGCAGAGAACACTGAATGTGAAACATCGGTTAGCTCAGGGGCCTGGCAGCTGGACTAATCCTCTGTGCATCCTGTCTCAGCTGTCTGCTGACCCAGAACTGCTACCCTTGGAAGGCTTTTGGGGAAGTTGTGTGAAACGTTTTACCAGGGCAAATCCAATACCCAGCAGGCAGTGGCAGGTCCATGCCCTGCGCTCTGGCCCCTCTGCAGCCCTGCATCCCACCAGTGTCTCCACACATGGTTGCACTCATTTACTCTGAGGCCAAAGTAACTTCTGGCTTATCACTTAGGAAGCAGAAAGGACCAGCAAAAACCCTGTGCATGTGATTTGTATGGATTCATTCAATGCGGTCTGAGGTACACGGGGATATGTTTAATTGATCACATCATGCATTAGGACATAGTTTATTTCTACAGGGGCATGTCCTGCAGCTCTCTTGCACTTCTGGAATGGAGACAGTGGGGTTTAGCTTCAGATTTATCACATGAATTCAAACAGGCACTTGCACAGACAAATCTCAGGGGCTGTTCTTTGGTATTCTGTACCAGCCCACTCCAAGCTTCACCATGAAAGACCTCTGTGGAATGAAACATGTTGTGTTGTGAAATATTAGTTTCTTATTACTTCCAGTAAAGAGCAAAGTAAGTAAAAACACAAGGTGGTTGATGGATTTTTTTAATAAGAAAGGCAATGTGTCTGTGTTTTGTTCTCTGTTAGTTCCTTGGAAATCAATTTGAAATCTAGTTCAGCCTAGTAAAATTAGATCTAAAACTATTTAATTTTGTTGCAAGAGTGTTTCTCTCTCCTGATGCCTTGCTTGAGGAGACATAGAGATAAAAACTCTTGAGTTATTATCAGTTTATGTGCATCTGTCTGCCTGTGGAGTGTACTATATTATGTATTTCTAAGTGATCTGGCTGTGGCTTGGAGATGGCAGTTTAAATTCCACAACTTAGCAAGCTTCTTATACTATTTGAACATGCATTTTGGAAATATTTTGATTTTGCATTCTATAAACAGTGACAAGCTTTTATTTCCTCCTTTTTTTTTTTAATCCCTATTTTTTGGGATGTCATCATTTTAGCAAATAGGAGAAGCACAGAGAAAATAATAGCATGAAACCCACCAGTTCCCAACGTGTGCTGAATAGAGATGCAAGAAGACCACAAAAATAGCCAGTGGAATTAGTAAGCATACAATAAATCAGTGGGATTAATTCTGACTACTTAATTGTATGCCAAACAGTATTATTGAACAGTATTATCAAAGAGAAAAGTCTTCAGTCATATGGGTAACTAGTTTGGCCAGTACTAGGGTGAATGGGTGAGTTTCTCATCAGCCTGTGTCCATGTACAAATCTGCACTACTTAAGTAGACTTTGCTAAGCTGGAACAGATAAATATATGAAAATTCTTGATTTGGGTTAAGAGAGGTTTGCCTATCACTAATTTAAACCTGTAAACTAAATTATGATTATGTGGAACGTGAGTGGTCTAACCCAAAGTGAGAGTACCACGTTAGTAAAGGTATTTAAAAGGATGCCTGGAGCCAGTGGTTGCTGGGGAGCAAAGCAGCTGCCTCTGCAGGCAGTTGTACAGACTAAGGCTCAGGACTGTGTATGCAGAAGGACAAGGAGGATACAAAGCTTTGTGCTGCACTACCTGATTTTGAAGGGTTTTGCCACCTTCTGAAACCAGCAGTCCACTAAGGTAGATAAATTCTAAGGTGGAGCTGAGCTCTTGTCACCAAGTTTCAGTTTTCCAAACTCTGTCTCCAAGTTCAGCCATTATCTTCTGTAAGAAAGGCTAGGAGGGACTGATCTCGTTGGCATGGATGTGTACAAATAAATGCCAAAGAGATAAATGCAATAAAGCCCTCCCAGCAGGTGCCTATTGATCTTACCTAGGACTTGGTTATTGATTTAGGCTAAAAGGCTAACTTGTAGATGTCCAAAGTTAGGAGACATGATTTCTACGCTCCCTTTCTGGGAAATCCTGACCTGTGTTCTGGTGGATGTTGCCACTGCCTGTGGATGGATTACAAGGTGCAGAGGGGGATTTCCTGCTTCCCTGAGCAATGCAGCACCTGCAAGAAGGATCTTCTATTGACATGTTTTCTTGATATTTTCAGTCCTTGATCTACCATAGGTTTGGGTAATGAACTGAATGGTATGTTACTGAAAGGGGGATCAAAACTCCTTTATGCTCACAGAGCTCCCACTTAAGGCACTCAAAGAACAGCAAACACCGTGAGCTACTGCATGGAGAAACTGTAAAGATATTTGTGTAGGTGCAATGTGGATGAGCAGCTAAGTATTTATTTTATATTCTGAAAAATGATAGTTTCAGTGTAAAGTGGGTCACCCAACACGAGCATATCAATGTGCTTCACCTCAACACAAACAGCTCTTTTAGCTCTTTTAAGGTCTTACTTCCTGACCTTTGTTAAGCCCACAAATGCAGATGCAGATAGAGCTGTCCATCTCCTTTCCAAAACTGACAATGGGACTGATGTGGAACAGCCCCAGCTGAGTGCAGACACTGCCTGTGAGCACTCGTCTGTGAGCTGCAACCCCCTCCCTCCCAAACTGAATACCTACTTAAACATTAGGAAGTGAATGGCCTGCATCAGAAAGCTCCAGCTGGCAATTAGTGGTGACAGGCTTTTTAAAATCTCTTCTCTGTTCATCTGCTGTAAGCAGCCAAGCAACCTCTCTCTCTTGTACTTCCATAATAATAATGCAGATTTAACCTGATTCCTGCCCTGATTTATCCTTGGTAACATGAGGCAGTCTTGTGTTAACTAATCTGTCTGTGGGCAGAAAGTTAAAGGCATTGCTGTTGCAATTTAGAGTGATATAAGAGGGCTGAGACTTGCAGGGCAAAATGCTACTGACAGAAATCAGGTCTGCTAAGTGAGCCAGTTATTTAAGTATTTAGGCATTTAAATTCCCATTTGACCCCTTGGGGGCTGAGACAGGTAGAAGGAGTTAGGGGCTATCCTGGGTCTGTCCTGAGTATTGCTGGTGTTTCAGTGCCTTTGACTAAAAAGCAACTCCTCCAGTTTCACCTGGTAAGGCATGAGCCTTCAATATTTATATAACTTTCCATCACAGCTTGTAGAGAGCCTTAAACTCTCAGGTCATCACTGCTACTTAGTATTTTCTTCTTACTTTTTCAGTCTTTATTCAATCCTAGGACAAATGGCTTCAAATCTTTTCCTCAGTTAAGAGCAGTGACAAAGGGAAAGTTTGCTATGGCTTTACAAGGAAGGCCAAGTTCTCAGAGTGATGCAAAGGGAACTTGACACCTGACTCCCATCAACAATAATAATGGGGGTTATGCATCTAACTCTTTCTGCATTGTGCTGACATTGTACCCTTGAATGTTAGTACAGTTCAATAATTCTCCAAAGATGAGGCAGCTTATTTTCTCTGCCATTGCTGCTTTGCTGGCATTTTTATGGCATTCCCAGAAGTACTACCTGTCAGAGTTAGTACTTCCAAGGATGGCATTGCTTTGGGGTGATTGAGGATTGATGTAATTAAAGAGAAGGCAGTCTACTGCTTGCCCATGGGTATTTTATATTAGGCATTTCACTGCACAGCTACAATTGATGATTTAAATGATGACAAAGTTGGGCTGCTCTGTATGAGCAACCGTGATTCAAACCATGAATTCAGGGATCTGTATCCTCTATTTTATGCTCAAAATTCTGAGAGTGCTGCAGAAACAGAGCTTTCTAGGAAAACTGCATCCTCCTCAAGAGCCATTTAGCAAAGGAAGGTGTTCCTGCCCATGGCAGAGAGTTTGGAAAGGGTGACCTTTAAGGTCCCTTCCCAACCCAAACCATTATATGAATAGCACCACTGAAAACTTGCAGAAATTTGCCAAAGGAAGGGATAGTTCCAGTCTAGTAAGGGACAAGTAAGATCCTTATCTGGGAATAATTGGAAAATAACAGGAAAAAGAAAATATAGTATTACACCATTAAAGAAATCCCCTAGTGCAGTTGTTGTTGTTTTAAGTGGGATTATCTGATTAAATCTACACATGCTTTTGTCCATATCAACATCTGGAGCAGGTACTGTAGGCTTTCTTTAGTAGTCAGTGAAGATGTAGTCAGTATAGCCTATGGCATTAAAGAGCATTAATTTCCTCCTAAGGTAAGTATGTGTTAGTTCTGCTCTGTAACTTGAACATATTAAAAACCACATGAAATATCAGACATATTATTATCTCAGTGTTTACTCCTTAACAAAATGATGAAGTGTTGAAATCCAGCAGGAAGGCTGCTCTTTAACACTGCAGACGGAGTTTGCTGAGGATGGTCTGGGAACACAAACCAGCTCTTTCTTTGTGTAGAAAGAAGAGGAATCTGTTTCTTCTCTTCCCTGCTATAATGTCCATAAACTCCAATTACATTTATAACTTTGCATTAAATGAAATATGTTATTTTACATAAGCACTTAAAAAGTCTATTAAATATCCAGTAACAGTTTTCTTTATTCCCTTGTTAGCAGCTGCCATGGCAGCAGGACTCACACGAGAATGAAAGTGATTTAGTGCATTGATTTGCAGTTGGCACAGCCCTCTGTTCTCAAACAGAACTGATTAGCTTAGCAGGAAAGTGCCATTTACTTTTTAACGTGTTTCTTTCCTTCTCATCTCCCTTCAGTGGCCGCCAAGAGGAACAGAAGAGCTGTAACCTCCTGAGCAGGTTGCTTACTTTCTTCAGCTCCAAATTCTGCAATTCTGAGGACTAATTTGTCTGGAGAGTGCTGTAGCATCAATACAGATGCCAGGGTTACTGCTTTGGCATACTGAAAACTCAGGTCCCGCTGAGCTCTTTCAGACTCTTTCTACACAAAATTAACCCTGACTAGAAGAATCCCCTATGTGTCCAAAAGTGCCATCTAAACCAAGATTTTAGAAGTTTTTTCACCACTTACAGGTAAAGCTAATAGGACAGCAAGGCAAAATGCCTAGCTGGAAAGGTTTCTCTTGAGTATCTCACTTTTCCTTCATAAACTCACTGTAGGGCTTGTCTTCTAATACATAACATTTGAAGGACTGTGTGCACACTTCTGCACCTCTGATCTTCCATGTATTGAAGCTGCTAGGGAAACTCTTGATTCGCCCGCTAAAGGTAAAGATTTTCTCTAGTGCAAAATGACCAGCAGCTGCAATAAAACAGTGGGAGTCATTGAATTAGCAATTATTTTTCCTTGAAAACCAAGTCATGACAAAAGTTCAGTTTGCTTTGGCTAAGACTCCATCATTTCAGGGGTCAGATCCTCAGCTGGACTGAGCGTCTGTGGCTTTATTGAACTCCATGAGCATACACGGAGTCATGCCAGCTGAGGTCAGTGGAATAACACTGTTTCAAATGTTTCAAACCAGTTAAGGTTCTGATCCCATAAACTTGTCAAGACTATCCAGTCTCATTAGTCCTTTTCACTTCTCTCTCAAACTTGTCAAAAATTCAACTATACCAAATCTTCTTAGGGGTGTTCGATATTTCCAAGTCTGTTTCTACAAAAAAATAATAAAGAAAAAAAGCCAAAAGGAAAGGGTGGGAGCCTGAAAACCTGGTTCAGAGTTATTTCTGGAAACAAAGATTAAAAGATGAAGAGGGGAGAGAGAATCTCCTTCCTACTTTCTAGCCGAAATTCACTCAATAATATTAATCCTTTTGGACTCTTTACAGTTAGCAGAGATGAAGAGGCTAATCTCTGTCTCTTCTACACTGGAGGCTCCATTAGTTCTACTAAATAGCTGGTGCAGCACTAGAGAAAGAAGTACATATGCATTTACCTCCCTTCTCCTTTGATCTCAGCAAGAGATTATAAAACAGCTCCCATATTCTGTTCTTTCATTTTAAAATGCAAAGCAATCTGTAACTTTCTTCCCTCTGGCACAGGAAATCCTGGTGAGGAGAGGGGTCCTTTACTAGAAAATGTATAGCTCACACTTTTCAAATGTATCTAACTCCATTAGTCACATGAATTCAGTCCCTTTTATTCCCCCGTATGAGCCATCTTTCCTCTTTCCACAACAACAAAGAAAATCCTCTTTTCTGGTAAAGCAGGAGCTATTTGAACTTCACTGATTCAAAAGACTGCAGTATCTGCCATAGCTAATGAACTCCTGGCAAACTGGGGGTGTGCTGACAGGGCAACATGACCACAGTCCTCTCCTAAACCACCAGAAAATAAAAGCTACCTCTTTGCAGGTCTTAAAGTACTGCACATGTGGGTGTACTCATTGTCAGCAAAACCTTACTCTCTTGGTGCTGTATACAATTTGTTTTGCCACTAGTGGCAAACTTTAATAATCATGAGTTGAATTTTAGGATAAAATGACTCATGCCCTAAACTCCATTGATTGTAAAGGGATGTGGGCCTGGCTCAGATACGGAAGTAAACATTTGGTCAGATAAAACCAACGTCATAGGTCTGGTCATCCACAGCTCTCTCACTCTTAATCTGTGTAATGTCCTCCTTGACTGTATTCTGGGTTTTCTTCCTGTGAAAACTCAGACACAAGGTGATAGAAGAAAGGAAAATAATGGCACCAGAGTGTAGACAAAGCATGGTGTCAGAAGGTGGCTGAGGGTCATACCTACAGCTGGATGGCATAGAAATATAGATAGAGGCACACAGGTGTGGCCTCCAAAGTGGATCCTGTAACCCTGTATCAGAGCCTTAAAGAATTACTTAGGTTTGGAGAGCATCTAGCATCAGATGCCTCAAAAAGGGACACAAAGGTGACATTCTTAATGTGATTTTCATGAAAGCATTCAGCAATAAACACTGAAGATTAGAGTGTATCCAAAATGTATCCTCTTCAGGGCTTGGGGAACTTGCTTGTGGTTACTGGGACGGACCCCTTCAGTTTGGGAATTTTTCCTGAGGACTGATGTCCAAGCCCTGTCCTTCAAACGAGTGGGAAATGGGAGCAAGAATCATAGTCTTTTAAAATGGGATAGTTGTGGGTGACAGTGAGGGTAGACCCTTGTACCCAGGTGACACAGTCACTGATTTTACCCAGAGCAGGACTTTGTCTGGACTAACGGCCCTGGAAAGGCTGTGGGCAGGGTGGGGGAGCCCATCAGTGCCCCCAGGGACCACACAGTCAGCACACTGTTAGCACAGTCTGGCCACCTGCACATGCAGTTCCACCTCTACATATATTTTAATACTGTTCTACACGTTTTAACTTTTAAATTCGACTAGTGCGTTTTCAATGTAGGAAAAAACAATTACAAATATTTACCAGTAATCCTGCTCTTCCCCACTGCCACTGGAAGGCACCAATCCACCCAAAATACCAATCCTTGCATCAAACACACACTTAAGGACCATGCTCAGTGAGGCCTGCCTTGGCTTCCAAGCCTTTTGATTAAACTATGCTGGGTTCTGATCCACAGCAGAGACTCTGTGAACTGCCACCAGGCATCTTCCCCCGTGACCACCTTGCAGCACAGCAGGAGGCACAGGGGCACAGCCACCTCCACTGGCACTAGATCACTGTCCTGGGCACAGCCCTTGGCTGGTGGGTGGCAGTGAATGGGCCTCCAAGGAGCTGGCACATTTCTGCTGGCAGCAAGTGCCCGAGGAGGGCTCACGGTGCCACAGGGCTCATCTGCAAAGCCCTGGCGGTCTGTGGCCTCACGGCCTGCAGGTGGGTGGTTCTTTGTCTTGCTGCTGTACGTAAATGCTAGGCCAGTGTAGCAAAACAACACTTCCAACCTCAGTCTTTCCTATTAGAAATAGGCTGTGCTCTGATTTGTTCAGTTTTGTAGTATTGCTCAAATGAGGAATCCAGGATAGTGGGATATATTAGGGGGTCACATCTGCAGTCCCATGGCTAAGGACCAAGATACTAAAATCATATGTATTAACTTTTTCAAGGCATTTGATTGTTCAAGACTATTCAGAATGTCCAGGAGCATTTGTGCTAAGAAAATTGAAGTACTTTGGCTTTGGCTGAGCTTCAACAGATGGATTTGCTTCATATTTGTTAACAAAAGTGACCACGATAGAGAGAGAAAGAAAAGGTGACAATTTGTCTCAGGAAGTAGCCACACAGTAAATCCCCAGTGAAGAGCTTTATGGGAAAAGGTCGATTTCCACTATTTTGCTTCCAGACCTTACAGATGGTTATCAGGACAAAGGTAATTATCTAACGCTGGTGATTTAAATACAAACAACACAATCATTCATTTCCTTCGCCCTGAGTGACAAAACTTCAGAGTGCAATGTGACCTCTGCCACTTCCACAAATGACTTACTAGCAAGAAATGAACTTCTTCAATTCAAAAAGAAATGGAGAAAAAACAAATCCATATCTTCCCTCCCTAAAGGGACAACAAGATCATAAAGTCATGCCTCATATGGCCCTGACAATGTCAGGGGGTTTAGGCAGTAGATTGAGGTCTGTGTCATTGATATGTGTAGACCTCGAGATCTGTCTAGCTCATGTCTACTGCTGAGAGAGTAATTTGTATCTAATTTGTTCAGTAGTTTTTCTGTTTGTATCAGACTCTGATTTTTCCAAATATACTTGTCAGTAGAATTTGCTCAAATGCACTTTGCAAACATATTTTAGCCTATGCAAACTATTTGTTTTGACTGTTCACTACTCATGCTGTGTAACCAGCCACCTAAGGCAAACTGCAGTTTTCCACTGGTTTTGCAGATGACTGATCCCTGAAATACTCTGAACTCCTTTTGCAAATCTCTACTGTAATCTGTCTCCAGTCACTCAATAAGGTTACCAAAACCTATTTTTCAGTCCCATAACAAGTGCCACTATCTCTTGTCTCTTAACAGATATGCTTAGTGTCCTGACAGAAATGAAAATGGTGATGGGAGTGATTTGTACACACAAAAAATGAGCTGGAAAAGAAATATTTTCATGATTCTTTTTAACCCAGACATATTTAAAATGTAAAACTTACTTCCAAATCTCTTAATAAACTAATGAAATCTGCAAATGCTTGCTTGCAGAATTCTTCATTGAAAATAAGCACAAAAAAACTTCTAACATGGATGCATCTTTGCTTGCTGTATCACTTATCAGGCTGCTGCTGAGATGTGGAGGTCTGGACTGCACTACCGCACCTACAGTTTGAATCCATTGGATAAGTTCTAGAAATATCCCATTTTATTACTCTGCAAAGTGAGATGTGATTGTTGCTCCTGATGAACGGCAGTGGACATACTTTCCTAGAGAATAAAACCAGAGAGCCTCACAAGACTAAATCACAATCTCTTGACTGCCCCTGAGCTTTTCATTTGGTCAGCTTGATGCTTAGCACAGTAATGGCTGAGGTTGGATGAGATGAACCCCACTCTGACTGTTTTGGCTTGTAACAACTCCCAGTGCTGATAAAAGCATCATGCGTTAGCAAAGAGGTGACACTGCGTTTATTTGCAGACACCCCTACGGAACAAGTGTGTTGTTTTTATGGTTAGTTAGCACTGATTTAAGGAATGAACTGCAGAGGAAACCTGACTGCTAATGACACATCTGTGGGCAAAGGTGCCACAGCCGTCAGAGTGCCACAGAACAGAGTTCCCAAACGTGCGTCACTTGCGACAGCCTCATCAGCTCAGTGAAGTCCCAGGCACCTCTTGGGGCCATGTTTATTTCTGACAGCCTGGCTTGAAACATATGTTATGGATCAGAGTATTTTGCATTTTTTAATGGCCAAGCTGGGGTCACATGCAAAGGCTTCCACCCTCTTGCAAATGTCAAAATCTGACTCAGACTGGACATAACCCAAAACACCTTGTCATGACTCCTTGTGGGAACACCATTACATGTGGCAAAACTAAAATAAAATAAAGATAACTGACCTAAAATAGGTAGCATGTATTTCTGTAGAGGAAGGTCATTCATTGCTGTTATTTTGAGTACTCTGCTGACAGAGGCTTTTCTATATCATTCTAATTTCAATGCTTCTATCTATAGCTCTTTGTGTAGATTTGTCCTTTCAATGTACACTGTTGTCAATGGAAAGATACTGTAAACTAGTTTCAAGGTGTGACTCAGAAAAAGCTGGCAAAAAGACACTCTGAAATTTTGAAAGCCAGGTTGTGCATATCTTCAGTTTGAATGGATATGCATGCAATCCGCTACAGTTTGGCAAATCTCATCCATAAACTGCCTCCCACCTTCAAAACAGAGTCAATGTCATCCAAAAAGGTTGTAGCACATGACAACAATGATTCCCAACTTTTGAGGACAGCCTTGCATCTCTGTCATGGCTGCTGTCTATGAGTGAATATACATAGACATCAAGTTTGCATACATACAGACATACATTTACAGGAACCTTTGTGATTTTCCAAACACAGGCACCAAGTTTGTCAGTCAGAGCCTCCAAGCACCTAAACACATACAGGAGCCACCTACACCTCAGAGTTCTTGGCATCCAGCTAAGACACTCATGATTGAAACAGAGTTCCCTATGTCCAAGAGAAAATCTTCATATAAGGCTCAGAAGTCTCATAGGTTTCTAAAACCATTAGGTGAGAATTGTAGAAAAGAAATCAAGGGTAGAGATCTGGAGGGACATAGATCTAGATGAATAGTGCTTTATAAAAAGTAGCACAGAATATATGTTTAGAAAGAAATCCCATTATGATTTAAGATGCACAACTACCCCAGATATTGCCTACAAGCCCATCAGAAGAATAGGATTTCCTGACTCACAAGGATGATTTTCTTTTTGCAGACCTGCTGTACACTATTATTGAAAGAGCAAAAAATATCATAGCTTCTCCCAAAACAATTTAGAGCCAGGAAAAGGAAGGCTTCCTTCTATTCTTCACTATTTCTTGCTTCTGCCCAGTTCTGACAGGCTACTCAGGAGGACGATGGGGATTTACTGTTTGCTCTGTGGCACACAAAAAAACATTAAAATAAAAAATCCTCATGTAAATAATTGCATCAATTTTGCAATCAAGCAGAAAACAAACAAACAAAATCCGGTGAGGCCAACACTGAATGTACTAATCTTGCCAATGCTCTGTATAATTAAAACAATTTCACCTTGGAATCTGGCATTCATTATAACATGGAGCACCTCCAGGCTTTAGCATTTCAGTTTGTTTTTATGGACCTAGCTAGAGCAGAGGTTTGCACATGAAATATATTCTAGTCCTTTTCCTTCTGATCCATTTAAAAAATATTTTATGTCATCTATTTGTTGCATATTAGTTGTCTCTTGTTTCTGTTGCTGCACCTGTACGACTTAGGAAACACCTCAATGCATCTCACTTGGCAGCAAAATTCATCACAAAGTCACTGATATCAGCATACTAACAAAACCCAAGTAAATCCCAAATTTGAATGTGCATTCAATGAACACAGCAGTGAAGAGATTTGCTGCTGTTGTCCTCTAGGCAGTGATACAATAAAATTTTAAATACAGTTCTCAGTCTTAACAGTAGCATTTCAGATTTCCCACCTTCATAGAGGGGCTCAGTTTACAGGGAGGTATGACAATATCCTGAAAAATTGTTGATATTTTTCTGGAAATCTATTTACATAAACTAAAATGGAAGCACCAAAACTTACATGCAACCCCCTCATCTTTGCCCTTAACTTTAATATGAGAAATGGATCTCGACTTCAAACTTTAGGAAAATGCAGACCTTATTTTAAACTTTAGACCTTACACCTGCCTAATTCAGGCTTCTTAGTCAAAATCTAGTCTGGTTCTAGTACCAGTCTGATTCCTCACTTAAATTTAAGTCTTGCCACTTGGGCCTAGCTTTAATTTAAATACTGAAGATTTATTCAGTTGCCTTCCTTCATCTAGCATCAAGCAGTTTCAGCTAAAGAGATTTGTACTTGAAAAGCATCCATTCAGCATCGGTACTGTTAAATTAGCAGTGATATATATATGTATTTGTGGGCACAGTGATCTTTATTAGCTCCTCATTATGCTTGAAAATAGTTCTCGTTATCGGACTGAATTATGCTGAGCATTGTTATGGCTCAGATAACTTAAGGAAACTAGTTATTTTTCATGGTATGTTAAATGTTAAAACTAACAAGCAGTTAGTTAAGCATTACACTGGAGACTATCATCGTGTCTTACAGCTTGGAACATGCACTTTTAAGACTGTTCAGATTAAAGATGAATCAAAGCACTTCAGCTTCAGGGATAGAACTGGAGGTGTACATCCCTCCAGACAGAACTGGAGTGTAAAATCCAACACAAATTGCTTTTAAAATTTAATAATTCACAAAATCTATGGTTAAGCACAGCCTGGCTGGGATAGATAAGTAAAATAAATACCGCAAAGTCAATTTTTAATAATCTGTGGCATGAAATTTAAGCACAAGAGAAAACATTTCACAATCAAGTTAGAAGCTTTTTGTAAATGATCAAATGGGAATTTTATACCCTCTCACCTACCAATGCAAAATACATCCAGTTTATCCTTTCGTTCTCACAGCACACTCCTAGATTCCTTTGTTCAAATGCCTTTTAATTCTAAGAGAGCCTTTATTGTAACCCCTTTTTTAGAACTAGAGTTATTTCCAACAACCTCAGAAGAAGGTAGACAGATTCTGGAGCCTCTTCTTTGCTGGTGAATTGGTGCATCAAATGCAGTCACAGGAAATAATGTAATTAGTTCCTGTGCTAGTCTGGTAACAAGTGGTCTGGTATATTTATCTAAGTATTGAGACAACACATTTACAACTGAAGGGATTTTGTTATAAGAGGTTTATAATACTCTGATTTAGGCTGATCTTCAGTCTCTTAATGCCAAATAAAAACTGGCCTTCAAGCAACATTTTTGTATGATGAAGAATAAAATCCCAGATGGATTATGACAAGTCTGTGTTGTCCTAAAAGAAAAATCAAAATGAAAAGCTGGGCAAATTAAATGGCAAGGATAATATATATACACACACTCGTTCAGAGGAGAGAGAAAATGTGAAGATTTGTACGTATTTTATGCATCTGGAATCAGTATGCTAACATGCTGTTTATGCTAAGAGGTGTACCATCTGCAAGGAATAAAGAAAAGGGAGAGATTATACTATATTATGGGGAAATCATATTTTGACTTTATTATTATGGCTGTGGCTATTTTCTGAAAAGGAGGTGGATTAATAATTGTCTAACCAACCAAAAAGGAAGGAGAAAGCAAAATGGATTTTTCAGAGAATATTTCTCATGCAATAATAAGGGGCTTGTGCAGCAGAGCAGAAGGAGGAAGGGAGGGCAGTGACAAGAAAGGGAGAACTGAGCCTCATGGTAGGAGAGAGGTGAGAGCTTGGGCATTTGTAGAGCTGAGCATGGCTGCAGAGAGAAAGGTGGGTATGCATCAGCAGCCACAGACAACATAACCCGAGAGAGAAGAGGTCCTCTGGTGTCCTGGGCTTCTGCAGAGAGGATGACAAAGAGCCACATGACTTGGCTGCATGTCCCCTAAGCACAGCTGCCTCCTGGGGGGCCTGGGCATGGGAAGAGGAGAGGCAGGACAAGGGGTCTCTGCAATGCAATCCTCAGTGCTGAGAGGGGATCCTGAAGCCAGGCCCTCATCCTGGATGGGATGTGGGCCAGGGTGGCTGCATTCTCTCACATCTCCATGTAAGGCCCAGGGGACCAGGGATGGTCAGGACACAGGACGATGACATTTGAGAGTCAAAAGTGGGTCCCTGAGTAGCAAGCTGTTAGGAAATTATTTTCTGGTAGGAAACTGGAGGGAAAACACACAGCCTTTCAATCTAAGGTAAAGGAGCTAAAAGCTGGTAAAGCTCAGCCCTACACTGAGGATCTGGACCAGACCTCCTTCTCCTTTTATTTAGGCTCTCTCATTATAGATATTTGGCACATGCTATTGCACTTCTTCCCCTGCCGCCCTGCTCCTACTCCGGGCCAGAGCCTTTTTATTCTGAATGGAAGGACAACTCTCACAAAGGGCCTTTTTCCTGAGAGATATTGGTTTCATTTACAGTGAGCTAGAAATGTATGTGCTGCCATGCCCTGGGCCTTTCAATCACCCGCCAAGAGCACTCACTTTTCATTGTTTCCATTTTAACGCCGCTCTTGCAGCTGCAATTGCAGCCACTTTGAATTAAATCTGGGTTAACAGTCTGAGGACAGATAAGCCCCAAGAGAGCAAATGATGTAAATCCAAATGGCAATTCTTTAACCTATTGCTTATTATGACAGGCTGGAAGCCCTGCGTGTGATCGGAAGCAAAGTGCATTTTTTGCAGTCTATTCTCATTTGCATAAACCTTTATCTTGGAATTTGCATAATTTTTCAATTAATCACCAGGACAATACTCTAACTCCTGAACATCCCTCTCCCAGGCATTTAAGGTATTCTTGCTAATATAAAAGGTTTAGACAATGATGATGAGGCCAAGACCTGGCGTTTTCTATTTATTTCACACGTAAAACCCCGTCCAAATGTTTACTGTACCTTATACTCCACAACAAGTGCATCACTGATTACTGAAAAAGCACAGATGGGACGTAGACAGTTTTTCATTCCTTGTTCCATATGACAGAACTCAACACATCTGGTATGCTATGAAAAGCATCTTTGCACTAATTTGTTTGTCAGTATCTATTGAAAGGACTATCTGTCATCCTGTCGCATCCTGGTTGCCCTGAGATGGCTGAAGACAAGACTAGTCACAAATTGCGACTGCTGGCCACTGGGGAATAACTGGTAGAAACCACCAGCTGTTCCAAGGATCATCAGTGGTGGATTTGTTTCTTTTTCTTTTTCTTTTTTTTTTTTTTTTTTGCATTTTATAAGTGGAAATTTCAATGCAATTTCTCCTCAGACATTTTGTGTCTGCAAGAAGAAACCAAATCACTTGAGCAACTGACAGTTTGTTTGCCCTCGCCATCCGTGTGCACATTTCCAATCTGTTTCTACAGCTGGCTGAGTTTTCTTTGACTGGACAGGAGTGATGGAGGGGGCAGAAAAAGTGCATGCTGCTGGTGTACATGATCTTAACAATTGCCTTTGGATGCTAGATCTTTTATGTCAGGAACTTGACCATAAATAGATTGATTTTTCAGGGAAAAGTAAAGTTCCTAAAGGAACCTTGGTGTTTATATGGGTTAATCAATAAAGGTTGAGAATGTTTTCTCCCATAGTTCTTCATGCTGATCATCTTCTTGAAAGACAGCCCTGTGATTTATGATTTGTTATGTTTATTTTACCTCATCTCCTTGCCAATGAATCAAAATGTTGGATGTCATTTCTTTTCCAGTCTTATTGTTGTACTTTCTTATTGTAAATGCTTTATTGCATTAAATTCTGATTGTGTGCCTAATTTAAACAATTTGTCATCAGTCAAGAGCTGTTCTGGCATGAGAGTGCAGATCTGATTGAAGGTGTGAATTTCAGATTTTATTAATGGTTGAGTGATATACATAAAGAACTTTCAGAAATATTAGAAAGCCTGTGAAACACAGTGGAAAGATTCCCATGACCATTCAATGGGCATATAACTTCCTGAAATACTGAACTGAACTGCTTATAGTTAATTAAGTATTCATGCATTCTTATAATTAATCTGAATGATCTGCAATATACCAGCATAACTTGCCCTTAATGCCAGCCATTTCAAAATAATGAAAATATTTTTCTACTTAATGCCATATAATCCTTTGAAACTGCTCATCTGAGTAACAAGCCATACCTTGTTTCTCCAATACTATTAAAGGAATAACCAGCACCTTATCTGTATGGGAACAATAATAACATCATGTGTGTTTCTCAGCTCTTCACAATGCTTTGAGTGCCTAAGTTGAGCTCCTAAGCTTTGAACACGAGTCCCACATGAGTTCTGCCTAAAATTAATACTGTGTTGTGATCCAGAGTACTCTATAATTGTCCTTATTCTTTCGCTCCACTAATTACTGAATTACATATGAAAGATTGAAACCAAAATCAGGAGGGTATTGAGTGACAGCTAACAAAACTAAAGATGCATCATGATCCTGACTATGCCTGTTTGCAAGAAGGTCCTCCCACTGTGGCTGAACACTGAAGGTATTGGGCCCAGAACTGGCACTTGGATGTGATGGAAGAGGATGTTCCTCACTCCTGCCAATACCTAGATTACAGCATATGAGAATACTGCCAGTGTGCCTTGTGTTCTTAAATCCATTTCATGTCTCTAGTGGGATAAACCTTGCTAAAGTTGGGTATGCCAGACATTTAGCTTGCTGTGGAAAAAAAAAAAAAAAAAAAAAAAAAAAAAAAAAAAAAAAAAAAATCAAGCAGGCTTATAAACCAGAATAGATATGCTGAGGGAATCCTCAAAAATTAAGACAGCCTTTCATGACTGCAAAGCACATTTTGAGCTGAATAATTTGAGGACTAAACAGCCCATAATGTAGCTGGTTTCACATAAACTATAATTTGATAATGAAGTGTTCTCACACAATTTAGGCTTTTCAGATGGCTGCTTAAACACAGAGGTGTGGTGTGCACTAAATGAGATTATGTTCTAAAAAATGGTCGCTATGAACATGTAGCTGCTGTGGAGAGCAGCAGTATGGTGATGCACCTTGCATTCATATAAAAATTAATTTCTTGTAACACTCAAAACAAACCAAATGCTTTGACTAGCTCCTCTTCCACCCTGACATTAAAACTGAGTGTCTTGCTTTTTGATCTTGGCTTGAAAATTAGCTTTGTAGTGGCAGGATTCACTACAGACTGGATGAGGTTGATAGGGATCCCTGGTGACTGTCTAGTCCAGCTCCCCTGCTCCAGCAGGGGCAGGCACAGTAGGCTGCCCAGGACCATGACCAGTTGGGTTTTGGGTATGTCCATGGGTAGACGCTCCAAAACTAAAGCTGGTTCAAGCACCAGCAGAAGGCGCCCAGAAAAAGCATTGTGGGTCTGAGGCAGAGGTTTTAGCAGACAGCTAATAGAGAAGAACTGCACAAAGCCATAAGATGTGCAGAAGTATTTTGTCTTGGCTCTCTGATTTCTATTCACTAATTTAAGAGAGATCTTCACACAGGAAGATTATATTTCCCCAGGTTTTCAGCAGGGGCATACAGCAGAAATAAATTCTTATCTCATCTGAGAACCCCAGTGGAGCAGCTGGAACCCCAGGAACTCAGAAACTTCACTTTCCTCCTTTGCTCTTTACTCTGAAGGTATTTCTATTACAAATCCCATTTCTGTAGAACTGCAAAGACTTGGAGGAAATCTGATGAGAAGAGCTTTCACCAGGAGACTTTCTGTATGTTTTACATTCAATGAAACAGAAAATCAGAGTCAATTTAGAGAGAATTTGACTGATTCTGCTTACAATCAAAGCCAAAGCTAGACAGTACAAGCCAGGTAACAGAAAGGTAACCTAATTTTAGCATCATTTGATTTAAACTTCATAGGACATTGCAAGTCTGGGCAGATTTTTTTTTTTCCCCAGTGTCACACACTGACTCCATCAGGGTCAAGCAAATAAAACTTTATTTGAAAATTCCTTACTTGTCTGCTTCTGTTTGCCTTAGTGTAAAATTGATGTGACAGAGATTTCTGAAAACCCTTTTTTCCTGCAGGGATTAATTCTGGTGGTACTGTGTGTTAGAGTTTTTTATAATCTCTGCTGGCTGTGAAAAAGGACTATAACACCTATGGAAATGACCATGCCCTTTCCTTCTGTCAGTTTTCAGTCAATATAGAAAGTCAAAAGTACCACAGACTGAAACAGCTGCAGGATGGGAGGACTCAATGTCGGATTTTTATTTTCTTTTCAAAACTGCCACATTTCTGCAGTTTCCTACTTCACTACCACCTTCATTCTTTTAGGCCAAGCAAGAGATGGGAGACCTGGGAGATGAGTGGAGAGTGTACAATAACAAGAATCAATCCGCAACTCTTGAGCCTGACCTCTGAAGGGATTATATCCTGAATGCCACTCCCAGCTTTACCCTGAAGTGGTGTTTGAATGCGTGTTGCAAGAGGCAGCTGTACATATCAACAAGAAGGGATGCAGAGGCTGGCTCTGCCTGCCTGTCCTGGCATGGCCACCCAGAAAGGCTCCAGAAAGGGGCTGGTGGGTTTCACTCTGCTCATGGGTCTCCTTTCTTGACTGGGTGCATGTGTCCTATTGACCAAATCCGTGCCAGCTGAATTGGCTGCGGTGATTTATTAACCATGGAAAGCCAGGGAAAAATAAATGTTAAGTTCACTGCACCAATCAGAATCTCTTTCGACCAAAATCAGTTTATGGCAGATATAAATCCTGAAAAACTCTCAGCATCTTTTATGAACAAAATGAATACTTTTATGCAAATATTAGCTGTTCTGCTGAAGTCACTTACCTTTATGAAACACCCATAAATTTCCTGAAGGTTGGCAGTACCAGGACACATCAACAAGCCACCAGAAACTTTCATAATAATGATCTCTGTTTTTGAGACAAGCGTGAGACCTATTTGGGAAGAAGCTTTATGTGTTCCTATAGTTTAAGATTTTTTTGTCCTGCTTCAGAGATCACCTATGAGATACCTAGGGCTGGTATTTGAAATCCCATTTACCATTTGATAAAGGCAGGTGAAAAATAAGCCACAGTAGTTAACACTTGGCCTCTTCTATTAACAGGTGCAACATGGATGACAGTCTTCAGAGGAAGGTACATGTCGATATCACATTTCCTAAGCTGTGTCTCTGAACCTGGGGGCTGACCCTGTGATTTCTTATATGGAGTGTAACACACAGGCACTTAAACTCATTCTGCTCCTATGACTTCCACGTGCTTCTTTGGGACTGCCACATCCCTGCCTGGGCAATTTTGCTATGGTCTGCATGGAAATGCTTAAATTGTTAAGGTTTAAGGTTCTTATGAGAGCAGCCACAAGGGAACATTGTCCATATCAGAGCTGGCATGAAATGTGTTATTGACAACAGTGTGGACAGGCTTTTACCATATCTCAAGACAGGTATGCTTGTGGGAAGTAACACTTCATTTGCAACTTCCAAGACTGTATATCTTAAATTGTAATGGCTTTAAGGGGGTAAAAAATCAGTGCTGGAACTCTTAATGCATCCCAGTACATCTAAATTTCCCCTGGGGATGGGATGACTTAACTGTCATTTCAAGTTTTATATTCTTCCTTTAAATCAGCTATTTCATTTAAATAAAAAGGTTCTATATTCTGGGGTGGAAATGCAGCTGCTTCAAGTAGCCCTGCAGCATGTTGATTTATTACTGACTATATACTCCTTCAAGGAGAAGATTCCTTAAGAAGACATTCCACATTCAACTCCATATTTCTTGCTATATAATACTTTATATTAATCTCACCACATCTGCATCCATGAAATTTGAGAAAAAAATGGAAAATAAGGTAATTACATATTTGGATAAATACACTTGCAGGATTTAATGCTCTGTACTTACATGAATAAACTACTCAGTTGTCTGCTATTAAAGATGTTAAAAGTAAAGTTATATATCTGAAAAGGATCTTTTCTGCGTATACTGAGAAATGAAAAGTCTTCACTTCTACTTTTGGGAAACTGTATCTAAGTGTCAGTAAAACTAGGCTTAGGATGTACCTTATAAAAAAGCCCCAACAAATTCTGAAGGGAAAAAACATTTATTTTTGCTGAGAGTATTTACTTACATTTGCTTTTTATGTGATGAAAAAAGAACCCACTCCCAGCTGCACTTTCTCTGTTAAATTAAAACCTGAAGGCCATAATATTATGTACCTTTGTATGATCATGGCTTCCACGGGGTTATGATGCAGTAAAATTGGATGAATTCTCCCAAGGATGGCTCACACAGCTTCTCACCAAGACTGGTTTTGTCCACGCACAAATCCCACTTTGTAAATTCCAACAAGCACACACACACACAGAGCAAAATCTGTCTTTGTATGGAATGAGTGCAAGTCCCAAAACTGGAGCTCACATCAATTTTCAAGGAAGTGTCTGTCCTAACAGTTCCACTGTTGCTAATGTGCAGTCAAAATCTTATTGAACAGAGCTCCAACAGTAAATCAGAGATGGATACTGCTGGTGGAGTATGGCTCTCTGAAGAGAAAAAAGAAGGAAAAAGTTTTCTAAGACTACATACTTACAAAATCACTGTTGCTGTGGTGGATACAAGGTGGATGCTTTTTTATCTCAAATCATAAATATATTTTTCCTCAAAAAGATCCATCTATGCTGAAGCAAAGCTTGCACAGACTCGTAAACTTTTACATGGTTTGGCCATCAGGGAAGGACCATGAGCCACAGAGTCTTGAATATAAGTTAGATATGGACTTTTGGGGCCAATAGACATTTAATAAATACCTGAACCTGAACTATGTTAATACTCCCTAATGCCTTAAAATTTTTCCACAACAGAATGTACTACTGAAAATCAAGGTACAGGCTGGGGTAGTAACCATCTGATTGCTACTTTGTGCAGGATGGTGTCATTATATCTCCTAGTACTGCTCAGGACCGGGAGACAGAGACTGAATTAGAAGGAAAATCCACTACTTCTTCTTGGGCACCACTTCTTTCCTTTCTTGTTTTGAAGGAAACACTGTGCAAAAGGAGTGAGCAAGGATGGCTGATGGCTGAGTGTGACTTCTCACACTGGTCAGGCACAGGATTCATTACTGGATCCCATTTTTCCCCTGGGAGGAGAATTCATGCAGTTAAACAAATGACCTGAGGTCTTTCTGCAGCGGGGTAGTTTGAAATTCATGAAATTCATGCTCATATATAATAAGAAAGCTAAAATGGGATACAGGCAGTTAATAGCATCATCAGCTTGGCAGAATCAGGGAGCCATCCTTACTGCTGCACATGAGCACAGTGTGGTCTGCTTCCAACAGCAACCTCAGAGAACAGCCTTGCTTTAAATAAATAGCAAGACTTTTTCAGTACTATCAAGCTGCTGGGTTTTGAGTACGTCTGTACAACATAATGGTCTGCGATGTATCACTTGTTATTGCAGGATAAATATAATAAAAGAACTCCTTCCCTCCTCACAGCAAAGTCTATTTTGGCTTAAAAGCAGCTGAATAGTGGGAGAGAAACATAACTTAAACAAACCTTAGATTTCTAGCTGCCATTTTAAATTAACAATCTAATTTTAACTAAATCACTCTTTTCACTTTCACCTGGAGACCTGAATTTAAAATCATAATATCTCCCTGTAAAAGCTAGTTGTTGGAATAGGGCCAGGCTATTTCTAAGATAGAATTTTGTTATACCAGTGTGCTAATATGCAATTTTCTCCTTTTATTGCCTGAACAAGGAAAAAAAAATTAAAAAAGATAAATGAGATACAAATTCCAAACAAAAAGTATCTCTAATCAGATATTTCTGTAACAAGATGTATTCTAGCACAGTATATATTGAACCATGGTATTTTAGGGTCAATATTCAACATATTTTGTACATAGCGTTAACAAAATATGATGCACTGACATAAAAAAGGTTTTTTTACTGCTGTGAACACAGGCTAAATACTGCAAAATGCTGAATAGGGCAGACATTACAAATGCTCCATCTATACAGAGCTTTAAAGAATACAACTTCTCTCGATGTGGTGTGACAGCCTGGTTTTTAAGATTACTTGGTGGTGTCAGCTGAATCACTGCTACACACAAACTGTCAAGCCCAGCAGACAAGCATGAGTCTGCATCCTTGTTACCTGGTTCCATTTGTCATAGACTAGTTAACAAAATCAATCCCATACATCCCTTTTCCCAAATGTGTAGGGGAGGGACTCCCTGTGTTTATAGAAACTCAAAAGGATGTAAAACGTCATCCCTCCCTTTTTGTGCACAGTTTATATGATTTGTTTTTCCTACTATGGATCCTATTGCATCCCTTACAAGAAACTGCTTTAATGGGTGGTTTTTTTCCCAGTTACTTAAAAGGGCACATGCAAAACAAGTTAGTACTTCTGTGAAATGAGATGGGTAATTTTAAGAGAGGCTACTGCTTGTAATCTACTGTTATTATACAATTCTTATTTTTGTAAGACATGTCAGATAATAAATCCTCATTTACATGCATATCCTCTGACTCTGAATTTGAAGAAGCAGCTCAACCTAAACAGCAGTTGAGATGATGATGATGAGTGTCTGTCTTGGACTTCTGTCTCATTTATCCTCAAGTTCTGATCAGTGTAATTTTGCCACAGCTGAGGAAAGTGCCTTTACTTCCCTCTCATCATTGAGGAAAGTGTCTTGCCTTCCCTTCCATTGCTAAGTAGGGCAAATGGCAGGAGGTGCTCATCATGTTACAGGTCAGAAGTCATCTGGGTCACTAGCAGGACATTTTGAGGCACTCTGGCAAACTCCACAGAGCAGAAACTCCAGTAGGAAGGCTTCCAGGTGTCCTAGATTGCAAAAAGTGATTGGGCTCATTTTCAAAAACCACTACATAATTAAGAAAAGAAATGTGCATTACAAATTGTGGAGGACTTGGATCTCAGAGACACTGACTGTGAAAATTTGTCTTCCACGCGTGGCAGCGAGAATTTTTATTTGTATGATTAAGAAGCTGAAGGGGTTATTAATTGACTGGATATATCTCTAACCAGATCTTACATGGTAGCATCATATGGAGCAGACAGAAACCTCTCAGAGCCCTGCACACTATGTCCTGTAAGTTCATTCTTTTTCATTTGATTTCTGTGGGTGTTTCCTTCCATGAGAAAAAAAATACAAGAAATCTTGAAATTACTTTAGTGGTCTGACAATATCAGAGCAGTTCTTTTTATGCAGGATATTATTCTCTCTGTTTGCCTTCAGAGAAAATACTGGACCATGTCCTCCTGACAAGGAGCAGCAGCTCCTCCAGACCTGGCACTGACACAAGCTGTGCTCAAAGAGATGGTCCTGCTGATTTCACAGACATCTCCCATCCACAGCTTTCTGTCCCATCTGGGCCTGGATATTTATTGTTTCATTGCCAGAACCTTGACAGAAAGAGAAGCAGTTCCACTGATATAGCAGATGAGAAGACCCTCCTGAAATGTTTTAGCACAACTTCTCATGTCAAAAAGAGCCAGAAATGGTGGATGCACTTTTCTGAATACAAACACACATTTCCCGACAGACTAGTGGTGCCTTGCTGGACAGGTTGCAAAAAAATGCTCATGCTGAAGCACTACCTCTCCAGCAGCTGCCACAAATCCTTAACTGCAGACAGAGGAAAGAACATACTGCCGAATACAATCATACAAGGCACAAAGGAGGGTTGGTAGCAGTCTGAATGCTCAGACTAAAAAACTGGGGTAAAATGATGTACCACTGTTCAGCTCTTGACATGGGCAAACTGCAAAATGTAGGTAGCATCAACTCACCAACCCCTGTGTGCAGTTTTTGTAAAGCTCAGAGGCCATTAGCTGAAGCAGTGCTCCTTGACAGGGCTAGTCAGACAGTATAGGGTATGTGGAACTCATCCTAACCTGCCATGCCCAAATTCTGAGCCAGGCCTGGAGATGAAGGGCAGGAGTCCTGTATGCCACCAACAGAATCACAGAAGCACAGAAAGACCAGATTGGAAAAGACCCTCAAGATCATCGAGTCCAACCCATGCCCTATCACCTCCACTAAACCACGGCATCGAGAGCAACATCCAATCTTTTTTTAAACACATCGGGGAATGGAGACTCCACCACCTCTCCAGGCAGACAATTCCAGTACTTTATCACTCCTTCCATAAAAAACTTTTTCCTAATCTCACCTAAGGTCACCCCTGAGTCCTCTTCTCCAGTCTAAACACCCCCAGCTCCCTCAGTTGTTCCTCACAGGGCTTGTGTTCCAAGCCCCTCTCCAGCCTCGTTGCCTCCTCTGGAAGTGCTCAAGGTTCTCGAGTCCATAAAAAACTTTTTCCTAATCTCACCTAAGGTCACCCCTGAGTCCTCTTCTCCAGTCTAAACACCCCCAGCTCCCTCAGTTGTTCCTCACAGGGCTTGTGTTCCAAGCCCCTCTCCAGCCTCGTTGCCTCCTCTGGAAGTGCTCAAGGTTCTCGAGGTCCTCCCTAAACTGAGGGCCCAGAACTGGACACAGCACTCAAGGTGTGGCCTCACCAGTGCCCAGTACAGGGGCAGAATGACCTCCCTGCTCCTGCTGGCCACACTGCTCCTGATACAGGCCAGGGGCCATTGGCCCCCTTGGCCACCAGGGCACCCTGCTGGCCCGTGTTCAGCCGGCTGTCCAGCAGCACACCCAGGTCCCTTTCTGCCTGGGCCCTGTCCAGTCACACTGTCCCCAGCCTATCACACTGCAAGGAGTTATTGTGGCCAAAATGCAGGACTCGGCACTTGGACTCATTAAACTGCATCCTATTGGACTCTGCACATCCATCCAACCCTTCCAAGTCTCTCTGCAGAGCCCTTCTCCCTTCTAATAGATCGACACAGGCCCCCAGCTTAATACTGTCTGCAAATTTACTGATGAAAGACTTGATATCCTCATCCAGGTCATCAACAAAGATATGGAACAGAGCAGGCCCCAGCACAGACCCCTGAGGGACACCACTGGTGACTGGCCCCAGCTGGATGCAGCACCATCCCCACCACTCTCTGGGTCAGCCATCCAGCCAATTCCTAACCCAGAAAAGGTTGAGAAATTTTTTCTGGCATGAAACTGAGTAGCTGATAATCTCCCACCTGGGCCCAGAAGTAATCCGTAACAGACAAGAGCTTTAAGAAGTTGTGAATTCCTTCAAAAGAGTTGAAATGACAAGTGCTGATTCTTATTTCATCTTGTGGAACAGCAGGAGAATAAAAATTGGCTACATCAACAGCACTCTTGCAAATCATTAACCAGAAAATCTCCTTAAAGGAAAGTCTACTGATTTTCCATGGGGTAAACTCCTGATAGTAATGTGAAACTATAAAACACTTTGTTCCTCTGCTCATGTCTTTCCAAGTCTTACTCAGGCAGGCACCTTTAAAAACAGCAATATAAAATCATTGTAATCAAAGTAGGGAGTAATATTATATTTTAATAGTAAAATAATATCAAGATTGCAATAAATTATATGAAAAAAGCATTAGTAAACCTATCTAAGATGCTGAATTACTATCTGAGATAAAGCTGTAGAGCTTTAAGTTCATAAATAATAATGAAGCTTCTGTTGGTAACATAAGTAATGTTTAAACTCTAGGGTTTAACCTCTGTTTTTACTGAGCTTAAAAAGCTTAAAAAGCTTAAAAATAGGAAGGGTAGACTGGAGAAGGCACAGCCTCAGATAAAGCAGCTGTTTTCATCCACAGGCTGTGTGTGGAATGGCAGAGTCCCCCACAACTGAAATAACAATTAAAATAACAACAAGCAAGTGATGCATACCCTAAGCCATTGGTAATACCAGCTCTAAACAAATCAAGCCAGGAAGCCTCTGGATTTGAAATACCTGGTAAAACAAAAACCAAAGTGAACTTGCATTGGAAAACAAGCTCCCATTTCCCTTTGCAAATGGCCCCAAAGGATCTGACCTGCTGTGGATGTGGTAATTTACACTCACTAAGGTACAAATGGCACCTCTTTGAAGTGTCTGATGAAAATTTAATGTTACCTCTGAAGTCCTAACCAGGAAAAAAGGCCAAGCATGACCCAAGTGTTGCACTCCTGTAAGATGATGTTACTGGGTCAAAAGAGCTTGTGCTGCAAATACCAGCTGGTCCCTGCAGGATCCTGCTTCACCTGAGAGGATGATCCATCACCTTGCTTGCTCTCTAATGCTGAAATACCGGGGGAGAACCCTATCAGTGCAAGACTGAGGCTGGTAAGGCCACCTTTAACTTGTGAGGCTTTACCTGAAATTTGCTTCCATCTGTCTCGAGGGCCACTGCAAAGTGCCACACAAAGGATGAAGTCTTCCCTGCTCCACTCCCAGATGCCACCAAAGGATGGCTCTCCTCTCCTGCCTCTTGCTTAGCTCTGATGGCTCTGAGACTGGGAGAGCTAAAACATATACCTGTGAGAGCTAAAAAAATCCTGTAAAGCCTTATCAGGGTATCAGCACTGTGTTTTGCTAATAAGCTTCAGACAAACTATGCCTATAGCTTGCTGAGCTGCTTGAGCTGATAAGTGATTGCAAATGAGTATCTGAATAGCAAATATACTGTACTACTGAACACAAATCTGTTTCTAAAAATAAAAAAAAAAAAAAAAAGAAAAAAAGAAAAGAAAAAAGACAAAGGAGGGCTGAGATAAATGCAAAAGGCTTCCCCTGGCTGGAGAATGGAGACTTAACTCAGACTGGCGCCTCCACAAGACAGCTACAAAGACTTCTACAAAGACTTTTACTACTTCATTTCCACAGTTTTTTTAACAAGGTGTTTCAAAAGATGATGGATGAATGTGTTAGCCTGCTCAACCAATGGCAAAAGTGCCATGTAAGAAGTTACATGATGCTCTGTGTGTGTACGTTTCTCTATTGGTCTATGTCTAGATAAAACATTGTTTATTACCAGAGAATAAAGTCCTGTCATGCCCTGGGTAAGCAGGTAGGATTAAACCCACAGAGTAATTATAGCTCACGTAAGCCTGAGAGAAATTACATGTCCTGTTGAAGGCTGCCCTTCCCACTTTCAGTAGAAAATAACTTGAAAGTATGGATGATGGAAGTTGTGTAAGGAACATCAGTCTATCAAAACCTCTTCTAAATCTCCATCATTATCTACCTGAATTTGAATATTCAACCATGCATCCATGGATGCAGACTAGAAAAGTTTTTACTCTGGAAGCAAAAATCTATGCTTTCCAGCTTCTCAAACTCAGTTGATTTTCCTCCTAAAAGGGAGATAATTTTTAGGGAATGTTTGGTTTAGGTTAGATTTAGAAATGGCTGGACAGACTTTGAATCAGATTGTTAAAAGTTAGCGACCTTGATCTGTGCCCTCAGATGTTCTGAAAGGGGAGAGAGAGTTCATCTCCTGATAAGCGGTCTTTTTAAAAATAAACACTAAGCAATGAGGAAGTTACTGTTGCATTTAAATTACCTATTTATTTAAAGTAACCTTCAAGACCTGATATTTACTTTTGCTTGAATATAATTTATCATGAGAAAGAAAGTTGCATGGTTAGTGAGAATACATGGACATTTAGCTATTTTTCCTATTTATTAGTGTAAATATTTTTATTATCATCTGTTTTGTTGACTAGCAGCTTGCCACGAAGCGAGAAGCCATAGAGTATTTTACTATGCAAAAAGACAAGAAAGCTTACACTGGATTTCTGACTTCAAATCTGTCTTTTGTCAATAACCCAGACAGCATTTTATCTTTGCAGAGCTGATCATTATCTGCCAAAAGAAAAGCTCCTTAAGTAAAATAAAAACTGAATATAACTATTTTTCCCTCAGCTAGTCATAAGTTTTTGCAACATTCCTTGCAATTAATGATGATATCACTAATCAGTGACTCACAAGGATTGCTTTGGTATTTGTGATGGGATTGTATTTTCCTAAGTTGCAATGGAAGTATCCTGTGCCTAGGCACAAAGCTGCCCACTGGAGCACCACCAGGTGCTGGAAACCTGTTGTCCTGGTTTTTAATCATAACTTCATTAATAGGGTGTCTGGAGTGTACAAAAATGAGATGGGCTGCAGGAGGCACAGAGCAGTGCCAGGATCAAAGTGGGGGCACCAGCCATAGGGAGAGCACAGTCAGATTTTCCCAGTCCTTTATCACACTTCAAAATTTCTAGGGAATCTTTCTATGGTCCAGCTACTTTTTCTCTTCTGTTTTGTTCTTGTTTTATACATGTTCTCCATGGCACAGGTTTTGTTAGTTCAACAGCCTGATACTATGTCCCCTGTCCAAGATCATGCTGTGAGAGGTTTGGCAGCCCTTAGACTGTTGGAATCACTGAAAAAATGTGACTTTTGTTCCTGGGGCACTTGGGAGCCAGGGCTGGGCCTGCTCCCTGTGGGGTTTGAGGAGGAGACTTCTCCAGGCAGGCTGATGCTGGTGGTGACTGACTGCATGTTGGCATTTGGGGCGAGGGAAAACAGGGAGAGTTTACATGATGTAGGTGCTGTTGCAGCCAATCTGTATCAGCAGACCCTACTTTTTATCACACAGGGTGATCCCCTAGATGTACATATTTGCAGTTGATGTTCTTCAGATTTTGGCTGGGTAAAGAAAAGCAGGAAGGACTTGAATCTCCCCTCATGTGGACACTAAGATTCTGGGTTCTCTTCAGCATTCATTGTGGCCTTCCTAAACCACAAACAATGCCTTTGGAGACAAGGAGCACAGTCCTTGCTCCAGTCATTTCTTCCATCCACTCAAAATGTACAAAAGTCTGGGGACTCAGGGCAGCATCTGAACCAGTTTCTAGGAGTACATTTAATTCCCCAACTAATCTAGCAGCCAGCAGCAGAAGGCAAAGAGCACTCAGGGCTGTCTCTCATCAGGAGAGGGAAAGGAGAAGGTTGGTGACTACACTGACCCTGGCAGCAGATGATCTGAGTTTGGGCCACAATAACCTTTTAACAGGAGCTAGTGTTTAAACATGGAACCTTGAATAATTTCTGGAAAATTTCTAACCTGTTTAGAAGTCAGAGTTTTTAGATCTTTAAATGTGCAATCTGGAATAAGCTTTGAGATGGAAGGACCAAATCCATTTTCCTCCACCTAAGGTTTTTTGCTTTTGCAATGATTAAAAGCACTCCCGTTTTTACATCTGTAACTTCTACCTAAACCACAGCACTTAGTTGCCCTCAAAAAAAACCTTGTGTTATCTGTGTTTTCCCTTTCCCCTTTTTTCTAAATTCTCCAATGTCCTCTTTCTTTTAAAGGTTTTGAAATAAATGGTGTCCACTTATTAGAGAGGCTGTAGAAGTCCTAGGTTAGTATGACTTTAGTTTATATCCAAGTTGAAATATTTCTTGAAATAATTTCCTGAAGGGGTCCTTCCCCTTGTTTTTCATCCTGTAGAGGGAAGAGCTGCACCACATGATTTTCACAGGTACAATTTATTTACAAGCAAATCCAAGTCCTGCTTATCCATACAGCCAGCTGACAGATGCTTGTTAGCAGGTGAAAAGAAGGCTACTTGTTAAAGTGCAGCTGCTTCCATATTTTTTTGCCAGCTGCATATCAGACACCACCTGGCAGGAATTTATTCATTAGATATTACTTTAAAAAAACAGCAATAAAATGCATTGAAAATGTTAATTTGGAATGTTTTAAGGACTAGGTCATTGATGAGGAAATACAATGCTAATTTGCTGTGACTGGTATTGCTAGTGGCTATAATATTTGATTACTTTTCTGGGCTTGCAAACAAAAGAGCCATTGTCATTCTGAAACAATAAAATAGCAACAATCCTTCCCATATTTATTAGTAAATAAAAGACATGGTGTATTCTAGGTCACAGAGATCCAGCTAAACTCAGGCTTTTGACGAAAAGTTAAGCTCCTGTTGATAGCTGGAGAAAACCCCTATATTCATTGTATTAACATTTTATCTCACCATAATGGGACAATCTGAAGATCTCTTAAGTGAATTGCTCACAATGCCTTCATTTTACCTTCCTGAGGTTGTATTTTTTAATGAGGCTACTTGTCCTTCCTCAATTTATTGTAAGTAAAAAAAAGGTATTGTAGCCTAACCATAAGGAAATTTCACCGAAGTTATAAAACCCAATCATGGAGAATTATTCAAAATAGAACACTTGGTTTTAAGTGAAGCATTTTGTGTATAAGGTACTCAAACTGGAATAAAGGAACATACTTCATTAATGGTTTAGGTTTTCCTTTCCTTTGCCTCTTAAAAATATAACAATCCTCTCTCCCAGAGGGCTGATCTGGATCCACATATCAGTAACAGTGAAAAAACAGAATTTCAGGAAAGGAGTTCATTTATAAGACTGGGACTCAGGTCCCAAAGAACATAATTCAGTTCTGATTATTATATTACTGGATCTCTTCTTGGATAATTAATAGATGGGATAATCTGTAATACATAATTACAAGAAGACCAAAGAGTTTCAATCTAATTTATTGACTTAGTATTTTATGAAATGGAAGTTCATTATGAAAAGGAGGAAGTATATTTTGGTTTGACCTTCTCTTTATTTAATTGATACTCCACAGGAACCTCCATGTCCATTTATTTTCTAATGATGTCCTATGTGCTCTGTGAAAGTGGGTAGAGTCACATAGACTTTCTGTTATCACATATTTACAGTAGCAGTGTAGCTCCAGGGCTTCAATCCATGAGAAGTTTTAAATATATTGATCCTTTCTCCTTTCTCTTTATTCCGACCCCTGAAGGTGAAACAACACCTCCTGTAAGTTAGAGAAATGTGGCTTTAGAAGTGCTCTTGCATCACAGCAGTGCAAGCAGGCAGCTGGGTAAGATGTAAAGTTAAGGGAAAAAACTTGAGGAAGAGTGAAAAGAAAAGGTTTGCCTGAGGTTTTCAAGAGGCACTGGACCTTCCCCTGTTAAATCTTTCCTTCTACAAGAGAAAATACAATCTTAGTTTTGCCACAAAAAGGATAAGGCCACAACAAAAGGCATGGTGCTGGATTTCCAGGTATGATATTTTCCTGAAAATAATGACTCACCAACTAGATTTTCCTTTCAAAATTCTCATAGTCCTGAGGTATCCTGAGAAAAGTAATAATAAAAAATTGGTAAAAATAAAAATAATAAAAAGTCTTATGTCCACAGAAAAAGGTTTCTGATGACGTTCAGGCCTTTTGCTTGAGGAAAGCTGAGACTGTAAAACGCAGTATGGCAGTGGGTACAGGTGCAGCCTGGGCAGGAGGACGTGGCTGTGCAATTTGTGGCTGTATGGGGGCTGGTCAATGCTGACAGGGATGGAGGAGAGGAGCTGCTCAGCCTCCAGTCCTCTCCAGCCTGTCAGAACTTGCTAAAGCAGAAAACATGAGAGCTGGTGATTCCCACTCCCACACCAAGAGGATGCTGTCTGTGAGCCTGTCTAAAGCTTGCTGTTGACAGAAGAAATTAAGAACTCAAAACTGAGCATTATGAGAAGCACCAAACCTTGTGCTGCTGGATGGCTCCATGTTCTCAAAACCAGGGTCTGTGAGGTGGCACATTTGGGCACTACTGACACAGATGCTTGTAATGGCAAAGCAGAACCCAGAGCATTTCTAAAGCAGCAGCCAAGGACATGTTTAGATTAACGAGGATTTTTGAGGTCTGTTTCCATTTTTTATTCCTTAACATGCTGCCATTACAAAACACCTTAGCTAGCCTTAAATTGGAAGACATAGTAAGATATCACTGCCTTTGAGATTCACTGTTATGTCCTTAGTAGATATCTGGGACTCTTTGTAACTCTCCATAACAACAGCAGAGTGCATCTACACTCAAGATTTCATGTAAATAAATCCCATGACAAATCAAGCACATGCTGCTAGGCCTAAACCACCCAACAGCAATAAAATGTTAAGGATGTAAGTGAAAATTCCACTGAAGATTACAGCTTCTGATAGTCTCATGTCTCCTTTTCCCTAATTTCACTTCTCTTTCAAGAGAAATAGTTGAGTTTAAGTTTTCAGACATTTTCTGCAAACAGCACCATTATACTTCTGATTGATAAACATAACTGGTTAAGGAGTGAATAACTACCATTCTCATAAAATCTGATCATCATGCAGTTACACTTAATTTTATTTCAATGTAGATTTCCCCCCCCCACATTTATATTTATTCCAAATGTCCTTTTATAATCACTGCTTCTCTGCCTTTAAAGGGTTTGTTTCTGCTACCACCAAGGTCATTAGTAAGAACAAATCAGTAGGAAAAGCAGGACTGGTCCTCATAGGGACTAAGAGATTAAATAAGCTGTATAGTAAATTGGTTACTGGGGGATATTTCTTCCCACTATTTGGAACTGGAACAGTGCAAGAGGAACTTTGGTGGTTTCTGACAAAATTAAAGGTATTTTCTTTCTGTATGTTCATTTGAATATTCCAATGCTCATTCTTCATGCTGCTTAATTACAGAGATCTAATTAACCAAACTGAAAGAGATGTGCAGAACTGAAGAGTGATAATGGAAGATTAACCTAATTTCTCAAAAATTAGAGGATCTGGATAAAAATAATGTTATTTTTCCCCTACTATTTTTTTACCTGAAGTTGAAAAATGAACTAATAAATGCTTAGCTAAAGGTCATTGGAAAAAAAAAAAAACAAAAGGAAAAAAAAAAAAGAGAGTAGAGAAATATCATGGTATATTTTTGGATCAGTTGTTTCAGCATCTTATCAGCCAGAGCTGCTCATAGGACAGTAAGTGTGGGTATGAAACAGATAATATCTCATCAGATTGTGATGCTGGTGCATCCAGAGAAGCTGTACAGGAGCTCTCTAGCAGAACAACTATTTATCTTTGCATTCAGCAATGTGACATAGCACCCCTTTTAAATGCACACATGCTAAGAAAGCTGTCTGTATGCACACCTATGTATCTGCACACACATACACATCTACATTCAAAAGATATAAGGATTCTACAGGAATTAATGGAACAGATTCTTGTTCTCCTCAGGGAAAGGAACACATTAGCCATGTGAAAAAAACAATGGAGAGATACAGGAATTGGGAGAGTGTGATTCATTCAGCCAATTAAGACAAATGGTTTATAAAGAAATGAACAGCACCCTGAAATTATTAATTTCTCTCTACCAACTGCAAATGGAGTTTAGGTTATTTGTTGGTATCTATAACTGTTCTGATGAAGTTGCTCAAATGTAACATGGAGAAACAAGGAACTCTGCTAACAGGATAGGGGATTCTGTCCTAAGAAACTGTGAGGCAAAATATTTGGTGTAAGCCATTGGTATGCTCATGCTTCTAACTAGTAGGGGTTAAAGAAAGGGATAATTCACAGACACTCAACAGGAGGGGTGCAGTGCATGGTATTTGATATGGTACAACCAGTGCCAGGCAACATCAGTAACATCTGGTGTAACATGGATGATATCTCAAGCATGTTCAGAGAAGAATAATGAAAATGATTCCAAGACTAGAAAGAATGCTGTATTACACATTATTTAAGGGATGAAAAGAATTTGGTTAAGTAAAGAGAAGAGGGAATTAGGTACAGCAAAGGTTGTAAGTTACAGCATTTCTGACCCCATACAAAGAGAAAAACAAAACAGAAGCACTGTGGAAACACTGTCACTGGAGATTTTCAGAACTTGACAGGACAAGGCTCTGAGCAACATGAGCAGGAGCTTGCACAGGATGACCTCCAGAACTCCCTTCGAATCTAAAGCTAAGATTCCATTAATTTGGGGTGTGTGTTTTAAATACAAACTCAAGCTTAGCCATATGGAGTGATTAACTCATGCTCTTTATCATCAAAGGTAGGTATTTTTAATACATAAAATGTCATTCATCTTGTGGGTAGATGTCATTATTCTCATCTCACTCACATACTGCATAAGACATGCTGCAATAAAGTGGATATTTTCCTTGTATTAACAACAAAATAAAATACTCAGCTGTTTCCTTCTTTTCCCCAGCAAGCTCTAGCCTATAAATTCAAAGAAAATTCAAAATCACTGACCTCAGAAACAATATTAGTCCCCTTACCTTAACAGTAACAATTCTTTTGCCCAGCTTGAAAATATGTGTATACTGAAGTCCCAACAGCCTGGAATTTAATCAAATAATTGTTCACACTTTCAGAATGTTGTGGAATAACAATAGGTTTCCCATCTTCCTCCCATTTTTACGTACATCCTGATCTAGAGAAAAGATTCTTTTTTTTTCCGGCAAATGTAGTTTTTCCTGTATAGAAAGGCAGCAGCTTTTGCTCTGCTTCTTCCAACAAAGCCAGATTAATAGAACAATGAGGTTAGGAGCACACGGTAAAAAAACAATTCAATCTAAGAGCAAAAGAAATAAGCTCCCAAGCCTATTTTAATATGTTTAAAGCCAATATGTATTTATTTTAAAAGGATTAGGGTTTATTCCCAACTTAACTTTTTATAGGTGAAAAGGCATGTTTCAAACTGCAAGCAGCCACCTATGTCTAGAATAATGCTGTGATCCTTTGACTTTGACAGACAAATATCAAAATATCAAAAGACCTTTCATATGAAAGGTTATCCAGATGAACAATATTGTTTCATTTTCACATACCACAGAAAATGCTTGCATAAAAAGAAAAGAGCCAGCCTTCTCCATCAAAGCAATTGAAACTTAACTCACCAAGCCCTGTTTTCCCCACTGCAGCTGTATGAAAACAGGCACCTTGGTCAAACATGTCCTGATTATTATCTCTCTCAGTGTGGCATTTGTCCACAAGCATCTGAATGTGAAGACCAAAGAAGCAAATTCCTGTGTTTGTTGGCATGGAGGTTTTTGACACAGCTGCCCATCTGGTCACAGCTGTGAAGAGAAGAGTGTACAGCATACACTACAAGGTTATTCTTCACAGGATCTGAACTGATGCTTAGCTTCTTCATGGCTGAAATGATCTCACAACAGATTGGCCATTTTCATCTCCCAGTTTTCATGCTCAAATACGTTTCCCTCCCATTCCTATTAAAAGGCATCAAATTCTATCTAAAACCTCTTCAGTTTCACAACTGAATTTTTCATCTTTTTAGATTATGCTTTGCATTAAGCCTACAGTCATATATATTTTTTTATCATTCTGGTGAAAGATTCAAGATATTGACTGACCTTAGTAACTACTGCTTCTTGCACATAAGCTTCATATTACTACATGACGGTGAAGGCATGCTGATAAATACGTGCCCTTAGCTGAGCGCCCATCTAATCTAATCTGGTACATTTTTTTCATCTACTTAAGTCCTGGTATATTGGCCAAAAATTCCCAAGGAACTTTCTATTTTCATAGGCAAGCTCCACAGGCACTTAGATCTTCCTGTGTCTTTTAAGAATTTTTGAATATATGTTTCCTCATAGTGCTGCACAAATCTCATGTCAGCACCAACTTAGTTGCTCCTGAACAAGCTCATCTCATTGCCCATTTTCTACCTTTCTGCTGAGACAAAATCATGTTTAAGACAAGGTGGAAATACTTTTTTCTTCCCAGCAAATACATCCAGAGCACATTTTCCTTCCATGATAATTTCAAGCCTGTGTACCCTCAAAGCAGAAGAGCACAGGGTTGGGTGGTGATCAGCTTTCCAAGAGCTACAGAGCATCCAGTGTTGACAGGGTCACCTTACCAACATCCTCTGGCATTTGAGTGCTGCGCAATTCATATTTGATCTCATATTCACCCTAATGTGAAAATCAGGATGTTCAATGGGAAGTTGCCCATTCAATTTACTCAGTTATGTATTAGGTAGCTACCTACATATTGATTTAAGACAGGACACTTTTGAATAAATGCACAAATCTTGAGCAGACACAGTACATGTATGGCTTTTCTCAATCTGTAGATACATTATTGTCAGCCATTGCCTTAGACAATGGCAAAAAAGACTTCATTCTGACAACTTTGCAGTGCTTTAAAAAGGAAAAATTAACCTCTGGGCCTAATACTGTGCTAGTTTGAAAGCAAAAACCAGTGAAATTCCAAGTCAGAAATGCAATTTAAAAGAAAAAGGTAAAATACATGCAGTAGTACAGCCTCTGACAGAGTCAGAATACAACCTGACACCCACCTCATTAGGGTGGTGGTAGTAGTCCAGATGAAGTGATCTTGCTGAAGTGGTGATCCTGTAGAAAAGGTCTAGTGGTCCTTGTCCTCTGGAAACCAGTGGATAAGCACTGCTGTTCTATTTGAAATCCCAGATTATATCCAGGTGGGAATGCTTGGCTCCTCCCCATGGGCAGAGCATCTCACAATGGGATGATGTCATTTTATCAGTCATGCCAGTGGGTCCTTGATTGCCCATAAACAGAAATAGTTCCCCGAGGGAGTTATCTATGACTCATGGGGCAAGGCATTGATGGCCCATTAACAGGAGATAGCCCGGGGGATGAGACAAGAAAACACTGTGCCTCCTGTTTTCAACAGTTCATGGAGATGGTGATGGAATACATAGCTTTGGGCACATATTTACATTGTAACCTGAGACAAATACCTGGCTTTATTTTGTTTCAGAAATACAGTATTTGTGAAGACTAGACTTGTGAGAATGAGAATTCACTGAAGTGTTTCCTGGGAAGATGTGGGGAGAGGGGGGGTTGTGCTTGTTAGGATTGCTACTGACAGAATGGCACTTTGAATCAAATGTCCATCAACAGGTTCAAAAGGCCCAACACCTTACCTTCACAAAAGAGTTAAACCCATTACTGATACAGCATCCAGTGAAACTAATAAAAACAATCTATTATCTGGTATGTTTTGTTCCTGGGGATGTGTAAAACGAAAATCAATACCAACAATGTGAACATTTTGAGGCAACACAGGTGCTGCTTGTTTTTGAAAATAAGAATTCTTGCTTATGTCGGTACATTGTAAAATGTTCTAGCATTTCCTTTAGTTCACTTACCAGTTTTAAAGAGAAGACAGTAAGCTCACTGGGAAATCTGCCTCTGACACAACACTGAATTTCCCTTTATGAACTGAAAGCAATCTGTCTGACTAGGACATTGAGGACCAGCAATTTACAACCTCAGCTGTAATTTTAAGTGCTCACCCAATGCAGGGATTGAAGCTTTCATTCTATAATTATAGAGGAATCAAAGAGTAGCACACTAATGTATTGAGCTACAATGCCAGCTAGTTATAACCATCACTTCTCAGGCAATATGTTTTTAATATGTTAGGATGGTACGGTTGTCAAAAACAATCCTTTTTCTTTCCTTTTTTTCTTTTTCCTAACATAGACTCTCTAAAAATGGCTGAAAAATGCAAAGCATTTTTAAAGCTTACAGTATTATAGTATTTTTAAAGAAAAGATCCTGTGAAATTTACCAGGATTAGAAAGGATTAGTTTTGGTCCTTCCTCTGTAATAAGGTACAAGGAACATCAGAATAAGATATTTATGTAAAAAACCCCAAACCAAACCACAAAAGCCAAACCACCATGACACATAATGAAACTAAGACACTAGGTTTGGTTTCAAGGTCAGTCTACCAAGCCAAGGCACTTCACACCATCAGTCCAGTCACCTCACTCAAAATGTCTTTTTAAATTCTCTTCTTCAAATATAATACTTTTGCTACACTTCTACAGTAGTAATCTGAGTCTCAGGAATGGGTTTGTTGTTTTTTTCTGATCTGATCACTCATCAGCTACCCAAATCACTTGTCTTTCCTCTCTCTAGATGAAATATGTGTTACAGATGATGTTTGTTAGGCAGTTAGCTCTAGGCTATAGAGAAAGCCATGTTTACTTCTGTTTTTTTTTTTTTTTTAAGTTTGACTGTAAGACAGCATCACGTGCATAAAACCATCACCTGGGTAAAATCAAAGTTTTCTGTGGGGATAAATGAAATTAGGCAACACTAAACTTTCCTTCAGGGAAGTTTTCTTGGGTTCAGTGCAGTTTATGAACAAGGAGAGGAAAAGTAATATATATGGAAGAAGAAGAAGAAGAAGAAGATATCACTAGTAACTGCAATGTTTCTGTTGCAAAAATATCTGCCTTGTGCTGCATTCCAATCTTCTAGTCTGTATTGAGCCTTGCACCCACACCTGTCAGCTTAGGGATCCCATGTCTCTCGTTTTACCAAAAGCTGCCTTTTGCCCTCATGGCAATGGTATTTTATCCTGACTCTCTTTTTGGTGTTTCTGGGCAGCTTGGAAAGGCCTATGGTTCCTCTGGAAATAGGGCTGGGACCCTTCACTCTCAGGCAGTTCTACAGTGAAATCCTATTATGGTTAGAGAGTCTTTCCAGGTAATGCTGATCAATTCATTCAGCCCACTAAAAAGGCTTATTAGCTTGTCCCTTATTATGTTGTTTGTAGAGTGTCCAGCACAATAAAACCTTACATTTATTAGGGCTTTTGATGTCATATTATTGTACAAATAATTATTAATAATGGAAAAACAGGTTGAAATTATTCATGAATAACCTGTTATGAAGTTGATTTAGTGTCTGGAAAACCCTGACTTGCATACCCAATTAATTAATACAGTAGCTCAACGTTCAAATGATGCAGTTTTCAGCAAAAGCTCTCTGCACTACTCCCGTGGTCTGGCTCTGGCTGAGCCTAATGCTCATTCAGCAGGCAAGAGGGTTTGCTGTGCTTTTCCAGCTCAGTGATCTGACGACACTCACCTTAACTAGTTTCTTGTATCAAAGATTGACTCAGCCGAGCATTTTCGGGGAGGAAGCTGAGACACGGGGAAGGGTCTCCAGGGCAGACTGACAAGACATCCCGGCAGTCCATCACACTTATCCACAAACACCGGGGATGGTTTATCCCCGTCCATTAGCAGCCAGCTAATGGACACTTACAGACTCTGACCCAGGCCTGTTTTCTGTGGCTGTCTCCATTTATTCCTGGATCTATAAAGGACAGAGGCATGGAGGAAGCCTCTTGTGTGCTTACATGCTCAGCTCTGCACAGCTGAAACATTTACCTGGCGGAACAGACGGGCCCAGCACTATTTGTCTCTCTTCTTGCCTCACATCAGCTAGATCCCAGGCATGTGAAAACACCCACAGCATCTATCCTCCCCCTCAAAAATTTTATCCAAATGTCTATTCCCTCGGCTGGGTACAAATTTAAGGAACCTACACGGGTTCAACTGTCAGCCTCTTACATGCATTTCTCTTACCTTGTTCCCTTGGTCACATCTCTGATACCACTGACTGATGTGGGATTGTCTGCATATACAGTGCTGACAGCCAGGTTACTTTTTGGCACCTTGGAGGGATTTAATTGCTTTTTTATACACTGACTGCAGAGTAGAGTGTGCCCTTGATAGCAATATGAGTTTGAGGATAAAATAAAAAGCCATGGTACAAAAATTCCTGCCAGCGAGCATGAAAGCAGAGACAAAGCTTCCCCCCACCAAAAAATAAATCAGTGTTTTTTTTGTTTGTTTTGTTTTGGTTTGTTTTTTTTTTTTTTTAATGAAAAAGGCATTTGACTGTGTTATTCAGGAAAGAGAAATATTTTGTATGGGCAGATCTGTAAAAATAATTTTATTTTGTCATAAAAGGATTTGGGAAGGATAAATATGAGATGCAGCTAATGTGAGACATTTAATTTATGAAGGCCAGCCCTCATATTTAGCACTGGTTCCAATACAGATGTATTTGTAAGGAAGATTTTTCAGTGTACATGCCATCTCTATCCATTTCTTTTCCGTACTGTTCAGTGCCTATTTTTGAAATCCTACCCTACTGTTTTATCTAGCCTTATCCACCTGAAAGGTCAATGTTTAAGCTAATTGCCTTGAATACCTCTGGCTCAGGACAGGGCAGACTCCCTCTGGAAGTGTCTGTCTCCCTTATCATTTCACTGCAGAAAGAAGTTCTTCAGACCCCATGCCTGGCATTAGCTGAGGCAGAGCCCGTCACAAACACATAAAATTTCATACACTATCAGCTCTAGTAATTTATTTCTCGTGGTGACAAGTTTTCCAGTCTATTTTCCAGTGGTGACATGGGCCACTTTCTCAATGTCATATCCTCAAACTGTTGAGTAGCAGGTAGAATTTATTTTTCTCAGGCCCCTTAGAAATATGCCATTTTTTCTATGGAAGGAAGGAAGAAAGGAAGGAAGAATGACCAAAGGCTGAACTTAACTGATGATGCAGCTGGGAAGTGGTCCTAACAACTACAATGCTGGTGCAATGACTCTGCTTTGGAGTAATTATTTTACTTCCATGTCAGAGTAATTTGTCTCTGCTGCTGAGCAGTCAAAACTATAGCACTGTTATAACTTGGTGCTGCAATGTTGCATTGAATCATATTTCTTATTATGCTTCTAAAGCTGAAAACAGATATGTAGGCAAGAGAAAACTCAACCTGGAGTTCACTTAAGGTTCCCTCTGTTAAATGACATGTAAACTATGGCATGTGTGTCTTTGTACACCCACATGGAGGTGGTGCTACATAAACAATAAATAGGAATAGAACAAATTTACTTCCTCTTCTGTGAAAAATGGACAGCAGAAAGATGAAAATAAGGTTATATTTTAAAGTAATTAAAGAAAAAATATCCCCTAAACCTTTCTCCCATAATCTGACCTTGGTTTCCATGGAAACAGGATCAGACACTTCAGTAACAGGAAGAACTCTCATTTAAAGGTGTCACCTACAGAGAGGAACTACTACCCAACATTGACACACACCCCAGCATAAACAGTCTGAGAGATCAAAGTGTCAATACAGATCCACTGTCAGCGGTTGGAGCAAAATATTCAGCTTGCAAAGGAAAAAGAGGAGAACCAGACCCTCTGCCCTTTAGTTACTTTTGGTTCCTTTGCTTTATATATACATACATACATGTGTATATATATATATATAGACACACATACATAGATTTTATATATATATATATACACATAAGCACACAGAAATGACACCAAAAGGACAAGGTCTGTCTCTTAAGTGGGAGAGGCTTTAATTGCATGCTGCCAAGCCCCCTTGCTGTTGAATTCGCTTTCAGAATCCTAGGAAGGCTCCTGCACAGAGGCAGGTGGTGGCTATGGAAACATCTCAGCCAGCTGCAATAGTGAGTAAGTCTGAGGTCCCATGAATGTTCCACAAGTATAGGAAATCTAAGAGATGGACCATAAATAACTTGCAGAACCACAGTCTTCTTTGTTTCATTATGAAACAAGAATGAAGGGAGTTAGCATTGGCATCAGGGTTATTGACAATACAGATACACATCGGGACTATTATAGAACCTGACATTCCAGTTTATTGCCCCTTTTGATTTTTTTAACACCCTATGTTTCTTGTTTAACAAAATGTTCTCAATATGACGTATTCACAATAAGCACATAAGCACAAACTGAAACACAATTTCCTGCTAGCTTCAGTAGAAATACATTAATCCACTCGATATTTCCCAGGACAATATTATCTCTCATGTGCAGGCTATATTTCCCTCACTGGGCTGCAAAGGGGAGAAAAAAATCCTTGAAAATCTGCTTGAGAAGTGACATGCAAGAAAGTCATAGGTAAACTGCCTCCTTCTCATGTGAAGACTTTCCTATCTATCTATCTATCTATCTATCTATCTATCTATCTATCTATCTATCTATCTATCTATCTATCTATCTATCTATCTATCTATCTATCTATCTATCTATCTATCTATCTATCTATCTATCTATCTATCTATCTATCTATCTATCTATCTATCTATCTATCTATCTATCTATCTATCTATCTATCTATCTATCTATCTATCTATCTATCTATCTATCTATCTATCTATCTATCTATCTATCTATCTATCTATCTATCTATCTATCTATCTATCTATCTATCTATCTATCTATCTATCTATCTATCTATCTATCTATCTATCTATCTATCTATCTATCTATCTATCTATCTATCTATCTATCTATCTATCTATCTATCTATCTATCTATCTATCTATCTATCTATCTATCTATCTATCTATCTATCTATCTATCTATCTATCTATCTATCTATCTATCTATCTATCTATCTATCTATCTATCTATCTATCTATCTATCTATCTATCTATCTATCTATCTATCTATCTATCTATCTATCTATCTATCTATCTATCTATCTATCTATCTATCTATCTATCTATCTATCTATCTATCTATCTATCTATCTATCTATCTATCTATCTATCTATCTATCATTCATCTTGGTGGCAGCACGACATTTACTAAAACTCTCCCTCAACATGACAGTAAAGTTAAATAATGAAAGAAAGACAAGAAGGTAGTTAGGCTGCTGCACTCCTGACTGCTTTGAAATGCTTCTGTCATCTGTTTCTAACTGTTTTGTATGGCAGGGGCATTTTGCATACCAGGAAAGGAAGAACACTGTCTGCTTCTGTTAAAGACAGGCCTCTTTTAAATACCCACTGCTGTTTTTCACCCTCACATTCTCAAGGCCACCTATGCTGCCATGCCTTAAAAAGATGCAATATTAAATGCTACCAGGACTATAGGGGTGGTTGATTACTGGCCTCTTATGATGCACAAGGCTAAAACACTAAATTATTCTTCACTGACTTGACAGCTGTTAAAGAGAAGTGCTTTCTTCCAATAGAAATAAAAAAGGAAAATGTTAGACAAAAGTTCCAGTTTTAAAGACTAAGAAGAAATTTTTCCATTTTTTCTTTTCCTTTCAAGTGCTTGTATTATGCAGAGTAAGCAGTAACCTCTCTGCAATTCAGAGAAGTGACAGAGCTCGTACTTGGGATATAGCCCCATGCAGGTGACAGTCCCTATAAATGCAGTTTCCCCCTTGCCTCTCCCAGTCATTTAGAGAATATCAGATGTTTTGGAAGACATGCTGGAGAGCTCCTAAAAAATTCAGCTTGTGCTGACCTTCCAGAGCATTGTGTTCCTGGTGCGTACTGGGCCAACCCTGGCAACTCGTGATTTCAGGTCTTCCCAGGGAAAGGAGGGATCTGTAAGAGATGGGTGCCTATCCCCAAAAACTGCCATGCATTTTCTAGAGGCATTCTGAGGACATGACTCAGGAATATGCTTGCAAGAGCCAGAGCCTTGTGATTGCAACTGTTATAGTGAAAACAAAGTCCAAAACACTGCAGCCATGCAGTAGAGGGAAGAGGAAGGACAGATAGTTGGGAAATACTAATCTTTGGGCAGAAGTAATACTGAGGTAATGTGGGACTACTCATGGGAGGATTTCAAAGAAAATGATTATGCAGAGAGGTTTTTGGCTAGGAAGAAAAATCTGCAAGAATATTTCTTTTCTTTAGTTCTTAGTACTTTCTGCTTTGGGATGGGGTGGGGCATCAGCAGTGCTGAGGAGATGAGAGAGTGGAGGGAAACATCATAGCTACTGAAGGCTTTGATTCCACTCCTCCTCTCCCTTGAAAGCTGCACGTTTCAAAGAGCGGAGACAGAGATCCTCCTGTCTTGTTGACAGCTAATTCCATCTGAAAACAAACTCCATGATCAACCTGCCACAGGAGCTTGGTTTGAATTTGCCTTGTAGTTTGTGTAGGGGAAAGAGGATCAGCAGTTGTATGAATTTTTCTAGTCCCCTGCCCTTAATTCAAGTGTTCCTAATAAGTCAGTCTTTGACACTTGAGAGCAGTGTCTGGCTTTGATTCATGTTTAATTGCACCACTCACCCTTTCCACTAATAAGCACCTCTGTCTTCCTCACTCCTGGAAATAGGATTGAGGTTTCACTGGCACCACCATTAACAACAGGGGAGTACTTATGTTTTTCCAGCTTATGAGCATTCCTGAGTATATCTGAAGAGAAAATATTTTATTCTTGGGAAGTAAGAGCCATCCAAAGTAGACTTCTTTTCACTATGAAGATAGCTTATCTAGGGCAAGAACTAAAATATTTATTTGGATAATGGTGCGTGGATAGAAGCAAAAATGGAAGATCTTTTGCTGAATAGAAGTGGAAATTTTAAAACTTGAAAGAGGTGTCTGTTATGGTACTGATTATAGAATCAGAGGATTGTTGAGGTTGGAAAAGACCTCTAAGATCATTGAATCCAAATGTTAATTTAGCACAGCTATATGTCACCACTAAACCATACCCCCAAATACCACATCCATTCTTTTTGAACATAAGCAGGGGTGGTGATTCCACCACTTCCCCTGGGTAGCCCATTCCAGTGTCTAACCAGTCTTTTGTAGAGATTTTTTTTCCTAATATTTAAATCTAAATATCCTCTAATGAAACTTGAGGCCATTTCCTCTCATTCTGTTACCTGGAAAAAAAAGACCAACCTCCACCTTGCTACAACCTCCCTTTCAAGTAGTTTTGGAGAGCAAATGATCTTGCAGCTGTCTCTGAAGAAGGAGCTTTTGTGTTTATGTGCAACCTCTGGAATGCATAGGGGCTCTCCCATAAAGAACTGTGGGGGGAGGTTTGCAGTGAGAGTGCAAGGTGTTAAAAGATGGACTCAGGAATGTGGTACCGAGTAGGTGCTTTTGCCTTTGAACACAGCCAGAGTTTAGGGTGGTTTGGAAAAAAAGGGCTTAAAAGTTCTGAATTGGAAATGCATCCATGCTGAACTTTCAGGCTCGGCACACAGAGAGGATTTGTCCTTGGTTTGGGAAGGATAGCCCTTGGAGCTCCAGAGGGAAAGAGCAGAAAAACAGATGGAAGGAAATTAATTCAATAAAAATAAATTAGACCTTTTAAACAGTATTGTTTTTAATATTTATGATGCAAAGAAGATTTGCATTTTTTTTTCAGTAAAGTATATGTCTCCATTTGACCTTCACTGCCTAACAGAATGCTTTATTTAGCCTGATTGACAGACATTTTTCTATCTTTTCATGGACATTTCAAGAAAACCTGGATGCTGCTAATTTTTTTAATCACATTGTAAAAGGATCCTTGATGATAAGAAAATGGTAATATTTGCTAATACCACATGACTGGATCAAGGTAGCCAATGATCTGTATCTGGGTTGCTACAGCGTGATGTATTATACTCCATACAATTTGCTGCAGGCAGAAATCTTAATTAAGGCCTTTCCTAAAGAGTGACCTTCAGGAACTGCATTTTTTAAATTGGTGTAAAAATAGACAAATGCTCTAACAGCATTAGGGGAGTTGTTGAAAAGTGTTAAGTGTACATTTCCCCATCTCCTCTACACAAACAGTGATTACTTGCTGCTTTTATTGAATGAGTTGTGAGGCGTTTTCAGCAAACAATCAGCCTTAATGTGTACAGAAGGAGATTTCCACTTGACGTGCAGAGCTCAGTTACTCAGCTTCTCCTTCAGTTCCAACGCAAGCTGCACGTCTGATTTGAGAATATACTCCCCTGGGCTCTATTCATCCATATTTTACCACGCTCATGGATATTCACTGTTTTGGGATCCCTCTAATTAGCTTGCCACATGTGGTGTCTTGCTCAGCTTTCATCAATAATCCCCCGTACCCAGCACGCATTGGCATCTGGGTGGGTTTGGCTGGGAAAGGAAGGGATTGTAGACAGCACTTAGAAAGCAAACTAACCCTGCTCACAACAAAGGGCTTTGTAACAGTAGGTACAGCCATGCAGGATACAGTGTACAAGTGTCTCCAGGCTGTTTCACTGTGGATTCTCAGATGAAACACCCTTATGATGCCAGACATGGATTTTCTTATTTCTCCCATCCGAACCAAACTGTGAAACCTCCTGGCAGTTTGTGCTCCGCTAGCACAGGGGCTGAAATAAGCCCACCAACCTCACCTCCTGCTGTAGGTCAGGCTCAGATTTGATCTCCAGGGACAACAGGAGAAGGTATGCAGTGCCAGCACCCCTACGCCCTTCAAAGGGCTGTGGCATGTCGTGACACACATATTCTCAGCAATGTTGGCTCTTCTGCTGTCCCCAACCTGCTGCCTCAGCTGAATTTTGATGACTAGCTGAGGGACACCCCGCATCAATATAAGGAAAGCTGATTCCAGTTACCGCAAGTTGCATAAGCCACTTAAATTTTCAAGATGAAATATGCTTTCAAAGTAACTTTAAAAAAGCTTTTGACACAAGTTATCCCCACCTTGCTCTACAATACAGCTTTCTTCATGGGCAAAGTTGAAGTGAAACAGCTGCTGAAGCTTACAGAGAGCTCTTGTCAGAGACGGAGCTTTTGTCTGCTTTTTTTGACAAGCAGAAAAACTCTGGCTTTTTAAAGCTAAAGCCTATTGTGAGAGGTACAAACCAGACTACTGCCTAGACTCACACAGCCTATTTCCACTTAAATAAGAGTGCACTATGGGTTTACACAAGCCAAGGGACTGGCTGGACTGAGGATGACGATGTGTTTTCAGGGAATGCCAGGGTCCAGGAGATGAGGGCATGGCACACGCAGAGGAGCCTGAGCTGCCCAATAGCTGACCCCTGCTCCAGTCCCCGTGGGGATGTGCTGGGCAGTGGTGACACTGGTGGCACCAGCCAATGGGTGGCCCTCAATATGCTGCATGGTGCACTCTGAGCGCCAGCTCCAGTCCAAGCAATTTGCATGAAACACTTCAAATGTCTCATACTCACAGTTCTCACCACCATGCTTCTCCATAAATAAATACTCACCTGTAGGTCCCAGGGTCTCCAGTCTGGTGGAGGGTTCATTCCTGGGGTGGCTGGGATGCTGTGTTAGGTGGGACTAACACTAGGTGGGATTTCTCTTTTTATTCCCTATTCTGCTCCTACTCATCAAACATAACCTGAGGAAAATAACCTCATCTCCCTGTAACAGTTTCCCAATCTACAAAGCAGAGACAATTGTGCTTATCTGCAGGAAGCAGGGAAAGGCCTAATCCTTGCCAAAGAGCTTAAACTTGCTCAGATGCAAGATGCAATAGATGATCAGAATCATCACAGCCAACCTTCCCTCTGAAACACTGGACTCCTGGGTTGGCTAACAGCCCCAGTAAAAGCCTTGGCAGAGAAACTCAGATGGCAAGCCCTTGGTCCTTCCCAGTGGGGTGTCCTGTGACATCCCTGACCTCTTCCACTGCAGAGGCAGAAGGTGAGCGCTCTCTCACACTGCTTTCTCCACGTGGTGAGCCGTACCCAAAACAGCTCCTCGGCTCTGCTCCAGGCTGCTTGACTGGCAGAGCCCGGAGCTAAGGAAAATAAATAATGAACCAAGGAGACAGCTCACTCGCAGCCTCACACGTCGCTGAGGAGATAACAGGCCAATGCGTATAATGATCTGCACTGAATCATTTGCCACGTTGGTATCAGAAGCTCTCAGCTTCACTCAAGGGCTCTCTCATCCAGACTGCATCCGAGATGACAGTGTTAATACATCAACACGGCTGTAATGAAATCTGTCAGTGTTGCCCCTGCACCAAACACTACTTGAAAAAGCAGATGTGTAGCTCAGATTCAGTTTATTACTGTCTGAGCCTTCCTCACTTACAAAACCAAAGGGTGATTAAGAGGGAAAAAAATCCCTGCCTATGGAAAGTTGTAGTGGCTACTGCATGCAGCTTGGAGCAAAGCAGAAATGCAGCCTGGAGCCTGTTTTTGTTATTATTATTATCATCATCAAATTTCAAAGAGCCCCCTAATTATTTCAAGATCTTTAAAAGAAACCCCATAAATCAAGATAGCTGGACTTTTCTGCTATCCCACTGTTTGGACAGTCACAGATCACAGAAGTCACAGATCACAGAATATTGAGTTGAAAGGGAGCCTCAAGGATCATCAAGTCAGAATTTGCTCTGAAGTGAATAGCCCATAGAGGGATTGAACCCACAGCCTTGGTGTTATTAGCACCATGCTCTCACCAATTTTGCTAGCCTTAGGGTCAGTGTGGTTCCCCTTGGAGAACAAAGGCCCTATTTAAGCAGTGTGCTATGGCTCACAGCTATGCCTGTTTTACCATTTGCCAGGGCAAGTCACCTCTGGTAGTATTTTTATAAGCGTGTAGCACCTTTCATAACATAAATCCTACTGACTGCTAATAACAAATAGGCTTATATGTGCTTAACGTGTATCTGAAAATGAGATAAAGTCCGCTAGAAAATTGTGACATTTCAGAAATGAATGAGCTCATCTGAGCTTGCTGTTCTGTCTTTACTGTTACTGGACAGAAATAGGGCGTAAGTATAAACACAATGCATCTGTGTTCTCTGAGATTGTTCTTTGCATCCTCTCCTGAATGAGAAAGAATCATCACAGGCACTAGAACTGCCAGATCCTTCTCATTGCCTCTAGACAGCTCCAGTGGTGAAGTCTGCACTGCAGACATCTAATATTAAGTTAAATGCAGTCATGCACTTTGCGCCCTGCTGTGCAACAAAGATAAAACACTTCTCATCTTCTCAGCATCCCTTCTTCTCTGCTTAGGCCTGTCCAGCCCTGTAAGTTTGCACCACGTCTGCTCCACTCTTGTTTCAGGTTCTCCAAGGTGCAACACTCAAAACCAGCATGAACAAGTCCTGACAGACAGTAAGGACAAGGCATTTTGCCATCCCAACCTACACTCTATCACTGTTTCTGTGGAAGAGGCAAAATTGCAAGCAAAGTAAATTCTCTTTTCCTTTCTCCTGTCCTTACAAGGCAAAACAAAGTCTCCAGCAGCTCCTGTGCGCTGTGCTGAATACGGAGAAAAGCATCTTGGTGGGCCATCTGCCTGTGCTCTGCACTGTGTGAAGAAAGCCTTGCTCTGAAGGAGAAGGATGAACAGAAAGATAAAAGAGATTTTCTTCTCATACCTTGTGTATTCTGGTAATTACAGCAAGTCAAATGGATGCAAGTAGAGGGTTATTTTGGTAATTGCCTATCTCTAAGGTATAAAACAGTATATTATGTACCATCTACAAATTAGGATTCAAAAGCAAAAACATGTATTTAATTTTGATTTTAATTGCCTTTTTACTTCAAACACCTATTTTTTCTCCCTAGTGCAAACAGACCTGAAGAATCTTGCAGAGATCAACAAAATCTTCCACAAATGCCAGGCATTTCTCTCATGGTGGTACTTGGCCCTGTGAGCATTTAATCTGCTAACTTTGACAGAAAGAGCAGTTTAATTTCTACAGCCTGATTATTTTCAAAACAACAAATATTTACTGCATACTGCATTCTAAAGGATCCAATTATTAGTGTACCTCTGTTTGATTATCAATGACACAGTAATAATACCAGCAGCTGCTGAATTGTAAGTGAAAATAACCCTTTGTTCTCATTTTTCTTATCTGTAGACTATAACAGCACTCATGGGGACAATAACCTATGAAATAGATTAAAAGCCTGTTAAATGCTATTTTCAGCTTGGCAGATCACCAAACCCTAGCTTACCCTTAAGCTCTGTTTCCTTTTAAATATTCCTTTTAGTATAACCATGTGACAACAGTAATGTGCTGTTTCACAGTGATTAAGTAACTGCACAAACTAGAGGTTTTAGGCTTATAAACAGAGTGGAGCTGGTCTCACAGGTGAACAGGACTGTGCTCCACTAAAGACACTAAGGCCTCTGGTAGAAGCTGTAGTGATTTTCCACCTAGTAAAATCTGCTCTAGTGACTTTAAATTAACAGGAGGACACTGTTGGTTTTCCATTTCTGTTAAGTGTTGAACCTTCTTTTTTGACTCCAACTCTTGTTTACAATACTACATTCTGATGAGCAGGAAAAGAATTCATATTTTTTCACTGAATAATTCTGAGAAAGTTTCAAATGCTGTGAGTCTCGGGGGGTTACCAGTGGCAGTGATGTAGACCAGGCCCTTCCTTGGTGTGCCAATCTGCTTTTCCAAACCTATGATGACTTGGGTTTGTCTGAACAGAGGAACAGGAGAAAAGGGAAAAAACCCACCAAATTAGAAGGACTAAAAGAACCAATAATGACAAAGAGCTTCCAATACTGTTTTTTGTAGGAAACAGGTAGGGAGGACAGAGAAACACAGGTCTAGGGTAAAAAGGGACCAGGAGCTTTAGCACCAGTGGGGGAAGATGGGCGAAGGAACCAGTCACTGGGCACGGCTCTGCTGGGAGCAGCTGCCATCACAGGGCAGAGTGGGCTTCTATTCAGGCATGGGACAAATCTGTCAAGTGCAGCACAGCAGGATTTGTGTCTTCTGCTTTCTGTACTCATTTATCATATTTGGTGTTGACCAGAACTTCCCCCTTGGATCTCAGAAGAGAAAAAGCTTGGAGAAAGCTCGGTTGGAACAGTAACCTTTAACTTTCATTACATCTTTTTGTATCAAAACAAGCCTGTATATAAAATCCCAACTATATCTAAATTCAGCTCATGGGAGAAAACATAAATAAAAATTATCCCAGCTCCTACCACCTTCTAAATAGTTAGAAATAAAACTAAAAGATGTGTTTTTGTTTATGGACGTATTTTGGATGTTTCTTTTAAAATTTAAATTGGAAATTAAATTTTCCTTTCCTCTTCTTGATGTATAAAGTTTCATCAGCCTCTCACTGCAGGGACAATAGGAGCACATGAAATTTTTAGCTGTAAGAAAGAAAACTCCTCTATTTGAATTTCAGCTTGCTAAAGGCACACAGACCTCTCATACACCTGAGCTTTTCAAGAAACAGGAATGTACCCAAGACTAAGAAATTTTCCTGTTTATCTAGGCAAAAGTCTGCTGCCTTAAGAAAACCAAAATGTGGGAAGAGGACCAAGATCTAAGAGCCTCTAAGACACTTTGTCCTCCTCAGCAGCAACCCACCTCGCAGCTCCTCAGCCCCAAGTCATTCCCGGGGGTGGTTACTCCGGATCCTGAGCTGGAACAGGATCTTCTTGCTTTTAGAACTAGGCCATTATGTTCTTTAACTGAACATACATAAAAAATTATTCTTCAAATCTCTTTGTATTCTTTGCTTGCTGCTGTACTGGGATACTCCCCCACAGACTTTTCTCTCCCTTCCTTTAATCTCTACATCCATATTCAATGTGATATGAATTTTAGCATGGTGCTGGAAGTCATGCTCAAATACTCTTTCAGCATCACCAGTATCATGATACACCCCCACAAAAAAAAATTCAATCCTTCATGCCTATATACCATTTGTATTGCTACTGGAAAACATGAGGGGATGACAGGTATTTTAGCATTCATCTTATTTCCTTCTCCAATTTCAATGTACATAAGACAGATCTGCAGTAGGAAAGGAAGGAGTCAGTCCTGCAGCCTCAATCTGCAGTAGAAAAGGAAGGATTCAGTCCTGCAGCCTCAATCTGCAGTAGCAAAGGGAGGAGACAGTCCTGCAGCCTCATGGAGGCCCAGAACTGGAGAGGATGCTTAAGGCTGGAATTTCAAAGAAGTCTTTGAAGGTCAGACTGCAAAACTCCATTGTAGCTTTAAAACGGATGGTGCCTTAAGGCCCCAACTGGAATATTTCTGCATGTGACATTTTAATGCACATCTTCAGATTTTTGCTCATTTTCCCAAATCCTAGAATTTCACTTTGAGCTGCAGGTTGAAATGAACTGGAAATATAAAGTGAAACTCAAATGAAAGCTCTAACTTTTACCTACTTTTAGGAGAAAACTTCAAATCCCTCTAGACCCTTCTGTGAAGAATGTTTTTGAAGCAAAAGCTTAGTTCTCTTTCTCTGGTGTATGCTATTATCTTTGTGCCTTAATTTCACCCACTTGCTTGTATCTCATATGGAAGAACATGTTTCTATACATTCAGATGGCCTGGTTTGGGAGACAGTGTTTGCAATTAAAGCAACAATACCACAGCTCGGAAAATGAATCCTATTTTAAGTATATTCCTATTACTTTGGGAGTAAATTGAAGAGAATCTTTGATTTTTCTGTGATTTTTGATGTCAGCACCCTGGATTTGTAACCACAAGGGTGCGGGGAAGTCACTGATAATTGCTGAATACGCCAAGGTTCTGCAAAGGAGTCAGGAAAAACATGTGAAGGTTCATCATAAGTGATGACCTGGGTACTGGTACAGGAACATAAGACATATCAGCTGAGCATGACTTCTGCCTTTCTGATTCACTATGATTTTTTATTCAGAGCCTCATGAGGTTTTCTAGAAAAAAACTGGAGTTAATTCTGAACTCTAGCTATTGTATAATCACAGAGCAGGAGAGATGGACCACAAGAGGTCATCTAGTGCATTTCTCTGCCACCTACTATTCCAAATAATTGTATTTTTCTCAAATTATTTTTAAAAGACTGATCCAAAAAGCCAGAGCACATTGCCTGTGTAGGATTTTCTCATAATGCCACAGAGATCATAACAGTACTTTGGTACCTGCATGATGCTGATGGCTGGAATGTGAACATTGTAGTCAAACTGTGAACATTTATAATTTGATCCAGAACAGTGGGTTATCTAGCCACTCATTCTTAAATATATAAACCAGCAAGGAAACCCCAGCTCCAGATGATTTGGATCAGTTTGCAGCTTCCTTTCCTGTGGAAAGATAAGCTTTCCTTGCCTGAAATGGGACAGATGGAGCCCTCTGGGTTGCCACTCCACATGCCTCTGAGCACAGCTCTCTGTACTGTAGCTGTTGTTACAGCAGCATATGCTTGGGAGATGCAAGCTGGTTTCCTGGAATTTAGCACTCTAACACTGCATGCTGGGCATCCACGATTCATTGCTTGCCTCCCAAACCTCTCCATGTTTCCTTTTTTTCTCCTTTAAAGTGAACTTTTGTTTACCAGAGATAGAAAACCACAAATTTGTGTGTACAGATAGACGGGTTCCTATCCTTTGTAAATTCTGTAATATGTCTAGTTGTATGGAGAATTTTCCAGGTGATGTTCTCAATTTCAAGTCCCCACAAAAACAAACAGAGTCACAATTAGGCTCTGATAGCATTGTTAGAAATCCATGATCATCAGAGAGGCCACTGCAACACCAGAGAGCACCCATACTCTCCTGTTCATTACTGTGAGAATAAGAGCAGATCTCTGATTAGCTGCTTGACCAGGAGAAGGCATCCCAGAGGTAGATGCAGTGTCCTAACCTTGGGTGTCCAGTGTCACTGTGGGCACTGAAGTATTTCCTGCCTCATTCCCAGCATAATGCCATGCAGATGAATCGAGGTCAATTGGCTCAACTCACCAGTCAATATACTCAAACCTGAGTTGGGAATGATTTGTCTCCTCTCAAAGAAGTCAGTTAAAGTAGATACGATGAATTCTGTGTGAAAAGTGCCTATTCCTTTTCACTGACCACAGAGGGAACTGTGGGTGAGCTGTCACCCAAAACTAAGGGAACACTATCTCAGCTCTTGATATTCCTGGGGTGGATATCTAAAGTTTGGTGACACATTCATGTTCATTGCTATGCAATTGCACATGGATAACAGCCCAGATTTCTCCTGGCTACCCAGAGTGACTTTTACCCAATGTTATCTCAAAGCAGCTTGAGTGACCACTGGGACCTACCTTCATCAACTGTGACCAGAACAAGCATTTCTGAAATGTCTCCCAGGACTTACAGTGCTGGGTTTAGTACAGGTGACACTTGCCTAATGTATCCCCTGAGAAAATCTAGTCCAGAAAGAAATATTCCAGTGTCTCAGCCAGTCTGAGCCGTAAAATGCTGAAATACTGTACTCCCCTGCAACCACGAGTCTCCCCAGTGCTAACTGTTGACAGTGTGACAGCAAAGTTAAGGCCCAGCACCTTCAGCTGACAGATGACCTTTAGCTGGCTAAATCTCTGGTATGTTTATTCCTGAGCCCCAGAAAACAAAACCAGGCTTATAAAGATTTGCAAAGGCCATGAACATACTGTTCCTGTAGTTTTTTTTGAGCAGGTTTTTTTTTTTTTTTTCTCACAAATGGTAGCAAAAGCTATTCTGGTAGTACCCTGTGAAACGCAGGGCATTAAATTGGTGTCATTTTAGTGGATTAGTACTGTCACATCAGCTGCCACAGCTTTCTGCCTATGTCATCAACTGTGCTGCTGCCATTCTCTGCCCCCATCACACTGCAGACTTCACAGTAAAAGACGGAGTCAAAGGCAAGACATGTTCTAAATAGAACTGGATAAATAAAGAGGGAAATGCAACTATTACAGCTACAAAAAGGTGGGCTGATCTGCTAAACTCATGGGTTTTGAGTGGAATCAATGCTACTGAGCATTAGAACATTTTTTCCTAAATGCATTTATTTGCATCAAAACAAAGTGGATTCTGTATCTAAATATGAGTGGTTTCTAATATTTAGTGATTTCTAAATATGAGACTGATCTAACTGTCTTGGACGATTGTGATGAACTCTCTAATGCTTTCTAGGTAGGAGAGTATGAAGCATTTTCTATGGCATAAATGACTAATATCTTCCAAGCTGTGTCCTGTATCCTACCAGGGGACTCGTGCAGCCTTGGGCAGGTTTTTTATGCGTCAATTGTCAAAAATGTGAATGACTCATGGGGGAGTTTCAGGTCCTCAGAAGGGCTAATTATCCAACTGAAATTCCTCCAATGTGTTTTGACTCTCCTAGTACCAGCAAAAGAGTCTTTCTTTTAAGATCCCAGGGTACTGGGAATAAATGAGTGAAAAGTATTATTTCTATAGCATGATAAAATTCAGGGCAATTAAATATAAGAATGAGATAAGATTCCTACACATATTTATGATACCTTAAAATAAGAAAAAATTTGTTGGACTTCACATTTGAGCAAAATATATAATCTATAACCTGGACGGAGTGGGAATTCTCTTTGGACTAGAAGGAAAATTCCTCTTGCAGACTGAATGCAAGCCTTTCAGCTGTGCAGTGAGCTGGAATAGAGAGCTGGCTGTTACCAGAACAAGTCTTTAGGTGAGGTGGGAGAAGAATGGAGGTGGGAATACCTCATTTCACATAGGGCTTGGAACCTTGTTAAAATGACAACTCTTTTTACATGAGTATTTTTCAAGCAAACTGTTATGATACAAAAACAAGAGCTTGGCTGGAACACTGCCATTTATTTTGATGAAGATTTTAGTTAGATACAACTGATATTTCTTAGGAACCTTCTTGACTGTGTTTCACAACAAACTGATAAAAGGGATAGAAGTTTTGACAAGATGAGAAGAAATGGCCTCAATTTGTGCTGGGGGAGGTTTAGATTAGATATTAGGAAAAATTTCTTCATAAGAATGTTTTTCAAGCATTGAAATGTACTGTCCAGGGAAGTGGTGGAGCCACGATCCCTGGATTTATTAAAAAATTGTGTGGATATGGCAGACAAGATTTAATGGTGAATGTAGTGGTGGTGCTGGGTTGACAGTTGGACTTGATCATCTTAAAGCTCTTTTCGAATCTTAATTAATCTGTGATTCCATGATTGCATTTTGACATCCCAGCCTTGAGGCCAGGAGAGTGGGAGTTCTTGGCCTCCAGACCATTGAAACAGCACCTCTGTTTCCAAGAAAGCCCAGCAGGGACCTGTGATGCTGGGAAAGGTGGATTGCAAATGGGTTCAGAAGCTCTTCTCACTCTGGTTCAGCCACTCAGTACTGTCATACCAGTACTCCTCAACCTAATGGCACAAAATACCAATGCTTCATTAATCATGATGTTCCCTCTGTCTTACTGAGGGTGATAAAATTAATTTCTACCCCATGGAACTTGAATTAGGACCCCAATTTGGCTTAATCAACTGAATTTTTAATATTTCAACCAGACTTCTTTTTCATGAACCTTGAAAAGCAACCCTCATTCCCTTTCACTCAAACCTGTCCCCTATTCCTATGTTTTTGTTTCTCTTTTTTTTTTTTTTTTTTTTGCTGCTCACAGTTCTCAGAGGACAAGTCTGGATGTTTTAACACCCTGCTGACCCCAGCCCACACAACTCCACTTGTTATTACCCTGTGCATCCAATCCACACACAATTAAGTGACTTGCCACAGTTCCAGCTAAACACATAGTTACAGAAGTGTTTAATTTGTTTCACAGTCACAAATTCCATGGCATGCAAAGGCCTTCAAAATGATTTTGGATATATAACCCCCTTGTGTTGCTCTCCTCTTAGTATTAATTTTTTTTTCCTCATAAACCCTAAATATAACAGTCACTTCCAGTTAAATAGCAGAAATAACTTTCTGTAACTTCTGGTCATTTTTTGCTGAGGTGAGAAAAGAATTTAAGATCTGATTTATTGAGTTACATTAGGCCTTAAACAGCTTTGCCCTTATCTTGTCTCCCATTGCTTTCTTCTGATTGAAGAAGTCCTATCAAAATGATCAATTTACTTTCTAGTTGCAATTTTGTGTGTGTTTTTGTTTTTAACCAGAAAGGCATTCAGCACTAGGAAGTTCTTGCCACACAGACCTAGGCACATTGACCTCTGTCTTACAGACAATGTGAATTCAGAGAAATCTGCAGGACAAAGGTGGATATTCATCTCCTATGCCTGAAACTGTAGCCAGCTATGGATCTGTGTTCCAGTACCTGAACACAGCAAGGCCAATATTGTCAGACAGGCAGTTAATGAAGCTCTTGAATGCATTGTGAAAATTGTCTTTGGTAATGACACTTGTCTGACCCAGCAACCTCTTGAAGTGCAAATGATGAAATGCTTTTCACAGCACAACACTGTGCTGCAGTAATAAAGTGTTAAAGCAAAAACCTCATGACAATCTTTGAGAAACTTCTACTTAAAAATGCTTTTATGTCTTATGTTTTCTATATTTTCTAATCCCCTTTATTAAGATATATGAATGAAATTCTCCACTAAACAGAACTGTTACACAGGGTTTCACCTCTTGAGCTTTAAGACTGCTAATGGTAGAAGGCAGCAGATTCTCCCATGTTCCTCTAAACATTTTTTTTCCCCCCTGGGAAGAACTTCGGCTTTGTGTAACTGTTTTTCAATAATATTTCATTTTCTTCTCTCATTTCCTTCCAGGCTGTGAGTTTTGGAAGCCACATCTTGAAACAAGTACTTTATACGGTTCTATATCTTACTCTAGATGTTGTTGGGAGCATGGCTGATTGGATGTTCAGCCTTAGCTTGAGTTCAAGGTCCATTTAGAAGGTCCTGTCGTCTTTGCTGAGGTCTTATTCTAGTGTCTCTCAGTTGTTGTTGCACACAACTTCTTGCCATAGATGATTATTGCCACAGGTAATCAGCACAGTGAGAAATGGGGTCAAGGAAAGAGTCAAGATCCGGACAGTGGAAAGCCACAAAAATAAAGATCTTAATAATAAAACACTGTACTGAACAAGAAGACAAGGGTGATCAGCTCCTATAAATCTGTGCTGCTGATGTGACAGGTCACCATGTGTTGAACCATCTGGATCCTCTTCATCTTGCTCTCCACCAGCCCCTCTCACAGTAATGCTCAGTAATTCAGTGCAAAGGTGACAAACAGGGGGTTGGTTGATCTTTTTTCCTCTTGGCAGGAAAATTTGCAGTCCCTGGATTAGCTAGAACAAGGCACTTCTACTCTAGGCATGTCTTGAGCACTCAGAGGCAGCAAAGTACATGGGACCTGGCTGAGATGGAAAAACTTTAGCCCCTTACATAAAGAAAACTCTTGTCTTAATCAGTCCTTTAAAGTTTTTGCTTTTTCTCACCTGCGTCTATGTGGTTCATATTTAATATCTTATTCATTTCAGCCAAGCAATGATTCAGGTGGACCTTAATGCAGAAATAAGGATGATGACACTGAAGTGAGTAACCAAGAGCTGTGAGCATTTTTACATTTAATATCATCAGTAAGCTGAGAGAAGGAGAAGGCTTTAAATACATCCCAAATCCCAAAAGTATCCCTTGAGACCTGACTCCTCCCCAGTCATTCCAAGCTCTGCCAGACACATCATCCTGTCTTACTGCCAGTGCCCATCCACACACCACCATGCTCCAAGGACAGCCCCCCTGAGCCCATACCTTTCCCTGTCCTGCAGGCAGCTCGAGCTGCCCACCTCTCTTGCTCACCCCACTCCACATGTCCACATGGAATGACTGACAGCTTCTCCATGATGGAAGAGGCAGACTCAAGGAAATCAAGTAAGATAGCTTTATGGCACTAGCAGATCCACTCTACCTGGCTGATCATTGAGCAATTACTATTTGTGAAAACTACTATTGGGAAAATACATTTACAATAAGACCCCTCTCTTGCAGCCATGCCAGTCATGCTGGCTGGTTAATGGGGGACAGGACAGAAATGGGACTGGGAAACCACAAGAGATTTAGGTTGTGTTCAGAGGCACTGTGACACACTGCAGGTGATGTTTGACTTACGTATTTAGATGGGAGCTGAGCTGAGGGCTAAAAGTGGTTCAGAAACGCATACATTTGTTTTTCCTTCCTATTATAGAAAATGTAGATTGGAGTGAATGAGAGCATGGCAGTTTCTGAACAAGTAGCTCACCTGTCCATCGTTTGAGAGGTGAGTTACTAAAATAGAAAGAATGCAATTCAAACTGTCATGTATGCAAAACAAAATTTGCCATTTTCATCCAAATAATAAATGAAGAAACTAGAGAAAGAAGTAGAAGCGCAGACGCTGGAGTGACGGACTAAAGAATACTTGTAAATGAGAAAAACTGCAACAAATCAGAAGGGCTTCCCAAGATGATGCAACTGCAGGAAACAATGTGTGTCACCAGGGCTTGGGATTTTGAAGAGTATGAACACATAGAATATATCCCAAAGATCCCACCTGAAAACCCTGACAGTGACTCCTACAGAAGGATTGCCCAGCATGATCTCATGGCACTAGAAGAGGGATTCTCTCTGGGCCTTGCTATGATCTTGGGAGAGTCTCTTCCTTAACTGTTCCCCCTTCTATTCTCAGCCTTCTTGTCACTTTTACCTACTGCAAACACTTCTGGGAGAAATGACACCTGTATGGAACCCAGCACAACACCTGGAGTCTGGGCCACAACCTTTGGCTCTCTTACACAGTGCTGGCAACACTGCTAGTACAACAAGGGAGTTCAGGCTGGGAGCAGAAAAGATTTTTCCTCGAAAAGCTGAGCAGGACTTGATAATTGCATCCCCTTTCATACATTTCCTGCTTGTCATGCATTAGCCCATCAGTACGCTTCTGTGACTAGCAGTAACAGTGCATTGAAGGGAAATGCCACTTTCCAGAGAGAATGATCAATCTCTTTGACTTTGCCTGTAAACATGTTTCATCAGGGGGTCACTAATATGCTTTTATTGCCTCACTGTCAGAGATGATGCCATTACCAAGCCTGATAAAGTATTCTGTAGAGGGTTCCTTTTAATTTTATTTTTTATGCTATCATGAGAGACAGTAACCAATAAATTTAGTTCAATGCTTTCTCACTATTAACTAATTCTGAGTAAATCCATTGGGGCAGACTGGATACAAACACTTCAAAGAATTTTTACAGGATATTGAAAATGATATTCATCGTGGGACAGAGGTTTAAGTACTGAGCTGCTAGTGTTTTCTTTACCATTAAAGCTACAACACTGTTAAATGTCATTTAGTCAAAACACTGTATTCAGAAGGATTTGTAGCACAAGATGACTATTTGCTTTTAATAAACTTGTCGCATCAGGGCGGTTACGTTGGCTTATTTCTGGGGGAAAGGGAGTTTGAGAAAAGATGGTACTTCTTCCCTCAGTTTCTTTCTTAGGGTCCAATCCAGCTCCCACCAAAGGCAATGAGATTTTTGCCTAGAGCAGGAACAGTCCCATGATCTCTCAGGGCTTTGAAGTGTTCAAATCCAAATTAAAATACAGGATTTTTGGTTTTTTTTTTTTCAGAGAAAGGGAGGAAAAAAGAAAAACCAACCCAAAACCAATCAAACCAAACCCCCTCAGCTCTAGCAGAAACAAAACAAATAAGAGAACTGAAAAGAAGGTTTTTCTCATGGAGGATTTTTTTTTTTCCAAGCTGCTTTCATATCTTATATAGCACCCTAAAAACTGGAACACAGGATGTGAAACCATGGAAACAGCTGGATGCTACAGGATTTCTGAACTACTTTTGTCAAGGTTTAGACTTTGGGGATTTTATTTTTTTCTTAAAGTTTAATTGATTTTTTTCCCCTTCTGAAATCCATAATATGTTGAGCTTGTTAAACTATGTTAGAGGTCACAGACTAAATTTAATTGGTAGTATTTCTTTTGAGCCTAATTTAAAGGTTGGTTTGGCTTTATGAACAGACTCTTAGTTGTAGTAAATCAGTTCAGCTGTAATGGGACTCTGCTTGCATCAGTAGAAAATATGATCATTGGAGACTCAAATCCCATGCAAAATCTCAGGAAGAACATAAAAAAATAAAAGAGAAAGTTCCATTTTTGGAAAGACTGTTTTAATGAAACTTTATGTAAAGTTAAAATATTTTGGAAAGAGGTTAAAATGCATCCATAATTCTATTTTCATATAACCCAAGAAAGTAGGGCTGTCCTGAAGATATGGTTATATCTGATTATATCTGTATATATCTGGTTATGGGGACTAACAGGAAGCAAGGGGTTTGTTGGCAAATGCAGTTTCAGTAAAATGTATTCAGAAACTACAGTCTCTCTGTGCAAATGTGGAGCTGCATGGTCAACAAAACCTGACAGAAAAATGGGTGCAAAATCCCGCCACACTTGTTTTAGGTCAGGCCAACTGAGGTTGTTTTTCCTGAACCCAGGTGCTCTGGAAGGAAGCACTAAGAAACCAGATAAAACACTGAAACAAATGCTGGTTCATCAGTTTTTCTAATTTTTAATTTAGAAATTGTCGGTTTTTTTCCAAGCAGCTCGGTATATGCAAAAGGTACTGATAAGCTTTTGACTGAAAGAAATGAAACTTCTAATCTTTAGGGATTGTCTCCTCACCAGTAAATGTGCAAGGTATTGGAAAAGTCCATGGAGTAAATGTTAAAATCATTCATTAATACCCAGTATTGACAAAACCTGACATCTCAGTAGAGTGAAATATAACACAGTCTCAAACTGAGTACAGTGGGTAAAATAAAGGAGCCTGTGCAACTCTGAGATCTATGATCTGTGCATAAGCACCACATCTTCAATCTACTCCAGTATTTACATGGATCCTAAACAGCAGTGCAATAAATCTTTCACTGGTGATATGGCACTTATGTCCATTTCTCCCTATTTCTATTAACTGAAAAAGTCATTTATGTATACATCATGCTTCAGTTAACTCATCTTGACAGTAATAATGTGAAGCGATGACATCCTGAATCAAATCCAAACTTCCCACCTCTGCAATATGTACTGGAAACACTCTCTCCTTATTATACTTTACTAAACACAGGCTTTGACAACATGAGCCATAGTATTGTGGTGGCACAAAAATCATCATAATGCTCTAGAAGTGCAAGGCAACAATAAAACTTGTCCTTTAAACACTGCTTATGGCTAGAGGAATTGACTTAGAATGGGATTTTCTGCTGAAAGGAAGTATTAGGAAGATCATCATTCGAGCAGATCTGGAAAATAAAAGAGGAAGATGTGTGGAGATACTCCCAAAGATGACAATTCTAGAAAGACAGTTCATTTTTTGCTCATCAAAATGAAACACGACAAAATTATCCTGTGGCATTTTTCCTCACAGGGAATTCTGATCTCTGCGGAGGAACTGAAGCCTTCACAGTGACTTAAAAGGACTTTGGTTACATCCTACCAAAAACAATAGCAGCAACAAATGTGTCATAAAGATAGAGCTTTATCTATGTTACAGATGGGAAATACCATCCTGTGGGCTACTTTCTCATTAAAGCAGACACTAGACACACACCAGCTGGAGTTGAAAGAAGATCTGAATAAAATTTTGGGCTTATAGCACATAAGGAGAAATTTTCTCCATTACGGCTGTGACCTTCTGCCCAAACACAGGCAAAAAATGTTTTTCGTAGAAAGTTATAATGCCTTAATAGAGAAGAAAATGCCTGAGGGACAAAATTTGGTTGTGAAAGAAAGTCCTCACTGAAGAAATGAAAATTTGGTGAAAGCCAGTGCATGGTGACTGACCTGTGACCAGTTGAAAATTGCCATTACACATTTGCTCAGTACTAGTACAGCTCACAGTGTTCACAGCCAAGATGCTCTGAAGAGTCCAACCCTCATGTGACAAAACTCATGAATTTAAGTGAAAATCATTTGCTAAAATGCAAAGAGCCCAGTCCAAGATACTGCAACAAATGACATTCTACTGCAGTCACACTCTTCTGTCAGCCCTGACTGCAGCACTCTGCGTGCATGAGCTGAGCCATTGCTACACCTCTGCATAATTGATACTGAAATCTCATTATATAGTGCCTGAATGCCATATTTCAAGAAACCTTTTTAAGATACTTCTTCAGGTGTCCATCTGAATATTTTCTAAAGTTTTAGACAGTCATTACTAATTTTAAGTGGTTGTAAAATAAGTGGACAAGGAAGTCTTCCTCTCTTCAAACTTTAGGAGTTTGAATGAGTTGCAAAAGGGTGTGTGTGAGATCCTCTCACAGCTTTGGCTGACCAAACAAATAAAATAAGCCACAGGCTAACTCTAAAAATAGAAAGCAGATTTGTTACCAAAATAAATGAATTTCACTTAGCAAAACTGAACTTGGATGAAACATATAGCTGTCTGCCTTTTCTGCCCCTTGCATATCTAGTTTTCATTCTACAAAAATGTCTTCTCTGCTCACATCTGATTTCAACCAATTATTTCACAAACCCTGTGAAGAGCAACAAGAAGTGTAATATTTAAAGGACAAGGACAAATACTGTACATGTTTCTGTAAGGTCCAACATTCACTTGAAGTCAGTAGAAACGACAGTCAGATAAATTGCAATTGTACCAGTGTGAAGAGCTATGACAGTGCATTTGCTCGATCTTTTGCTCAGTGTTAGTACATCTTGGAAATCTCCTCCCCAGGTGTCCCAGCAGCAGCATCATCTCATGTGTTTCAGTTCTGAGCTGGCGATATCTCACCCCTGTGATCCCCTCGTGCTCTCAGAGCTGGTTTCTGGTGGGTTCATGACTTGTGCTGATAATGGTAAATTTGGGAGCTGTGGCTGCATGGCCACCACCACCGTGTCATTTCAGGCAGTGGCATTCTCTACCAGAGAACCCTTGGTTGCTCTGCCTGTTGCTGCTGCCAGGGGAACAGGACAGCTCTTCCCATCCCTGACAGTCTCCTGCTTACAGGCAGTGAATTAGCACCCGTTTCCTGATACCAGAGCAGGAAATTAGAAGGGAAACAGAAACCTGAAATGATTTCCCTCTCTAAAGTGCTCCTAGCACTTGTGTAGCTACATGCTGTCTCTTAGAGAATTGGTGTTTGATGTGGTTTAATTTTAAACAAGTCCTTATGGATGTGTGAAAAGCCCATTTAAGAAGCAGAACATCTGTCCAGATGGTGTTGGCATAGCTGAATGTGCCTTTAGGAAATGAGATGGACTAGATGACCTTTTGAGGTCCCTTCCACTTTTGTTTTCTCTGACTCGATTTTTTACAATGGAAACTAAAGTGCTTTAACACTATTCACAAGTGAGCACAACTGCCAAGAAAAATACACACTGGAGGGAAGAGTCCTCTTTGACTGTTCTATTTTTTTTAAACCTATTGTACAGCTAGATCTTCTCCCAGAAAGTCTAATTTTTTACTGTTTCTTGTGAGTACTGGCTATTTTTACTACTTTTATATCTCTCGTAAAGGCATTTCTTTCAGACAGAATACTCTCAGCCCTGTTAAGTATTTGATCCTCTTTTTTCAAAGCAGACATCACATTTTAACCTTAACGCTTTGTATTGTGATTTTGCCTTTTTTCCTTTTTCTTTCCTAATTTTTTTTTTATTTTGTTGAAAGTCTCTGTAATCTAAATATGTCTTTATTTCCAAGAGGATGACTGTTTCCTAGGGGATGACACTGCTTCTGGCCGAGACAAAAGCCGTTCCACCCAAGGAAAACTTTTGAAGTGCTAAACACAAGGATGTACTTTTCATTTCATCCTCAGTGCAGGTAGCTTTTCTCACCCACAGGAAGGCCTCAGCTGCTGTTACCAGGTCTTTATCTGAATGGCTTCATTTGTTATTTGCACCCTTGGCATTTCTGCTTTGTTAGCGATTTAGCAAAGGGCTCACGATCTAACAGCAAACATGGTGAAATCTGAAAATCTGTGCTCTGAACGTGAGTGCAGAAACCTTTTAGGAGAGTTATGGAGCTGGCCAAGCATGGAGCTGGTCAGTCATGGAGCTGAGTCTGGAGGCAGCTGATTACCTACCATGGAGGGAAGGATCTGTTACTACACATATAGTGAAGCAAGAAATTAACTCTTGACCAAAGGGTTCCTGTCAATCAGACAGAGCAGGTGAAACTCTGCTGGTGTGACGGGAGCTGTAGCTGTATTTGGGCTGCATATTTGGATGTTGGAACTAGATGACCTCTATGGTCCCTTGCAACACAAACCACTCTGGGATGATGGTCTTGAAGAGGGCAGGATCCCGACCCAGGTGAGCAGCAGTGGCCCTGGACAAAACTGAGGAAAGGAGAAGCATTCTTGGAGTTGGTGCTCCAGGCTTGGCTCTCCTACTGATCAGTTTCTGAGAGGCTGGTGGCAACTTGTCTGGGCTTCGACCAGTGCTGAATGGATTGGGGTTATTTCCTCAGACCTTGAAGTGTCTGTTGTGGTATAGGAATGGTATTCCCTAATTTAGTATCCCCCCTAAAAGCAAAGCAAAACCATGAGCCCCCACCCAGTAGTGAGAGACAAAAGGCAGAGGTCTTGGGTTGAGATAATAACAGCATGCTGGAAGCAGCAACGAGATAAGAAAAGCAACAATAACAGCAAAAATACTAATAACAAAAATGGACAAAGACAGGGTGATTTATATGCAAAACTGCTCACTGAAGAGCTTGACCTGACACAACATTATGTGACTGCAGCCAGGGGTGCCACATCCCAACTGCTCTGTCTGCCATGCTTGCTCCCAACTGGACACCATGGAAGTGCCAGAGAGTCTGAGCCTGTCCCCTCATCTCTGGCCATGATGAAAGATCCAGTAACAAAATGTCTTGGCCATGCCCACACAGCTCCAGGCTCTGCCCCCTCACAGCTACTGCAAAATACTAACCCTGTCCTTGGCAGAAACTAGGACAGGTCCAACGCCCCTTTCCAGGGCCTGGCAATGGAGCACTGAGTCTTGTGCTGGGTGTTGAGTAATCTGACTTAAGGTTCACAGTCAGCTCTGACCTGAGCTTAACGTGAAATAACAGAGAAACTAATGCCATTTTCAAAAAACTAATGTCAACAGGAATAGGGTGAAGACCGTTTCCAGACAGGGAATGACTGTTAAAAAGAAAAAAATCAAACACACAAAAGTAACAGCTTGTGTTGGTTGGGAACTGAGGAGAAGGAAATACCTATAAAACAAAACCAGAACCAACAGCTATAGTGCTGTACATTTTGTTTGCACTGTGCTGACATGCCCCTCCTGGGAGACCTGGAGTGGCAGATTGAGCCCTGATTGTTCAGAGGAGTCCCCAGCTGCTGCAGAGATGGGTGACAAGACTGAAAGCCACACCTTTTAACAGGGACAGAAACTCCCAGGTGAATAGGTTCATAAAACTGTCTTTTCTGTCAGTAGGACAATTTATAATAGAGAATACATTAGTAACAGGATAAAATAATTACAGCAGGGGAAGTTTTGTCAGGCCAAAAGAGAAGATTCCTTGTAGCGATCCTGATTTCTGCAAGAGTCCAGTTAGGTCCCTTGGAAACATCCAGGCTGTTCAGTGCTACCCAAGTGGTTATTAGTCCTTGATCACCACTGAGGTCTGATGAAATAGAGTGTGATGAGTAACCCTGAAGTGTCTTAACCATGTTAATTGCCAGAGAGGTATTCACTGTGGCAAGTATCAGCATAAACTCCCCTAATTCTTTATTGCACTCAGGAGAGAAGATGTACATTTTGCCATCAAGATGAACACAACGTTTTTTAAAACTTAGGGAAAGAAAAGATTCAAAAACGTGAAGAATTTGACTTTGTTTGTTTTAAAAAGATTTTGTCTGTGGAAACCCTTCAGAGGTACTTCAGAGTACTGAATTTATCTCATTCTGAGTGTTAAAAGGATGAAATTAACCCAGCTGGGATTTAAACCTGTGGTTTCATGGAGTCTGTGTGTTTCAAATCAGTTGCATAAATCACTAAATCATCCCACAAAATACAATAGTTATGTTCTGTCTTTTTACTTTCTTTTAAACAAAACATGTGAGCTTGGTGGGGTTTTATGGCTCTACCTGAAATGATTAGCTTAGCAAACAGCACAGTACAGTGGGGAATGCATAGCCCTGTCATATATTCCAGTGGACAGGGATGGTCTTATACATCATTTAGAACTTGCTTCAGCAATTCCACAAAGTTAATAGGTCTGCTTAACTCACAGAAGGGTTAAAAAAATGCTCTTCTCTTTCCTCTTCCATCTTCTGTCTTTGGAGAGGGGGCATGTCAGCACATACTTGTGCACATTTCCCTGAAAGTCTACATCTCAGCACATGTCCAACCATGCCCTTGCCATTTATGTTGTGCCATTTTCTTCTGCCCCAACTGGGAAGCCAAGGTAGGCAAGTGGTTTTTTGCATGTTTAAGTCTTTTTCTTCCAAACTGAATTAGCAAATCTCTGTGGCTGTGTGGGCCTGGCTGCCTGTTCTCACATGTGTCTGGCACATTACTGTGCTGCCCCAGTAGTGGTTACAGACCCCACAGCACACATCTCTTTCCCTCTTCATCCATCATTTTAAACTGATGAAGGAGCATTATTTCTAGCTCTGCAAAAATCAGTACATAGAATGACAGACACATGGATTATCCATTAGTCATACAGATTTTGATACATGGGTGCAAGCCTAAGGGAGATTTGGGTTTAAAGCTGATTGAGGAAGAGATTTTTTCATCCCATTCTTCCTGAGATTATAGAACTCCTCCTTTTCACCAGCAAGATGAAGCCAAGTTCTGCTGGAGGTGTCTCACAGAAGTCAGGGATCCTGACCCTTGTATATCAGCCAGCCTGACACACACACAGGGGAGCGGGGGACCCTGGTTCAATGTGCCGCTCTGTTTAATTCACTAATGAGATACTAATAGGGCCAGGGAGCAGAAGTGATTGCCTTGATAGCTCAGTGATCTGGTCACTCATCTAAAACATGGGAGAACCAGGGTCATGGCCCCTGATCTAAATCAAGCAAAACAAGTAGCTAAATGTGTGTCTCCAGTACTCTGGCTGAAGCTCTCACCACCAGATCAATGTTGTATAACCCTTTCTCTCCATGAAAAGGTTCTCTCTGGAACTGAGAAACCACAACAGAGGGAATAATTTAGCTGAAAATGCTGCAAAAGAGCTTTGGCTGTCAGATTGCAGTGTGGGGGAGACAAAAAGGGGCAGTTGGGAAATGCCCAGGGTTGCACACAGCCTGTTCCAGAGCTGTGATTTAGGACAGCAGTCCTTCCCTCCAGCCTGCTCTGCTGCAGCACAGGGCACAAGCACTCACTTATGGGGCAGCACTGCTGCCTGTGCAGAACGACTGCAGGATTTTAGAAACATGGATGTTGTTTGCACGGGGTGCTGGAAGAGCAGTGCAAATTAATTGCAAATTCTCTATGCTCCCACAGTCCATGAAAACAATGAATTCTATATATATCGTAATTAATACTTGAAATTAGGGCTTTCTTGGGAAAAAAAAAGCACCTTGTTTAGTGAATGCTTTTCATTTGTCCACTTTAGTTCTTTCAATATTTATTGATCAGATGTGTAGTGAAGACAGCTGGGTCATGCAGTTAGGAAGAACTGATGTGTTCCTGAGAGCACAGAGAATATCCTGTTCAGTGAGAATCTGCATAGACTGTGACACCAGATAATGGGGAACAAAGCAGAAATATTGTGTGAGAGACCTATAAATGTGCATGTGATAGATACAAAATGAGGAACAGAAAGAACAAGTCCCACATGGAATTTGTCTTTCTAGTCAGGGTTTGTTTCAACATAAAATACTTGAGAGTAACAAGCTAAAAACTTCCTGTAGAAATTGAGAACTTTTTCTTAAGATTTCTTTTAAACCTTGATTAATTAGTCACCGGCTTGTTGCCCAGGGATTTGTATTAATTGTATTTATTCTAAAATCTTCTAATATTGCTGGTTATTTGTCTTAGCTGTATAAATACCAAATATATATATTTATATGTGTAATATACATTATAGATAAAATTTTATATATTATACATAATATATATATCAATTCTGAAATATTCTTGACCAAAAAGATACAATGACAATGAATCTTACAGACTATAAACTGCCATAGCTTGAATGCAGTATTTATCCTTTTTTCTAATCTTATGAAATATGCATTTTTAAAAATTATGGTATAGGATTCTAAAGAAAAGTAGCCAAAGAATGTGTTTTATGAGCACCTTAGTGATTCAGGAGTAGAAGTTATACAGCAGACATCTTGCAAATGAAATCCTAAAACTTTATTTTTTTCAGAAAACTTAAAAATACTCCTTCTAGTCAGTTATAACAATTTACATGGACAGATTAATAAAACATACTTCTATCTTCTTCAATTAAGGAGGATCCTATTCCTTACTGAAGACTAACAGCCATGTAAAATGTATTGAAATCATTCAGTTCCAACTGATCTTGCTCCAGGCAAGCATTTAGCTAAGTACTGAGACGGTTTCGGCTTGCTCTCGCATCAGCGTCTTGTGAGGTAACGCCATTCACACCAGTGGGCAAAATGCTATATTCATGATTCTTAAGAGGTCCTGGCCTTAAGAAAGCAGTAGGATCAAATGCATTTTTAGAAGAGTTCTTCCTTGCCTTTTTAGATACTTCTGTGGTTAAGCCCCAAGTCTGTATAGAGGATGTACCTTGCACACATCTCTCCTGTGTTGCACAGTATTACTGTACGCATTTAACAAATGAGGATTGGGAATCAGTGATTTGCCTGGAGTCACTCAGTAGGTTCTTGATTAACATCTATCTCCTCATCAGCACTATAACTTCCTTTTAAATGAGCCTCTCTCCTGCTTTAGTCAGAACCCCTCTGCATTTCAAAACAAAATCCTGTTTCTGATGTTCTGCCTATCTCCTTCCCACTGCAATCACAAACTCTTAGCCTGCCATCACAAACCACTTGGGTTTTCTTTATTTTTACAATCTTTTACAAATCATCCTAAACTTTTTGCAGCTTCTGGACCTAAAACACATTGCCTTTGTCACCAGACCACTGGGATTCAGATTCCCAGAGCAATTTTTCATTTGCCAGGAATGGAGAAGTCTCTGTAGTGCAGTGACAAGGCGGAACCCTTGCCTGTCCTGTTATGGTGTAAAGCTGTGACAGTGACATGGTTTGAGACTATTTTCCTTAGTAAAACTAGGTCCTCTTTAGAAGACAGATATTACTGTAGCTATGCCCAGGCCCTTGCATACGATCAAGTAAACACTGTTGTTCAAAGAGCTGTTGTAAATAAACTGAGCTGTCATAACAAACTGGGGCAGGCACCAAGACAACGGCAAGCGTGAAGTAAAACATGTCAGACTAAACCACTCTCATGGTATTGTAATAGCAGCTCTCCTTAGAGAGTCTGAACATACCATTTCCAGCCTTCGAATCTTTTCAGTTACAGGACTGGATTGAAAAACAAAGGTCTAAGCTGCTTCCTCTATTAACTTACCCAGTGCAATAGCATCATCTAAATGGCCACCTAAAACTTGACAGGTATGTGCAATGGAGATGTAGGACATTCAAATGCTTCTTTTTTATTGCAATATACTGAGATATGCTTCTCGCAATAAGGCAATATACCACAAAGTAGATTATATTGTTTAGCTGTCAGGAGGCTGTGTGGAAATAGAAAACTTATGAATGCTCTCCAGTGTCTCTTCATCCTTTGTTACACCACAGCACCAAGCAGCTACAGGGTTCTCTTACACAGGGTAAAGCATCACTGTCTGCACTGGTTGGCTGTTAGGCTGAGTTTTACTCATAACAGATATTCTGTTATATGATACAACCATTGGGTTATTGTATTGTTTTTCAATCCAGCCCACTGAATGAGGAAAGGCTAACAAGGTTGCTAGAAAATTATATCTACCATCTCTCCAAGGACAAATGCAGATAGAGGCATCTAATTTACCTACTAATTAGCATTTCTCTGCTGGGTTATGTGAATAATACTGAGTCAGATGTAAAAGGAGCCATTGCAGCCTTTTACTTTGCAGAAGCTCTGCGATCCCAGCATGGCTGTGGGGTTCAGAAAAGGATAGGAAGTTATGAAGCCTGTCAGTACTCTGTGGTAACGGATCCAAGACACTTTTCTGATTTGCCTTTGTCTAGCACAGCACAGACCATTTTCAAGAAAAACAACCCCAAACATTCTTCACAGTTTCCTTTCACACACCAGTGGACAAGGTGCAGGCTCGTTAGAAGTGTGCTCTTACTGGAGTTAGATGACATGAGGTAATTAGCAAAATGTAAGGACATCTTGATTATAGGAGCCTGTCCACCTCATTTAAACATCAGGCATCATTTCATTTTAGGTACCTAATGAAGCAGCCTACATACAGTGAGTCTCTAATAGAACAAATGGAGAGAAGCAGATTATTGTGTTTCACCTTCTGAAGGATCTAAGGGGCATACACTGTCTGCCCACCTAGAACTGGTAGAAAGGAGCTCCTTTTGGAGGCATTTGGGCCCCTCATTATCTGTGCTGCACACATGGGGAATGTGAGCACTCACACAGCTGCCTCACTGAACTGGTGAAAGCCAAGCATGAGTCAGATCTACGAATTAGGTATGCATCCCTCATTCTTCCAAGAAAAGTTGGGGTGATAGTCTAGGTGAATGACCCTTGTGCCAGCAGCTCCAGAACATTTGTTCCTCGTGTGCTGTCGCAGTTGCATGGACAGTGAATGCAGGAACACCAGGTTTCTACACCACCTTTCCACTACATTATGAACAACCATACTCCAGCTTTTTTCTTCTTGCAAACAGCTCCTACATTCAGCATCCCACAAAGATCAGTTCTTGCACCACCTAATCCCATATTTACAGACCACCTTGACATGATAACAATTTATTTTGGTAGCTGCACATTAAAGATGTGGTACTGTCATTCTATTTTATATCTTTGACATCCTTGTCAACAGCTGCAATTTGGATGGAAATTTACCCACTAAAATGTAGCCCAGAAATGGTCTGAAGACTAAAGAAGAATGATGACTTACAGACTGTAAAATTAGGATCAGAATGTGAAACACTGCAAGAATACTGGGAGATTGCTACAAATCAACAAAAATCCTCTGCTTTGTTCCTGCTTTGGGAGGACAGAAAAGCTCTAAAACATCTTGTCAGACAAAGAAGAAGAAGGAGAAGAAGAAGAAGAAGAAGAAGAAGGAGAAGAAGAAGAAGAAGAAGAAGAAGGAGAAGAATAAGAAGAAGGAGAAAAAGAAGGAGAAAAAGAAGAAGGAGAAAATAGAGAAGAAAAAGAAGAAAAAAAAAAAAAAAGAAAAAGAAAAAGAAAAAGAAAAAGAAAAAGAAAAAGAAAAAGAAAAAGAAAAAGAAAAAGAAAAAGAAAAAGAAAAAGAAAAAGAAAAAGAAAAAGAAAAAGAAAAAGAAAAAGAAAAAGAAAAAGAAAAAGAAAAAGAAAAAGAAAAAGAAAAAGAAAAAGAAAAAGAAAAAGAAAAAGAAAAAGAAAAAGAAAAAGAAAAAGAAAAAGAAAAAGAAAAAGAAAAAGAAAAAGAAAAAGAAAAAGAAAAAGAAAAAGAAAAAGAAAAAGAAAAAGAAAAAGAAAAAGAAAAAGAAAAAGAAAAAGAAAAAGAAAAAGAAAAAGAAAAAGAAAAAGAAAAAGAAAAAGAAAAAGAAAAAGAAAAAGAAAAAGAAAAAGAAAAAGAAAAAGAAAAAGAAAAAGAAAAAGAAAAAGAAAAAGAAAAAGAAAAAGAAAAAGAAAAAGAAAAAGAAAAAGAAAAAGAAAAAGAAAAAGAAAAAGAAAAAGAAAAAGAAAAAGAAAAAGAAAAAGAAAAAGAAAAAGAAAAAGAAAAAGAAAAAGAAAAAGAAAAAGAAAAAGAAAAAGAAAAAGAAAAAGAAAAAGAAAAAGAAAAAGAAAAAGAAAAAGAAAAAGAAAAAGAAAAAGAAAAAGAAGCTTCTGTGAAATTTATGTTCTATATAGGTCTTCTGTGCAGGTGCAGAAAACCAAGGCAAATCTGTCCCAGGGATCCCAGAGAATATTTTCTGATTTTGATGAAGTGTGGGGCATGCATTGCTAGGAGACAGAAGTAGCTGCATGGTGAAACTGAGCTATTTAAATCTTGAAATAATGATATACAGATGAATTTATGTCTACACCACAAAAGCAAGACTCTGAAGAGTTCATGGATCTGCAAAATCAGTTATAATCATATGCAAGGCTGCTTGGTCCACATTTTATTGTTAAATAATTCTAAGTATTAACAAGCTACTAACTATCTTTCTTTGGCACAATATAATTTAACATCGAAGACTCAAATGTATTTGGCTGACCTAAGGTATTGGGCTCAACTCAGAGCTAACTGGAAGAAATTTAATGTCCTCTGATATATAGGATATCAGACTAGATGATCTTTTCTGACCTGAGCTTTATAAATCTATGAAAAGTGAGGCTTTGCCATAAGTTTCTCACAAAGGGCTGTCACAGACAGGGCACACTGTCCTACTGGCCTTCTTTCACTGATATATGAAGTCTGCATTTAGCCAGTTCCTGGCTAAGTTGCAGCTGTGAACCCTCTAGGCTTTCCAGCTATCCTTTGCTTTGATTATTTTTCTTGGGATGTTGGCTCTCTATATAATTGTGCTAAATCATTTTGGCTTCATGCATCTTTTATTATAGGAGGCTTAGTCCTCAGGAACTCAGAAATATGAGGTGTAATTATTTATCCTCCACCATCATTCCTATTGAGTATCTGTACTTCTATATTTGACTACGTTTTTGCTTAGGTTGATATCATAAATTTAACCCATACACACCTCTGGTAGTACATCCACATCTTTGCTACAGAGGGAAGAACTGAAAATACACACAATAAATTTTCTTTGACTGAACAGGACAGCAATGGAGAACTGTGAGTGCTGAAATTTTCTGTTGCCCTCTATTAATTTTATGCAAGAGTCTTTTCTTTTATTTCACAGTAAAAAGCTCAGAACAATGTAGGATTTGTGAAATACATTTTAAGTGGATGCTTTGGGAATTATTTATCCCACTCAAAATTAGACATCTGCGGTCTTTATCTGAGCTAGTTGCCTCCTTTTGTAGCAGTATATAAAACCAAGTTCACCAATTTGCCTTTTCCATTTACAAAGAATACAGAGATGAAATGGGTAGCTCTGAAAGTGTCTCTTGTTTTTGCAGACTAGAAAGAGAGTCTGCGATGACTAGCTGAAAAGTAGATGCAGAGATTTCTAATATTAGATAGAATAAAATCCCACCATTTGCAAATTCTTAGGAACACCTGGTTCCTTAGGACTAAGATAATGACTTTGGGAGGATGGTAGGCAGCAAGGTGATTACACTTCTACAGGAGTAATCCACATTTCATCTGTCGTGTTTACTCCTAAAGGTTAAAACAATTTTAGGGGTTTATATGTTCTCCACAATGACGTGCAGCAGCTTTTGCAGCAGAACAGAAGTTATCACCTTTCCAGCTCATTGTAGTGCCAGCTGTAGGAATTCAGAGGCTGAGTTACCCCCAGGATGCATCCATTGCCACCGCCTGTGACCACAGCACTGCCCCAAGCCCTGTGACAGGTCCTGCCATTTGAGGATCAGGACATGGGCTCTGCACTGAGTTTGCAAGGACTCAAGAGAGGCTTGTCAGGCTGGCTCTGTGTGAACCTCTGACCTGCCCACAGCTTTGCTTGCCCTGGCTTGGCTGTGACTGCAATGGCTCTAAGTGATCAGGTGTCTAATTTGCTTCACTTATGTTTATCTCTGCATGGGACAGCCATAGTTTTATGTCAGTAACGGAAATAAACAATTATTCTGTGCAGAATGGGATTTTTATGATTATTACAATGATGGTGTTGAGAGTCTTAGTAGAGTCTTACTATGATATCAGAAGCCTTGAGAGGTGGAAAAACAGAGGAAGGCACATAAGAGTGCAGACACAGGATGATAAGACAGGGCACAGGCTGGCACTGGGGACCCCACAGCAGTAAAAACTAACATTTAGTCCCTGGTCCAGTTCATTGGGAACCGGAAAAAAATGATTTTAGGCATAGAAAAATAGCAAAGAAATAATTTCTAACATATACAGAGAATAGCATCTCTAGAAATGTGGATGCAACTCGGAGTTGCAGAAAAATGAGGAGACTGTAAAACACAAAGGCCTGTTATAAACCATGTAAAAATATAATTTCACCTGGCAATTGCTTATACTCTGAGTCTGTGGATACAGAGGTTGCATTTGGTATGGCACCTTATTTAGAAATAAACTATGTTCCTTTTTCTTACATGCTCTCCTAGAATATACACTTGTTCCAGAGCAGTATCACTGATCATGATTTACACCTCAGCCTCACCTCTCAAATACGTAAAAGTCCAATTTTTTACCATCGACTTATATATCAATGTCTTCTCAATGTCCCCTTCTCAAGGATGATATGGTATTGAGTAGAGAATAGATCTGCTCCTTCATCCTTCATTCCACTGCTTTCATGGTTTTTAAATAGTGCCAGACAAACAATGCTGCTGCTTAATGTATTTTGCAATTTAGATTGATTATTGAAAGATACAGTGTTCAGGCAAAGAGTCTATGAATTATTCTGAGATGGAATATCTTATTATTCAGAATGTCCCAAGAAGCAGCAGTGAAAGTGAATGAACAAATCCATACTGTATTAGCTGCATATAATGAACATTTTACTAATTTGAAGATTTGCTGAATTGGAGAAGGATCTGCCAGGGGAAGTTTTGAAGTCTGACCTTTGGGGACAGTAAAAGTACACGACAAAACAGCAAGCAATAAGCCTACACCCTGCAGGACAAACAGACACACTGACTCACAAGAGATAACTCTGCATGTTATGCATTTTTATGTTATGCAGTTTTTATGATACGCATTGCACTAATAAAACTAAGTGACAAGTCAAGGGTACACTAAAGGAGTCCTCTGAAATGGTGCTTGTGTTGTGTTTCTGTAGTCAGAGTTCTCAGAACCAAAATACACTTCTTGTAGTTCAGACACGGATATTCTGCTCTTTACAGAACTCATGTGGACAGACAGCACACAGAGAGAAACAGGGGATTCCCCAAGGAAAATGAACATTAATGAAGTTCAGGTTTCCAGTCATTTTCAGAGCAGAATATGCTCTTTATTATCACACTGATGAGAGGGCACATTCAGAATGGCTGTACAATTGCTAGGTACTGAACTAGCATTAAATTAAATTATGGTGAAATTGAGTTTGTCCCTAGAGCATAGGAGAGCTGAGCAGGACTCTCTTTCACCCTCTGCCTTCTCCCCAGCCAGGACTGGTGGGAACAGGTGAGCAATGGGATGTCCACCACCAGATCTGGGAACTGAGCCATAGTCCCCCTGCTTTCCCTTTCAAAGACTGGGCAGCCATCCTTCCCTTGGGGCATAAGGGCTTTCTGCTGATGAGAGAGTTCTCCCAGCAGACAAACTCTCCAGGTTCTATCTTTGAACCAAGAAAAGGCACCTGAGAGGCTGGGATATCCCCTTTTCTCTCTTCAATTTCCTTCACAAAGGCTGGAATTAGTTGAAAAATGTCTTAAAGAGAACTCAAATTTTGTGCAGTAGTGCTATTGAAAGATGGGTGGAATAGAACAGAAGAAAACATAAGGACTTTCAGCTCAGAACAAGGTGATGAGAAAGAGGTGCAACAGATTATATAAACACAAAGCAACTTCTTTTTCATCTGTTTCATGCTGCAAATGTCTATCACTTGCTCTAATTTTCATTGTGGTGAGTTGTTCTAGGTCAAGGGGCTGCGGTCAATTCCCTAAATGTCTGTAAGTGTGCTCAGATTCAGAGGTGATGGACAAGTGTCGCTACTTCAACTCCAGACACTTGGAAGCTCATGGTGTGAACCTGAACAACTCCAGATCTTCCCTGGGCTAAATGCACATTGCCACATATGGGTACCAAACTATGAAATCATGACTACTCTTGCTTTTAAGGTCAAGGAAAAAAATAATCTCTACTGTCTGTTATTAAGGGGGAAGTTGGAATTAGAAGACCTTTAAGGTCCCTTTCAACCCTAATCATTCTACTAACCAGAGCTGTCAGAGTACAACAAAGATGGTCACAACTGTCTCACCATAGGATATGTGGGCGAAGACAGAGTGTGTGCTTATTCATACAGTGACACAACAGAAAAAGGAGAAAAAAATCCAGCTGTCATTCCAGGCCCTCGCTTAATCCTGCAGATAGTTCCTATTCCAAAAATTATACAAATGTTTTCAGATTATAAAGGCCTAAGAAATGACATTATGCACTGCCTCTGGTTCCGTCAAACCTGGGGTATACTACAGCCTGCTGCGGTGATAATTGGTAAGAGAAGCAGAACATATGGTGGCACAGGAACACACAAATGCAGAAAGATCAGGAGGTCACTAAACAGGTGATTGAGTCACTGATGCCCCTGCAAGCGAGACCAGCAGGAGCTGGTAAAGCAGCAGACACCAACCAGCAGCACTTCACAACACTTTCTCACCCCGGCTGCTCCGGAAAGTGCTGGCAGCAGTTCATGTACTTCTCCCCAGTCTCTCTTGCAGCTCCCTCTTCCCCTTGTTGACATTGCCTGTGAACCATTTCCACGCCTGAAGCAGCTTTACAAGGTCTCACAACAGCTTGCAGGAAGTGATACAACTGCAAAGAGTTTGTTGTTGTTGTTGTTAAAATACTGAAGACGTCAAGAACAAAACCAAAACAAAACAAAAGAAAAAACCTACAGAGACAACCGGAGAGTTAAAGGTTATCTGAGCCCTGGGGGTGCAGAGAGGAGAGCATGGCAGGGGAGCAGTTTGCACAGCAGTGTGCAGGCTGGTGGCACTTAGAAAAAGTGGCATTTTCTGCTGGAGAAAGGCACTGCTGCCCTTATCACCTTCCATTAACAGCTGTGCAGCACCTCAGGGTGCCCCAGCCAGTGATTGCATCTCCCTCCTGTCGCACAGAGAAATGTCCAGCCACTTTCCTTGGGGAGCACTCACAGCAAAATGGATTGAAAGGTTTTCAGGATTGTTTTGGTAAGACTTGAAGGTCAGTGCAGAGGCAAAAGAGTGAGGAAATTTAGACAAACACACAAAACTCTTAACATTTCCATTCCTCTTTGAGTCTCTCTCACTCCTAGTTCCCACTAGGAGAACTGCAAATCTCCATCCCACCCTGCCCACATGCACTGGCCCAGGCACAGCCAGGCTCCAGCCATACCATCTCCTCTGCTAAACTATTTTTTATTTTTTTTTTCTGAAAGGAACTAATCTGCTGTGCAAACCCCAGCTGCTCTTCACCATCCCACTTTTGTGTGTCGCCCTGCTAGCGCAGTCTGCAGGAGCTGGGGGCACTTACAGACCTTCACTGCTCCTCTCACCCCACAGCACTGCACTGGGGGTTAGGTGGTTATTGCCCATTCCTCAGGCAGTCTAGACCAGGCTGTAATAAACATGGTGTGACTTCTGCCCACCTCGTTCCTTGGTGTTCAGTTGAGCAGATGTTCTCATGCTCACAGTATATTTTGTGTATGAGTACCTTCATAATTTTCCTTCCAGTTCTACTTGTTGAAGTAGTAAATCAGTGCTGATCAGTGAGATGCTGAACTGCTTATTTCCTTTTACTGAATATCTACAGGAAACAGTTTTGAACCTCTCCTATGTTCAACTCTGCCTCACGATGTAACTCAGGGGTTTATTTTTTTACACTAATTTTTAAATTTTCTTTTACTCTAAACAGAGACAGTGGGTCTTTATAAAAGGTGTAAAAAGCATCCGAGAGCACTTTCAGAAGCAGAGCAGAAGCTACCTGTGCAGTCAGACTGAAGGAGCTTTCCCATACTATTTATACATCATTCCAGCAGGAAAAAAGGATACTCTTCCCTTCTGCTCAAGTGATTTTCATTCTGTCTAAAGCAGGATTACAAACTCACTACAAGCCCCTGAGCATTGGCAAAGACATGGCAGTTGGTGCATTCCTGACATACAAGCCTTTTAGAAACACACCTCACTTTTCATGGGTAGCAGCCACTCATATTAGCTCCTCTTCTAAGAAACAAAATGAGAACACAATCATGAAAACAAATCTCCCATTATCACAGCTATGCATTAGATGCACTGGCAAGTGCATAGCTCAGGAAATTAGCAACAAAGGCGCAAACTCATGAAGGCAATTACTGCAAGCAGAGTGCAGTGTTAGACATTATGACATTGTGAAGGGCTGAAACAAGCTTAACCCCGTCCAAAGGACAGCAGGAATAGGGAAAGGCAGCAGTAAAACTTTCCTTCTTAAACCATACTAAAGTTACTCTCATTTTGATGAGCTCAAAACACCTGCCAGTTCCTTCCAGAACAGCGAGCTGACATATTGAGAGCTCCGGCTAAGAGCGTGTTTTAAGGAGAGTGATCCAGTTTCCTCACATATGAATGACTGACTTCGCAGGCTGTGAGATTTTCATACCATCACACTGCATCACCAAGGTTTGATTTATTCAGTATCAACTGCAACACCAAAATGTGTTTCATCTCTCCCTTGATAACACTCGAATGTGGAATGGGTGAACATATCATCAGCTACTCACTGATATAAAAACGCTGGGATTTATGGAAGTAAAAAGCCAGGGCTTTGGCAAGGGTTATGTATGTAAGTGCCAAATCAGCATTTAGACCTATGTCCCTCTTTTTCTGATGTTAAAAAAAGAAACATTCATGCTATGCCATTATACTTTCACCTCACAAATAAATATATTGTTATTAAAGTGTATATTGTTAAAAAGGACTTCGCACTTTTTTCTGGAGATCATTTTACTCATGGACCACTAAAATAATTTTACAGGAAAAGTGAGGAAGGCTGGCAATGTCCTCCTCATGTGTAGGTGAATCATGGTACAGACAGGTTAGGCAACTCACCTCCAAAAGGCAATGATTAGCAAATTTGTCTTCAGTTTCTACACTTTGAACACTCACATTCCTTTCCATGTGTCACCTCAAATGGTGTTTGTTATAGAGGAGACAAAATCGATGACCTAGACTGTGACCGGGTAAATACGGCAAAGCAAAAACTTCAGCTCTGCTTTTTTCCAGCAGCTTGTCTTCAAAATGTCTTTTTGGCCTATGCCATCATCAATGAAGAGAAAAAGTAAGTTCCAAGATGCAGCTTTTGGAAGTAATGCTTGTGATCTAGACACTTCCAAAAGGAACACTAGATTGGGGAGTTTGTTAATTTACCAGCTGCTCAACAGGAGCAACTGTGAAGAGGCATCCTGAACACCTAGCACTGCATTCTGGAATCCCACTTGTAACCCCACAAAATATTTCTGTTGTCAACAATGAGCATTGCATAATTTTTTTTTTTGTAGACATAATAAGTATTTCTGCTTTTTAATACAGGAAGTACAAAGAATCTTTCTACTTCATTAGGGTTTTTATAAAATAGTTTTTTTGTTTTAAAGGTTAAAATAAAATGAGCAACCTGCAACACCATGGTATCGTTGCAGCTAAGTTCTTGGTAAACACAGTATATACTGAGATGATATCTGCTTCTTCAGATTAAATATATCTCGTCCTCAGATTTATACTGGCAGTTTATGGGTTCTGCAAATGACTGTCTCAGCACTGCAAAGTAATTCCACCCTGTCATATTTGTCTTTGGAAATTGTAACAAATTATGGTGATTTATAACATCAAACTCAACTCTTCCATTTTTTCCCCAGATGGGAACGTCGCTGATGGCGAGATGCTGGGCCATCCATTTAGGCTGTGTGGAGGGTGACAGTGAAACATGTTCCATCTCTCTTGCCTGACACTCTCTTTCCCTTTGAGGGGAGGCTGTCAGCATAACTCAAACTGTCAAGGCACCTTTGTAAGCGGCCTGAAACAAATCTAAAGCTCTGCTACCTGCATGCCTACTAATGAGGTGTGACTGCCCAGCCCTGCCTGCCTGGCCTCGACGAAGCTCCGTGCCTCTGACCCCTCCTCAGTCAATAGAAGTCGAACCCCATTTGTCTTGGAGTGAGGACAGGCAACGATCAGAGGAGAAAACTTTGGGGAAACTCCGTGTGTGCTCCTGCTTTGATGTGCTTTGTCCAGGAAAAATACATCTCATGGCAGCACTGTGAGAGCTGAAATATAGCCCACCTGGGGGCTAAATCAACCTTGAAATACTCAACCACTTGCCCAAGGCAAGTGTGTTCTTTCTGGCAAGTCAAGCACCGAGATTTTTTTCAGTAAAGTATTTCTTCCCATAAAAAAAGATGAATAATAGATTACGTCCTTTAACTGAAGATTTTTCTTGGTAGCTTTTTAAAGCAGTATTGCAGGAGAATGCCAGATTAATATCAAAATAAATATATTACTGTCTCTAACATTAGAAAGGGAGAGTAAGATCTGACTCAAGCAGTGTGAGACAGGCGTAGCTTTATTTTGGCAAATTAACCCATGGAAGTTTTCCACTGGGAGCAGGAAGATCCTGCTTACTTTTTGCAAGGTCCAGACCTCTATCTTAAGAAACTCCATTATATTTTGAAAGTCTCCATATTGGTCAGAGAAAGCAATTCCCAGAAATCCTTGCCTGCAGGGTCCTAAAGAATGGCAGAAGCAATATATGACACAAATAGGTGAAACTAGAGCCAGCTCTCAGCCCACCTTGGGAAGATGAATTGCTCTCAAGTTAGGAGCTCAGCAAAAATTGGTATTTATTTGCCACCAATGATGGTGTTACAGATCCCAGCTTATGGCAGAGATTACTCACAGGGCTGTACAGAAGGAAAAGTCAGGGAGGGGAGGGGGGGCGTTTAACACCCTCCATCAGAAATATTTCTTGAGATGCCTCTGCTTCAGTAAAATAGATTTCACATTATGTGAATGGAAAAATGGAAAGCTGAGGAACTGAAACATCCAAAATCTACCAGCCAGCTTGGATGTAAACGTGTCATGTATTTTATCATAGGAGCAGCAGTGCTTCAGTCATTCCAGCTGTGTAAGACAGCCCTCGTGTTTCCTGCAGTGGCTGGGAGGGTGTGTTCAGTGATTGCCAGCACCACACACAAGCAAAGGGGAAATAAATTGATCAAGGATATCCTAGACACTTGCACCCTCCAAGATTAAGTAAGCACGTAAATAAATACATAGAACAACTGTCAAATGCAATCAGCCCTCAGATTATTCTTGAAAAAGTGGTTTTATTTCTTACCTCACCATGGTTGCAGAGAATTATCATCTGACAATTTTTGCTTATTTTTACAGCAGCTTGATAAAATGTGTGCAGGCAAGTCTGTATCTGTGTATTTATTTTTAACATGCTAAGTCTAACATGCCTCACGTGGCAACAAAGGAAATAATTTCATCAAAATTACATAATGTAAAACAAATAGTCGGAATACCTACATTAAATACAATTTGCATGCAACATCACATTATACAATTGCTGACATGCTGCAGAGAGGTATTAGGTTTAAAGTAACTATGTTTAGAAAGCAATTTGCAGAATTTCTGCTCTTTTTGCCAGTTTGAAAAGCAGTGATAATATGTTTTTTTCAGCTGACAAGTGAACAAAAAACAATAATTGAATGGTACCATTTTACCCACAAGGCAAGCTGATAATTAGAGGTTTAACAGACAGTTTGGATTTAATCTGAGCAGTGGCAGCCACTCCTTTTGATTTTTTCTTGTTGTTGTTTAGGAACCAAATAAAGCTGTGTGTTTTGTTGTCCTGTTCCTCCCCTTCCCCCCCCATCACCATCCCCCCCCCTCCACCTTCTTTTTAGAACAATGGGAAAACCAAGTTATTTGTAATCCTGGCTCATGCCTGACGCTGCCCCCGCAGAGTGCAAGCATGGGGAATGGTTATGCACTACAGGGCAATGCCTGAACAATGTGCACGTGAAAAAAAAAATAAAAAAAAAATGGAAAAAAAAAACAAAAAAAAAAACTCCCAAAAAAACAAACAAACAAAAAAAAACAACAACAAAACAACTTGGGCAGGAGACTGGCAGCCATGCTAGGCCTCACCTTTCTAGGGCACAGGAAGGGGCGACCAGTCCAGCCTCCCCCTTCTCCCCAGGGTGGTGATGGGGAGGACACTGGGCATGGGGCTTGCACAGCAGGGTGAAGGTGATACATCTGTTGGGTGCACGCTGTCCAAACCCCTAGAAGTCCTGCCAGGGAGAGGGAGGAACAGACTGACAGCACATGTTCACCCAAACAGGGGGCAGGGCACAGCTTACTGCTGGGAAGTGCCCCAAGTCACACCCTTCAGATGTCACCCATCACCACAGCGGATTCCTAGCCCATCTCAAGTCACTTGAAACCTGGGCCAAAAATGAGGATGCTTTTCTCAGGTCAAAAGATGCAAGATGATGCCCCAACTATTTCATATTCACCTTTTCCAAGAGGAATAGCTGCTCCTTCAGTCCAATGAGCCTTTTTGCAACAGCAGGTTTTACTTATGCTGATCCATGGCTGAATTTTAAGGAGTTATATTACTGATCTCAACAGTAAAATAAAACTATTGCTGAAAAATACAGTCTATTAAACACTAATGAGTATATAAACCTATTTTATATAACCACAGAGACTTCCTGGAGGGCTAGTCAGACCAGACAAAGAGTGAAGACTACACAGACCATTCCCTTTCAAGCAATTTCCAATTGGTTTTATATCATGTCCAGAAGCTGAACTCTGATTTTGCTTTCAGCTTTTAATAGTTTATTGTGCCTGAAAGTGAGATCAATTAAAGCATCCTCAGAAATCTTAAGCTTAATTGGAGGCCAATTAAGAACTTCAGCAATATACAGACAATAGTTCTCATTATTAAACATGTTTATTCCCCAAAGAATTAACATTGAATTAAAGTGTTCTCATTGCTTTTACCCTGGTTTAAATTTGGGGATGTAAGTTGGAGACTAAAAAACTTCATAGCTGGCTGCTAACCTTACAGATGATTTATTTTCATTTAAAATATTTTTAAACAAGGCAGGATAGGTGAAGTTTGAAGTATCAATTATTTTTCTTCAAATAAAATTAGAAAAAAACCCCAGCTTTTTCATTTGAAGACTATATTAATACCTAATGCATAAGTTGTTATTAAGGTTACTGTAATGAGTACCAAGTGAATTAATGATGGCTGGCTGCTTATTTTAAAATTATTCACATTTTTTATGTTTATTCTCAGCTCAGTCATTATGCCCTTTTTATAGGACATGTGCTTAAAGAGCAGTTGAATTCAACCTGTAATAGAAGCACAAGAAAAAGTCATTGGGAAAAATAGTTCACATGGGAACAATTAGCTTGCAATATTCCCTACTATATCACCCCCTGCTTTAAATGTGTATGTCAGAGTGGACATTTTCCATTCCTCTGTTAATTGACAGAAATAGTGGCTCGTGTACTTTCAGAGACAGCCAGCTCAGACTCCAGAGCACTCCTTTCTCTGGAGATGAAAGAAAAGAAAATCAAATGTGATTCTTCCAAATAAGAATGCCGTGTATTACCACTCAGTTATTAGGGAAGAAAAGTACTCCTCTGAATGCCCAACGTCAAGGTCTAATTCCTAGACCTACCACAGTAATGAAAGTAATGAAAGACCCACCTGAGTAATGAAAGTCACTGACAAAGTCACTTAATCTCCCCATGCCTCAGCATCCAAAGTCACACAAATGAGTCTCAAGGCTAGAGGGAACTCAGACTATGCCTCATGCTAATAATAATAATAAATTTGACACCAAACCTGCAGTCTGATTTTCTGAGACTGTGGCAGGACTTCTGGGTGAGGGGTACATGCTGAAATTCAAGCCATTGCTTCAAGCTGTGGAAACACATTGAGGAGACAGATTTTGGGAAGGTTTTGTGCTAAGTTTCCACTAGTGCTCCCTTCCAGCCAGCCTACAATATGTCTTCTCTGGGCTACATGTAGCCTTGATTTGTTCTCCACATGCTGGAGTTCACACGGCCACTTTCACATCCACCATGAATGCCAACATGTCCATGATATCCATCATTGTGGAAAAGCAATCTCTTGACTGAACTCTTCAGAGGCATCAGGGTCATTCCCAGCCCCTTTGGAACCCATAGGAATATCCAATCAGACAAATGTTCTGGGATGTGTTGCAGACTGGAAGCATCCAGTTTTGGTTAGCAATAGAACCACTGTGATCTCTGATGAACCACATCCATTTTCCTTATGTCAGCAACCCAGAATTGACCATGGTGCTTTTGCAGCCCTTGCAACTGCTGTCAACAACTCCAGAAATAACAAACTACACGTGAGAGTTATTTAAAAACCCCAAAACCAACGTTGCATTTTATTATGGGGAACTGGTGCACAGCTTCTTTTACATTCAATTTGTGATGGCAAGAGGTTTAGTAACATGTTGCCTACAGTCACAACCCAGAATAGACTTGCCATTTTCTCACAAGTCCTTTTCTGGAAAAGAAATCACCACGTGGGATATTATGTATGGAAGTTGATCTATAATGTATTATGTATGTAATTTTTTGTGTATAAGGCTATGTATAAAATATTCACTTCACAGTTTTGTTGCTTGAGGGATGGCGATATGAGAGATGCAATTCAAGGAAAAAAAAGAGTAGAAATAGGGCAATGCTGTAGTATTTTGTCAGTTGTTCATATTAATTTTTTGGTCTTAAGCAGCGCACTGGACCCCCTGGGGACTACCAAGCCCTGACTTTTCTCAGCAGTTTGAATCTTTTTTTAGCAACTTATTACACAGCCAGATTGTCTGACAGCACCTACAGCAACAAGTAGTTAATACTTCTCCTGCAGTCTTAATTCATCCCATTGTGTTTGGGATTGCAGGGATGGAAATGATCACACAGTGAAGTGCTGCAAAATGCAATCTCTCTAGACACAATGGGGTTGAGTTAAAGGACACGAGGTGCTTAACTCTGAAACCCCTTGCTTTCCTCCAAACACTCTTACTTTAACAGCATGTTTTTGTGGTTCAGTTTCTTTTGGTTTTATTTTACTACACACAAAACGTTAGATGCTTATTTGATGCACAAAAAAGTTGCTACATGCTATCACGTCCAAGCTGGGATGGGTTTCTATATAAAAAAACTATATACCAAAACAGAAAAAAAGAAAAAGGAAGCTGGATTTAGTAACTTTCCCTTTTGCATGTCACTTTGTGCCCACAGAGATGTGGTCAGACAATGGAAATGAGGTGGTTCTAGATAAACGTCCCGGCAGAACACATTAATGAAAGCTGATTTACATGTTAATAACTTGCAGCAATGATTTTCCATTCCTAAGTGTGTTAATTTCCCCCCTTATCCCTCAGCACAGTTTTTAAGATGCTATGAAGATTGGTGTTATCGGCCCTTCCAGGATGGGCAGATAACAGGTTTTTCTCTCTGTGGCTGTCAGATTATAGTGAAACTGTCTTTTCTGTTAACAACACAGGCATTTTTATATGAAGTCAGGTCCCACACAGAATACTGTCTCAAAACAGGACAAATAATTCTTAGCTTCTATATCTGTCCTTTAAGGTCTGGGCAGACGGCCTCAGGATGCATAACTGTGAATGAATTGTAGAGCATATGGAAATATGCTCTACATGTTGACAACAGAAAGAGGCAACACTCATGTTAAAACAGCGACAACTCATAGAAAATTATTTTCTTATGCATATTTTCTGTGTCATGTCCCAAGCCATGTCCTGCCCCTAAACAGATAATCACAGCAGTCGGCACCAATGTGTCCCTGGGGACAGGACCTATATGTCCTTTTCTACAGAAAAATGTTCCAGCTTGATTCAAGCACTTCTTGCATCCTTGGCCAGATTTCATTTTCTGCAGAAAGGATTTTCCATACAGGAAAGTCCACCTGAAATTTCCAGCCTTCCAGGGGTTCCCCAAGGTAGGCACCTTTACAGTATCTTAACCTACAGTAACCCTTTAGGGACATAATGTATGGATGGTGCATGGCTTGAAGGAATGTCTGTTCTAAATATTCACTACATAATGAGTGTCAATTCAGTAATATAACACAAGCACTGATTTATGCTATAAATTGGCATCTGCATTTCATAAATAGTTTCATTTTAATGGCTTATAATTGCTACATATCTGCAAGTTATACAGTGAAAAAAATGCTGGACTGGATTCAAAATATATTGGCATGCATGCAACTACTGAAAATGGGGAGAAAACCCAGAGCAAATATTTAATTTAGCATTTGCAGCACTGTAGTGTTATCAGCCTGCACAAATGCTATAATTGTCACTGTAAAAAGACCAAAGCAAAGTGTTCTGGAAATAGAAAATACATCTCACATGTCATGGCCTAATCCATCAGTCACTGTACTCACATGCAATCTTTGCCCAGCTGAAGTCAATGGTGTTAGTTATCAAACTGGGCTGACAGGGCTGAATGGAAGCGATAAAAAATGAAAACCTTTTAATGAGAATGTTTTAGTCTCTGGGCCTGATCCTGTCAGTATTTTCTATTGGACATGCTGTTTACTCCTCTGAGCAGCTGAGTTTGCTCTCATTCTGCCTGTTTGGAAGCACTGGCAACGCAACTCTGGGCCTTAACAAAACCCAAAGGTGACAGCCCAGAGGACAGCAGCCTCAGCAGCCCTGCCTGTCCCACACCTGCAGCCCAGGCTCCTGCAGTTGCCCCTGATGGCTCAGAAATGTGCCAAGCCCAGCAGCACCTCCCTTCCTGACAGTCATGCCGAGGACATGTCCACCTGGAGGTTTGCCCATACCATTTCCTTTGGAGCTGGTGTGCCTGCTGCAGAGGGGGTGCTTGTGGGGGAGCAGCACTGCACTGTCCCACCTAAAGCTCTTCCCCAGTAAACAGCAGGGTTCCATCGCTCAAAGGATTTTGGTCTGGCTGGAAGTCTTGCTGTTCATGTAATTTACTGTAATTGTTAAACAGAAACACTGTTATGTCAAAGCAGAAATCCCTTGGTGCTTACAGTTTCTTTGAGCAACTTTTCAGAGGGTGGGAGTGCCAGGGACAAGCCCTTCTGAAGCCCTTCCCACAGATGCTCTCCCATGCTCACCTCGCCCTGAACAACATCTCACTGTCCCCTACCTCATGCTGCTGTTCCCATGGCAGAGTCTGCTCCAATCTCACCTCTGAGTTAAATACAACCTCTCTCCTTTCCTTGGAGGTGTGTTTCTAACCTCGATTATGTTAATGGTTCAGGACAGTCACTCTGCCAGATGACTGGCATGGCCAAACCTGGGAGAAGGCTGTGGTGGGAGCAGAAAGGAGCAGGCAGGGTTGGCCATGTTTTGTCATCTCAGAGTGATGCTATCATGGTTTCCTTAAAGTTTTCACAACAGGGTGAATCAATGGGAGTAACCTCAGCAATGTTTTTCTCATTGGCTTTTAAAATCATTGGGCTTTTAAAATCTCGTATCTTTTTTCTTCTAATCTTATGGAGTAGGAAAATTCCTCCATGTTATATACAGAAGAGAAGGAGGAGGTGCTGAGAATATGTAACCCCACTGATCTTGGCGTTTGATCCCTGCAGAATCCTTTTGCCCTGGTGGATTCTCTAGCTTCCCCCCCACTGTAAATTGCAGCACTGTCTTGTGCTCATGTGGGCTTGTCTCCTAGCTGTTTTGGGGCTAACTGAGTACCCTCCCCACACTAACCTGTTTGGACAGCAAACATGCTCATGAGAAAAGATTAAAATATGGGTGTACTTGGAAAGAAAAACTGTGGAAGTTTTCCATAGGAGAGGGGTATCGTTTCTTGTGAGATGTATTTTAAGAGCATCCACAGGAGTATTTTTTGAAAGCCATATGCTACTTATTCACATGCGTATGACAGAACTCATATATGAGGAGTGATACAGAACACAAACGTAGGTGTTGCACATTTCATATGTGCATATGTTCGTAGCCTATTCCCAAATTCAGCTTCTGAAAGGCTTCATTACAGGTACACAATCTTCAGGTTCAGTATTTGGTTACCTTTGGCTTAAGAAAAATGCATTAAGTTTATTATCTACTTGCTCAAAAAGACGTGGAATCTAAAACTTTCTTACTGGCAGAATTACAGTAGTTGTTTTTATAAGAAAATGATGTCAAAGTAGGACTATATCCTCAAGATTATTTAATTAATCTTTGTATGAGCTGGGGCATCACCGGATTGGAACACCAAAAACAGTGCAAGCTAACCCTCTTTCATCTCCGTTGTGCTTAATTTCCTTTCCCTGGTGATCACAACTCATGAATTCCAGGAAACTGCAGTTCATCTGCAAGTTGATAGCATTTACTTTTCTTAAGTGGCAAAAAAATTTGACCCTCGTCCTACTAGGACTAAAGCAGAGTGTGAATCATTTATATGCTGTAACTGAGACTTACTGAAATTCCTAATACACTGATAGCAATCTCAGGGAATGTAAGGGATGAGGCTGCTGAAGCAGGAGTGAAACAGCAGCCCACGTTGAGCAGCCAAAGCAGAGGTGTCCTGGCCATGGACCCTCACCACAGAGCACATCCTCAGCCGGGTGGTCAGCAGGTGATGCTCAGCCAGGGCAGTGACTCCCCCACTCCCCTGCTGTTGCTCTCAGACAAAAAGGCCTTCCAAGGGCTTGCATGGGAAGAGTTACTGACAGGAAGAGCAAGTGCTTGAGCCAACTGTCTTTTTTTTTCTACTACCCAGAAAGTAGCAGGCAATCAGCCAAGATAAGCAAGCGACTGTCATCAGAGGACACATTTTTTCTTAATTCACAAATTCCTCAGATGTAGCTATTTTTGACCACATTTAGACTGTAATAATTGTATCCCTTTAGTTACAGATTTCAGCTTTTAAACTGTCAGGCCTCAGAAAGGCTTAGTGAGCTACAGAAGGACATAAAGTTTGTGCTTCTCCACAGGTGAAGCAAAGCAGAAGGTAGACAAATCAGTGGTTTGAGCATCTCTGCAATTATACTACTTCTTCTAGCACATGAAGACAGACCTCTGTCTTCCAGAAGTTGTTTGTTAAAATTAAAATTTGAAGAAAACTTTAATCCTCCATGGAATTTTATCATGGTGCTTTGCAGGATCTTACTCTACCTTTGGTTAAAGGCCCAGTACTATCAACTCCATGGAAAATATTAAGCATGTATTTGAATGTTACAGTAGATAGAAATATAAGAGAAATTACTCTTCTAATCATATGCAGAAAATAAAGTCAGTGTGCTAAGGAAGATGGTTTAAAATAAACAATGTACTTTTTCATATGAAATATTATTAACCCTTAATCGATAATAAATTACATAATGACATTCTCTTTTCCCTACAGACAAAAACACAAGTAGATTTTTTTTAACAAGTGGTGAAAAAAATGCAAAAAAAGTTTAAAGACAGTTACTGAACGTAAAATACCGTAAATAAGTAATGCACCACTTTAAACTGAAAAGAAGAACATTCGGAACAACTTGTCAGAGAAGAAAAATAAGGAGTAGTCCTTCATGCCAATACAGATGTGAATTAGAAAGAGAATAGCTGATATGAACACTTCATCACAAAAGATGTGAGAACAAAATAGATCACATCTTCAAACAATTTTTAACTTTCCTCCTTTTTTCTAAGCAAGAATTATACCCAAGAACAATCTTGTATGAGCATTCCTCATCTGTATTTATAACGTTAAGGTACACTTCACAGATCAGTTAAACCAGCATTACTTGCACATGGAATGGCTCTGGATAGCAAAGGGACTCCATCATGAATCTGCTACTGAGACGTTCATTTAATTCAAATAGGAAAGGCAAGAGGAAAAGCCTGGCTGGCAGATTTATTGATTACATTTCACCAGTGACCAGCAAAAGGCAAGCACTCTGAAAATCCCCAAAGGTGATCATTAGTACTGAGTAACTGTCACTAAACATTAGCACCATCAGCAGACCAGAACTAAAAGAAAGTCTGATGCTTTAAATGTGAGGCCCAAGAGGGATTGCCTGTGGTCCGAAGAAAAAATGGGACATCTTACATCATGGCACCTTTGTTTGAGACAAATGAAATGCTTTATATATATATAAAATGCATGTAATACATATATAAATTCATATGTACATAGAGAGACATAAAATTGGTCTAGCATAGTCAGGCAAATTGGGCAGGTCTCCCTACTATAAAACATAAAATTAATGTGTCAAGCTAATTTCGCGGTCCACTTGCCTGGAGCTGATTAGGGCCAAATTAAACTTGGTCCTAATCAGCCTGAGTGCTTTGCAGGTAATACAGAAATCCATGGGATATGCTTATTACTGTAAAAGCACGTGCACATTATCTGCAAAAGCAATGTAAGAACAGGTTTACCCGAATAATATGTGGTTTCACACTTTCTAATGCATTGTTAGCTCACCTATTTTTGGTGGATTTTTATTTGAAAGTCCCATGTTTCCACTGCACAGCTGAATCAGACATCAAACAAATGATTTTTTTATTTTTCATACTTGAATTTGATCTTATGATCCTTGACTTGGCCAAAGGAGGACTTTCTGTATCTGAGGCAATGAATTTGGGTTTTACAGGAAGAGAAAGTAAATGAAAGGTTTTGCCACTTCCCATTAGCTATCTCCCCCTCTTTTTTCATCACATTCTGTGATTCCCATACATGTGCTTTTGTTCCATGGGAAACAGCAGGAACAATGCTTTTTGTACTGCTGGCAGACACCTGCTTCTGATACAGATACACTGCTGCCTTTTGTGCACTCGAAGCATCGCCTCCTCCAGGAAAAGGAGCCTATTTGAATTCCACCCTCTTGGTCACTCTAAAGTCCTCGCTCCAAACACAATATCCCAACAGAGAAAGTTATTTCCTGCAGTGACCCAGCACCAGCCCCTTTCATCATGGGGTCACATGAACAAAAGCATGATGCTGTTAAATGTCCTTCCTCCCTCAGTGGTACCTGGCAGTCACAGCAGAATACAGGAGACATGGGAATGGGCTCTGGGGAGTCACAATCACCAAGAGCATCTAATCACTGTGAGCCTTCTCCCACCTTGTGACTCTGCATGAACAAGAACAGAGCCACTCCATCACGCTACACAGAGGGCTGTCTGCAGTGTGGAATCCAGTGAGCACTAAGGGTGAGAATTCCACAACCTCAACAGACTCACGTCTCATGAAGCAAGTATCTGCACTAGAACTTGAAATTAGGTGTGTGGCCTATAAATAGGTATCCTCCATAAAGCAGCAAAAGGAAGATGAGCTTTGGGAAGGCTCAAATTCCATGGTCAATGAAGAGAGAAAGCCAGCAGTGTGGCTTCTGCCTGCAGTGTGGGATACTGCATCAGGGGCTGAGGATTCTGAGGGGCAACATTTGCTGCTCTTTACTGAGGTCACTTGAGTCACTTCAGGGCCTTTTGCTTCCCTTGTCCCACTTCCTGCTGTAAGGGCAGTGTCTGGACATCCCTGACCTGGATGACAAGTTCTGGATGAGAGACTCCTGCCTGAGTGGACACTCCTGCGATCTTTCTGGCAAACTTTATGGACAGTTTACACATCGAACTGGACTCTGCTGGAAATCAATTCTTTAAAATCAAGATAACAGTGAAGATAAGGTTAGGTTCACAAAAGTGCAGTGATTTGTACTGGGAATGGGAGCAGCTCTGCAAGGTCCAGCTCAGTTGTCTCCAGCTGACAGTTGTCTTATATTCCAATTCCAAATTGTATTTCTAGGCTTCCACCCCTAGAGAAATGGACGAGAAGCAGCTTTACAAAATGCTTACTTATATGCCAGAACCTGGTTTTTCATCCTCAGAACCTATTAATTTTGTATCTGTTTCAATGAGTTAAGATTGAAAAAAGACCAATGGCTCAAAAAACAAAACAAAACAAAACAAAAACCAACAACCCAAGAAAGGTTCTCCATTTGATCATCTTTTATTTCAATCTGTCTGACAGCACCTCATCTCAGCATTTAGGTGATATTCTTAAGCTGTGACATTTTACTCAATTTTAGAAACACATTCTTTCTGAATTATGAACTCATGTTTATAATTGGTGTAACCTTAAAGAAAAGAAAGTAACTTTTCAACACTTTTCCATGTCTTCTCCCCATATTTCCATATTACACAACGATATTGGCAATTATTATTTAAGTCAAAAGGGAAAAGCAAAATAATTTACATCATCCATCACAGCTCCCTTGCATGAATAAATTACAAGACACCATGGCAAATCAATCGTGGGGAAAAGAACAATCTGCATCAAACACTGTATTTGTGTGCATAATCTTTTTAATATTTCCTGACCTCGTATATCAAACCAGCAGATTGAATTCCGTGAACTTTAAGTAATACAAAGCTGTTTATCCCAAAGTCCTATGGGGAAGCTCTAACCTAATCAGATAAATTCAGGACACAGCCACAGGAATAAAGTGAACAGACCAAACTCAGCAAAAGTTACAAAACCTATTTGCTGTTCAACTTAGTTTGCAGAGTCAGTAAGGTTTTAATACAAGAATCATCTCCTAAGGTTGTATGGATGACTCTGTATCGAAGAGGACCTGGTTACTCATACTCCAACAGTGGTGCCTAAGGATTTGTCAGCAGAGCTTTGCCAAGAGACCTTTTGTTCACAGATTATTCACAGAATATTCGCAGTTGGATCCACAAGGATCATCGAGCCCAGCTTTTAAGTGAATGGCCCATACAGGGTTCAAACCCACAAGCTTGGTGTTACTTTCACCATACTCTGACCAGCTCAGCTGATCTCAGGATCACTTTTGCCTTCTTTATGAAAAAAAAAATTAAAAAATTAAAAATCTGCTCTTCCCTTTTAGAAGACATATTTTTACCTTATTGTCAGTCTCAGCCAACAGGACAAGGAGAAGTTGTCCAGGTTGAACTCTTGCCTTTTTGCTTTTAGGGGCTGCCAGTGCTCCAGGACTGGAAGGCATGGGATGGGAGAAAGGATATGAATGAACTTGTCTTCAAAAAGATAAAAACCAAATATTCAGTCTGAATTGACCAAGGGAAACACATTTCCTGATTGTGAGGAACACCTATATGGAGAATGTACCTGTGAACCTGAATTACTGCAGCTCACTTCCAGGCTTCCAGAAAACTTAGTGATGCAAAAGCCTCCACAAGAATGGTCTCTCCATCACGCAGAAAGCTTGTGTGCCAAGGCAGGCGTGCTCTACTGCATAAGTAGAAGCTGCACTCATCAACTCTCTGCAAATGTGTTGTTCTCTAGGGAACAGATCTTAGACGGTAAAACTTCAGCAGGACTCTTGGCTGCCTTTCCTAAGGGATGTAGCATATGCCTGCCCTCCTGCTGAACAATCACTCAGTATCTTCTAACATCTACATATCCAGTCTTTTCTTTCCCCACATTAAGTTCTCCCTTACAACCTCCTGCTTCAGCATCACAGCTCTATAGAGACTGGTATTAATGGGATTCAAGCAGACTGAAAAAGAAATAGACCTCAGAGTTAATATTGATAGGTTCTGCACATATCCATGGTCTAGCCATGCTTCAGAATGTTCCTGAGTGATAACAATAAATGGAGATCTAAAAGAAAAATGAGTTAGTCCTGTTTCACAGATGAAGGAGTGGAACACTGTAAGTGGTAACTGCTGACTGACTTGCTCATAATCATAAAGGAACTCTTGAGCACATAAAATTTGAATACAGACCACTCACACTTATGGTAAAATATTTTTGTTTAGGGCTTTAGTGGATTTCTGGGGGTAGAAGAAAACATGATTTTTCTTTCTCCCTGGGGAAAAAAAGAATTTATAAAACTCATGAAGTCTTAGCAACAGACAGAGCGCTGCTTATTGTGGAAAGAGTCACAGCATTACCATTTATTCAAAAATTGTTTTTCATCTAATTTCTTTACTGTTTCTGCAAGTGTGTTGAACGCACATTATAAACGCTGTAACCCTGTCTCACTTCCCTGCTTGATTTTCCTTCCTCTCATATGAACTAAGTGTCCTAAATTTAATTTACCCCCTTACAAATTGGCTGCCCTTTCATGTCAGGAGCGAAAACGCCCACTCAGCATAGCTTGAAAGGAACCTGTCTGCAGCTGGGAGGGAGAAGTCGAGGTGCTGCTTTAACTAACTAAATTAAATACAACTGGAGCTCGGAGCAGCTGGCAGGTTTGATTTGGATGTAGGATGCTGTGAGATAGCGATAAGTGAGTGCTCAGGACCAAAGGGAATTAAAAGGCTGTACTTGGGTTTAATGGAGTCACTCTCTTTCCGTGGCGCATCCATTAAGGATGCCGTGCTGGCACGCGGCGGTGCCTGCACCACTTACGCTGCAAAAGGCCAGCTTCAAATGAGCCCGGGGCTCCACAGGACATCAGCATGTGGCTCTGGAGGGAGGCACAACGAGACCTTTGCTTGGCTGTCCTGAGCCACCTCAGAGCCTTTTAAACCAAGGGATGGTTCTGCCAGTCCAGAGGTTCAGATCCTGCTCTGGACCATGTGGGAAATATCTCCCAAACCACCCAAGAGGTGGTTCAGAGAGCACAAGAAAAATCACGTTACCCTGAATGAGAAATTTGTCTCTCTCTCTTAAATAATTCCTTAAAACTTGTAATGAGAAAAATTACAGAAAAACATTATTTTTTCACCCATCTTTTCAGGTTGTTTAATAGTGTATTAGACAGCAGTTTGCATGTACCCTGTATTCCCTTGCTCTCTTCTAGTATTAGTATTTCTCTTGTTCACGTAAGCTCTTCCCTGAGGAACACTGAAGATGGGAAAACATTTTTAAAGATTATGATTCAACTGTAAAATCTCTATTTGTCAGTGTCACCAACAGGCAGGTGTAATGCCTGCAAGTGTCTTTCAACTCTGCTTTCTAATGGGACTAAAAATGTAAATGAAACATTGATTTCATAATTAGTACCACAGATTTGACACTTGTCTGCCTCTGGTAACAAGGAGAACTTTCCTTACGTTTGCAAAATACTGTGAAACCTCCTCAAGGAAGATGTTGCAGAAGTAAAAAGCTGTGACTGGGTGCTGTAATATGCTATGTTTCAAATGAGCTACTCCGTAAGACACCTCTGCAGGCAGAACAGGCTAAATATTCAATTTTAAGGCTTTTTATTATTTTTCTTTTAAATTTATGATTTATTCTGTATCTGGAGAAGTTAAAGTGCTGTAGCATGGAAATGTTGGTCACTAGATGCTGACAATGTTTATTAACATAAGCAATCCCCCTGAATGTCACAATTTTGAACTAATATTAGTTAGAACACTGAACACTAGAGTAATTATAATGACTATGAATCTGACAAGCCCCATTTCCAAAAAGCAGTCATTGCAGAATCCTTGGTCTTTTGCTCAGTTCAAAGCTAATCTTTCTTTTTTTTTCCTCTTGTGTATAAATGGCAATCTAACTTATGTGGTAAAACAACTCAAGAAGATGTAAACATATTTGTTCCCCCATGCACAGAGATGCATATATATGAATAATTTTCAATAAATGATGTGCCAAGGAAAAAGGAGAAATTGTTTTGAATAATATTTACTGATTCTGAACAGAGAAAAAATTGTATTGGGTTAAGGATAAGTGTCATGTAATTTGACTGATTATTGATTTCAAAAGGAAAAGCACCAACTCACATGAGACTGTACATGTAGTACAGGCAAAACCAAGAGAGATTGACATTAAAGAAAAGAAAGAAAATATCCCTCCAAAGATGATGACTGTCCAAGCAAATTCAGACCTCTTCTTCACCTTTAATTTATTTTATCTGATAGTTTTTCATTTGTCCTTTCTTAGAGGAGAGGTCATTACTACTCTGCATTACAACAGCAGCCAGTAATCACAGCTGTAATCAAGATCCCATTGTGTCAAAAACTATTGTGGAAAGAGACAGTTTCACCAAAAATGTCTTGCAAAATGTCAGCTGTGTGACTAGGAACTAAATGCTTTAGTTGGTATACTTGCTTAGGGGAACAGTGCAAAAATACAGGCTGCATTTATGCAATTAGAGATTGCAATTATGCTGTGAAAGCCATGATTTCAGCAAAACTTCTCCTTGCTTTAAATTTCCAGGATTATGCCCACTACTGCACTGTAATTGGTAAAGATGAGGGACAAAAGTATTGGAAAGGTGTTATCCAAAGTTATCCCTTTGGATGCAATTATTTTAGTCTATAACATATATTTTGATATGCATCTGTAGAAAGTTCTCAAAGAAGTTTTTACACATCAGTTCTAAAAAATGGTCTTGTTAGATATTTTATCTGTTGCACTTAGATATCAAGATATTTCTGGCTACTTATGTCACACTATGCTCTAAAACAATGAAATTATAGTGATTTAAATATTTTCATCATATTTCTATATTAAAAAATGGAAGAAATGAAAGGCTGTCTGACACTGTAGTTTATCAGGCTTTTAGATGGCCATTATTTTCTCAACTAATTTCCCATTACAAGTGTCAAGTCTTCCCAAGATAGAAAACATGCAATTTTGCTCTACTTTCTGTAACAATGACGAAATAAATATGCAAGGAACCTGTGATGGAAGGGGAAAATGAAAGCAGGTGAACCTGACACTGCTCATCCAGAAATTATTTCAAAACCTGGATCCAACGTCCTGACACATAAAACTAAACACTGCCTGCAAAATAAGTGACTTTGGCTCTAACTAATTTAGTAAGAGCTGGTGGTATTCAGGACACATCCAAAACTGCTCACATCTTTTGTACCCTGAGGATCTAAAATTAATGTACAAGAATTTGAAAATCTGAGCATTTAGAGGGACCTTGATGAAAAATAAATTTGAGAGCTGGTGCAGCAAAGCATGTTTTCAGAAGGCTGGATGTGAAATGGCTATGCCTGTGTAGATGCCTTTAGGTATCAAACCTGACCACTGCCTTTGTTTTCAGGGCCCAGAAGGTGAATCTTTAGCTGAATTACCTGTAATTTAAGATAACTGTTCACTCCTGTCCTCTCAAGGAGTTCCCAACCCAGTTGCCAGCGCAGAAGGGAGCAGTCACTGGTATCCTCCAGCAGGCACAGCCATCACAACACTGTGACCATCTGCTACCAAGCTGGAGAACACTGTAATCCTTCTTTTACAACCAAATTAAGGCCCTTGAAACCAAGGCTACAGGGAGTGGGTCCTTAGGGGAACATACAAATGTGCCCGGAGGTATGGCCTTGGAGGGGAATCACTTCCCACAGCAATCACGGGGTGACACCTTCGCCTCTTACCCTGCAGGGCACACCCGTTCAGTGCTTTGAAAGGTCACCTTCTCTCAGAGTGTGGCCTGTGATGTGCAACTTCCACACTTTTGTTTTCAGGCCAACACTGAAGGGATCCTGGGACAGCTACCACAGACTGTCTTTTGGTTCAGAACTGCTGTTAAGCCTAATCCGCCAACTCAGTGATATAATTACAGATATACTGGTTAAACCTGTGTAACAACCCTTGGGGATGTCTTATTCCACGGTAAAATTGCTTTGTCTGATTATTTTTATGTTATTTAGCTTATGAAGTATGAACCCTTAAGTATTCTCTAAGAATCTCTGGAATTATTTCCTTTTTTTTAAAAGCCAAACGCTGTCCCACCATAGTCCCACATGACAACCAGCAGCAGTCCTTCTCTACACATTTTCTCAGAGCTCCCACAGCAACACAGATGTGCAGGGAAGAATGATAAACTTATGGAACTAATATAGTGCACAAAGTAAAATTCAATTAATAAAGCAATATCCAGGAATAGTCCACTGTAAAACAAACCTTTTTTCCATGAGAAATAGAACTACAAATTTTCAAAGACACCTCCACATCTACCATACCTTCCTCATATTGGATTAAACTTGATCACAGAAAAAGCAAGCAAATACGTTAGACTTGAAGTAGAAATTTTCTTTCTGGTGGCATTTCCCTTAATTTCTGCTGAATTATTCACTGTTCATTTTGGGTAGTGTAAATGCTACACTGAACCTTGTTCTTATCAGTGTTATTAATATGCTTGCAGGACAACAATAGATTTTCTGCACAGTGTCCAAACATTATTGCCAGATTGTAGGCGTTGTATACATCAGGTGAAAACATGGTGACTTTTGATTAAGTATTGAAGAACTTTCTAAGCATCTGTTTGTGGTATTGAGCAGTTATTCAGCTATCAGAAGTAGTTTTATAACACATAGCAATTTATATGGAATAATCTGTTTCTTTTGTTCATTCTGGAACTGTTTCACTCCCTCCACTGGCTAAGGTTTTCTGGTGGTATCTTTAGAGTCCATTTTATCTGTCATTACTCCTTCAAAGGAACAGTGATACATATTCTCACTGCAGAAGTAATCAGCAGTAACAATGCAATATCAAGTTGCTACCTCTTCAGTGAGCCAAGAAACATAACCATTAATCTATTGTACTTTCTCATGTCACAACAAAAATATCCACTTTTATTTTAATAAAGTCAAACTCATTGAAACTACCTGAAAACACACTAATAAGCACTTGATTGAATTTATTAAAATTATCTGTTATTTCAATGCTCTTGATGACCATGAAGTCCAGAGCAGTTCTATATTTCTTAAAAATTACTTCAGAAAAAATCAAATCATAGCATTCCAATTAGAGAATTACCTGCCATTTTCCTGTTTTTAATTATACCAATGATAAAATACCAGGAGTGCCTAGGTAGGCAAAAATATCATGGCTGAAATTCTTAGAAGTTTAGAGGTGTTGAAGTTTCACAATATAGATGTAAAATACTGAAAGCCAAATTTTTAAAAGGCATTTTGGTGTCTAAAGGTGCACACCACTGAGCTGTGTCTTTTTCAGTTATGCCCCTTTAGTTCAGGATATGTTGAACACGCAGTTCTGAAAACATGTCTGTGCCATCTGTCTCTTTAGTACCCTATATTTAGTACCACATAACAGCATTATGCTTTGAAACTAAAGCCCTATGCACCATTTCCATCCTTCCTCCTCTTACTTGGCTTCAACTGCTATTTTACATTTTTGCACAAGCCGTACAAATCTTCCGTGTGCTGATGTAGTGATGGCCCCAGCTGCCCGGATGTGTCCTCCCAGCAGCACAGGCAGGATAATGCCCACCTGGAGGGCTGTAGCTCAGCTTGGCTGTGGAATAGCACACCATCCCCAGGACACTGCCAGGCTCACAGATGCCCATCAGCGGACGCACAGATGCTGAGAGCATTTTCTCAGCAGAAACCAAACGCTCAGAAGTCAGGTATGAGCAAAGGGCCCTGCCCCATGTGCACGGCTGCAAGCAGCAGAGGCAGCCAAGACAACCCTTCCTTCCAAGCCTTCCCTCCTGCTGCCTCCCAGCATGACAGTGGGAGGAAAAATGCACAGCTCAGAGGAGTCTAAATTTGAACAGCTGAGCTCAAATGAGAGATTTTTACCTCCTTGGGGGTGCTCTATAAAACTATTTGTCTTTTTTTGTTGAAGACGAACAAAGCAACAGTGGAAAACACCAGAAATATTTCAAATTAAAACCAGTGCTTAAATAATTGTATATTAAATTTTGTCCACTGCTCTCTCACTCTGAGACAATTGCTTTTTCATCAGAGATTTATGAACACCTGAGAAGAAAAGTATATAGAAATACTGACAGAGTAGCATTATTACCAAGCTGTTTACCTTTTTGTATCAACCCTGGTGAACATGCTCTTTTATATTGTAACAGGCTTCTCATTCATTCTGATTCATTCCTGATTACAGTCCATCAGTTTTTTTCTATGTATCTTCTGTAAATAAAATGGGAAATATGTTTGGAATCTGAAGTCCATGCATATTTACTTACTCTGGTCAAGCCAAAAATACTTGCCATAGCAGTCTCATAGCCTCTCAGAGAGATATGCCACATTCATTTACATGATGATGAGATGGGAAAATGGATTAAGTAGTGGCTGATCATTTTGGGACAGTGAGAAAATGATGGAGCTTCCAGACACCCTGAACACTTTAGGTGCAAAGGGACTGACCCAGCGCCTCTGCTGTCTATTGAGGAGCTTCTCTTGAATAATCCACCTCCACCCTGCTCATAGTTTGTATCCCACAGAAGTTCATACAGACTTGGCAGGTGGGACTCTCTCTCCCAGAAGGGGTTTTACTCACAAAGTCCCACTTATCCTCCAAACTACCAGACCAACACCAGGAAGCTGTGTTAGTGCAGGAAACCTACTTGTTTCATCCTGACCACAAATATTTTTCTAGACCCACTACATTACTCTCATTTTGGAGAAATAATCATGAGTGAATTTATGCACACACTAGTGTAACTTCTGCCTCAGCAGCCACTCTAAATCAAATGACTGATTTTTTTTCTTTTACTGTCTCAGTCACAGTGACCACACAGTCCTGGCAAGACATAGAAGCGTGATGTAACCCTTTGAAACATCTGTTCACTAATTACCCCAAACCGGCCTTTTTCCTCCAGGACAGCAGGAATCCCATTACTATGCATTCATGAAAGAAAGAGAAGTTGCCCTTAATTGGCTGTAATTTTTGTCTGTTGGTGCCCAAGTTGGAGAAATGTCCTACCTGAGGTCTGAAAACTCCTGGGTGGCTTTTATTGTCTACTGTTTAGACACCTTTATCACCTGAAAGCTCATTTGGTTCAAACAGATGAGTTCACAGAGCTGGCAAAAAATTTCTCCCACTCTGGGAAACATAAGTACTTCCATCCATGAGAGCAAAAAAGTAGCTGATGTGTGAGGTGACATTCAAAGCACTGCTGCCTCTGCAGAACAGAATTATTATTTTTCTGCCACTGTTCTCTGCATGTGAGTTGAGGCCTCGAGCCAGCCTGCTGTCTGTGGCAGGGAAACAGAAAGAAACATGAACATGTTTTCATGCCTTATAGCTGAATACTATAAGGCATGGCACATCTCTTTGGAGGTCATGAGCCTCCCCAGCTAGGTCAGATCAAACACCTTTGGGGTTTGCACCCCTAAGGAGAAAATATGTTTTTTTATGATATAAATTTCAAAAGAGCTACGGCCTGTTGAAAAGTGTTACTGCCTTGTGGGTTGTTTTACACTGACTTTAATTATGCTCCATCTTCATTTGAAAGCCTGATTAGTGCACGGTTCAGCTGAAGCCACATTGCCTGCCCAGCTGTGTGCAGACCCATGTGTGGGGAGATCTCAAAGATGTGCCAGAGACAACAGATACTGAACTACACCAGGAGTATCTGACACCTGTACCAATCTAGAGCCCAGAACAAAAACTAATAGCCTCTTCTGCACCTCCAGATCCTGAGATATCCTGACAAACACAGCTTAGATGCTAGAAATCCAATTCTGACTTAAAACTACACAATTACACCAAATTTCTCATTTCTGTTGCCTTATTAAAGGTAAGACACTTTTATCAACAGAACTGTGTCATTTCATGCATAATGAAGACTAACACAGAGATTTAAAGCTGTGGTCGATGTATGATGGTGTGCTAGGAACAAAAATACGCAACTATTTGTCATTAAGGTTTAGTTGTCTTATGCCAAGGTAGGGTACATTTTTGTTCATTAATACTGAACAAACATTTGTTTCACCTGACTTTATTCCCAGCTAGTGCAACACTGAAGCAGAACAGAACTCTAGATCACCTTCAATCAAGCCAGCTTCTTAATATTTATGTTTTTATTGTTGAGGGCAGAATATGCCAGGATTGCTAAAAAAGGACTACAAGCAAAACAAAGTAATATATTTCCATCTTGCTGTGACACACAATTTTTGTTAGACATCATGCACTAGAACTAGCATGATATCCATGTAGTTTCTTCTTCACTCCAGAATGCACTCAGGTTATTTTTAAATGCCTGGTAACATGTTTTTGAATCACTGCTCATTTTTCACAGGTCTGCAGCTCCACGCATCCAAGTTTTCTTACAAGATGACTTTTGCATATGTTAGATACTACTTCTGTGCTGTCTGAGTTACCCCCAAACCCACTTTTTTCCATCTGCATGTCTGCATTTCTTTAACTGCCCACTTCTGAGCTGTCAATAGCCATGGGGGGGTTCAGTGTTCACCTGTGCCTGCATGTATGTGTGCCCATCCTGTTTCCATTTCTCAAGGCATCTGCTATCATTCCAAGTGTGCATTTTTCTGTATGACATTGCTCTGTTAGAACCATAAATATCTTATTCTACACTGCTATACAACTCCTACTTCTTATTCTATGCTTCTATTATAACTGCTTGTTACTGATATCTGTAGAAGGCCGTAGGTTGTACCACAGAAACAAGTTTAAAAAAAAATTAGCCGAAGGTACCTGTTCAATTAAAGAATTTGCTGTCACAGATAAAGGAGGGAAATAAAAGCTGCAGGCAAGCCAGTAGAAGTTCAGATGGAGTAAACCTATCAAGCCTCACTCCTGAGGTCTTAAAAACTCAATATAGAGCCTATGGTCTGTTTTAGCCATGGCAATACCTGTTACAGGGCTACACTGACAGTGTCATCAAACTGTGCTGGGCAAAAGGTGGCTCTGAATGGAGAATGGGGCAATACCACAGGGAGATTATGAGGGGTGGACCCTGAGGAGATGTTTGCTTTGAGAGCATGAAGCAGAAACATGTTCTGATCAAGTCAGATGTGCTTCCTGAGATTTTAAAACACTGTTTTCTTAAAAATCATTTTTAGCAAGAGTGGATATTTTTATTAAGGAGAAATATTTTTTCTTAAGTATACATAGTATGTAAAAGAATAAGCAACTTGCATCTAGTCAGTGTTAGAGAAAAGGATGTGACTGAAGTACCTTCAGTCACCTGGCATATTGAAACACAGGCAAATACAAATCCCTTTGGTAAAAATATTTCTTGAATAACAGTCAAGTTATGACAGCATGAAAATTTAACATGTGATCTTAACTTTCCCCCAGGTGAAACTTTCCCTAGTATTACTGAACTGGAATATCACACATTTACTTTTAAAAATAATGTAACATTTAAAAACTGCTTTGAGGCTACGCTTTAGACATTTTGGACCTAGCTGGGTCCTAAAAATGCAAATTTGTCTTCTCCTTTCATGCTGTCAAGTCTCCTCTCCTCTATCCCAACCTATATCCCTTTTGAATGCACTTGAGTCCTCAGTCTAAGACTTGCTCCCTGTTTCTTCCCTCTTCCCATCCCTCATCACATGCCCATCACACTCATCCCCAAGCTCCTGTCTCTCACAGCTGCCACCACATGTCCCAAACTAAGGGCAAAGGTCTTAGCTTAGTCTCTACTTTAAAATAAGAGTAATCCCTCCACTCTGAAGCTGTTACCTCTTTGGTCACCCTTTGCATCTTCAGAGGAGAGTTCTCCCCTCCGAGGGACATGACCAGGTAAACTGGGTATACAGTCAGGTGCCACACAATAATCTGCTCAGGAAAATGGTCTTGAGGGACTGAAAAGGCCTGAAGGGTGCCAAACAATCCCTTGGCTTTTTTTTTTTTTTTTTTTCATAATCTAAGACTGGCTGTTTCAGTGTACTTGGCTATTTATAAACAGAGTCTATCAATCTTGTGCATAATAAGTCTGAATTAAATAGTACTGCACAACTTATCACACCACTATACAGCAGAATAACAGTGCAAAATACACTATCTTATCTATGCACTCTCGTATTACCTGCTTATCCTGTGGCTATCAGCATAGCCATCTAAGCCCTTACATGTGTATCAATATGAGCAGCAAAGTCCCTAGTGGAGCATCAATGATGTTTCCTTAACAGCACCTTACTCCTCAGTAAAAGAAATACTCTGATTATATGAGAACTTCAGTTGGAGAAAATAAACATCTAACTTTTAGGTCTAAAACCTAATATCAAGACCGAGTCCAGAAAACAATCCTGCCATGACTAAACCACGTGTAAATTCTAAATGCCAGAATGATCTTCACTGGTGCAGGTTTTTGAGAAAAGAGGAGACCTGCGTGCAACGCCTCTGTGTCAACATTTTATTTCTCTTGATAAATTCTAAAATAAACTTAAAACTTGTGTAGACCCTCAGACCTGGCAGCGCTGAGTTTCTTCAATTAGCTGTGAGTCAGGATGGCATGGAGAATGCTGGTGCTCCAACTCTAACCCATCCAGGCAAACCACTTTTTAGGAGGGGGAACCCTTGCAGTAAAGTAAGCATCTGCACATGATGGATGGTCTAAAGCCTTAGGTCGTTCCATTTCACAGACACCATCAAAATGCCATCAGTCATGGCAGTTTTCAGTCATGACATCAATCAAAGCCTTACTTTAGTAAATTTTAGCAGAAACAATCTGCATCTTGAATTATCAGATCTCTGCCTCTCAGTACTTACGATACTGTCACATTTTTCACTGAATTGCTTTGGAAAGAGGAAATGTAAAAGTTCCTGGAAGTGAAATGAAATTGTGATGGCTTATGCCTAGACAGTAACTTCTAGCAACACTGCAAGAATTTATGGCTGAAACTTATGTTTCCATCTGGTTAAAACAGTAACTAGCAAACAATTTTCAGTTAGAGTGAATGTCCTAAGCCCTTATTCAGATGGTAAAAAAGGCTAGATTTCAGCCTTTTTTGGAAAGAAGAAAATCGACCTAAGCAATTCTTCAAGTTTTATGGAGTTCAGAAAAAAGAGGGATTTTCATGCAAAGATCAGAACTAAATGGAAGCATTGCACAAGGTGAGTTTTGGAAAATCTGTTTTTCCTACGTCCTGTAGACAGGATAAGCAGGGACATAAAAGACATCAAGATGAGGATTTCATGCTGACAGTCCACAGAAACAGACTGTTTCTGTGGGCTGGCCTTAGGCAGAACAGGCATTTTCAGACCCTGCCCAGAAACTGGACCACCTCCAGGGAAGGTAGGCGTTTCTCATTTAAGAAAGTGAAGTTTGTCTGCATTTCTAAGCACCACAGAGGTTCAATAGGTATCATGATCATATGATGAGGTATCAGTAGGTCTCACCAAACTGCCAGCTACCCCCACCTCTGAATTTTGGGGCCAATTAACTACATCTACTTTTCTAACTCAGATCCTCCTATACAAAAGGCCATGTCATATCTGAGGTACTGGCACAGAGCTGCTTGGCTACTGTCATAGACTAAGGAATTTGTTTGAAACGTCTGTTCTTGGGAATGGAAACGTCAATTCATACCCGAAAGTAATTTAAAAAAAAATATAAGTAAGTGCTCACAAATCCAATAGCATATGTTTCAATCTAACATCATTATGAATGCCTTTGGCTGCAGGTTCTTTCTGGTTTATAACTTAAAAATTAACAATCTGTAAAGACAAAGCAACACACATGCAGAGCTTTAAATAATTTGGTATGCTGCATTTCATTTTTGTAGGTGTATTTTGATAGTTCTTTGCAACGTATTCTAGTGCATATAATTACATAAATTCCTAATTTAATGGAACTCCTGAATTAAAACACTCTTTTTTTAAAGTTAAACTTGATATTATATTTTCTTGAATGCTGTCATCTTAAAAATATAGTGGTGTTTCAATTTAGCTGAGATATATTGAAAAAAAGAAGAATCCTGTGCTCAATCTTAATGTGTTTTTCAAGGTCTACTGATGTTTTCTATATTTGTTTTTAGCTTGTAAAAGGAAAATGAGATAGAAAAAGAGAGTTGAGCTGGGTGAGCGATTCATAAAATTAGTTTGAACTTGCCTAAACAGAAATTCTATGCATCCCAAACCTCATTTTTCTACTAAATGTTCAAGTCTGACTTTCAGCTACACTACTCCTCTGTCTTACCCTGTCACTCTAAAATATTGTTGTTCTTTGTGTGATTACAGAGAATAAAATATTTCCTTATTGATACAGCAATTTTTCTTTCACACTACTTGAAAGGAAAGTCAACAGAACCACAATGATCTGAAAGTAGTATGAGAGAGACCAGGCTTGCTTGCCTCTTGGTAGCTAAAATTACAGTATGGATGGCAGATGGCAAAGAAAGTACTCATAACCTCAGTTCTGTTCCTCCTCCTGCACACAAGAGCCAAGCCTCAGTTTCCAAAGGAGCTACACTCTCCTGGTACTCAACTACCCTAAAAATTCAAGAGTCCCTTTTGAGTTCGACCTACCGTTTTTTAAAATTCTCCCTTAACAAAGCAGTGCCACAAGCAATGTGAGCTGGCAGTTTGACACAGAAACCACAAGAAGCTGCCTGTGGAGATCACCCCCACAGGAATAATCCCTGCAGATCTGCATTGAGGTGAATCTGCCTGTACTGTTTGGCCAGCTTTGTCCACTTCCCAGAACTCTTTATTGGTCCTTTTATCAGAGCTAACATTCACTTTTTTTTTTTTTTTAAGATGTTTACACATATAACATATAAAATTTCTCAAACATTTATATTCTGAGAATTGCAACTGCTTTGCCAGACTTCATGAGGAAGATGACAGGACAAGGGCTACTGTTTTCAAACTAGAAGAATTCAATTTAGACTAGATGTAAGGAAAAAAAAATATGATGAGAGTGGTGAAACTGAAACAGGTTGCCCTGAGAAGTGGTGGGGGCCTCATCCCTGGAGGTGTCCACAGTCAGGCTGGATGGGGCACTGAGCAACGTGGTCTTCTTGAAGTTGCCTCTGTTCATTGCAGGGGAGTTGGAACTAGATGATCTTTAAGGCTCTTTCCAAACCAAACTGTTATAGGATTCTGTGATATGTGTGAAAATCTTTCTTATAACTGCTGCACCTGAGACAGCAGAGAAAATGCTTATCATCATTATTTTTAAACAGAGAGAAATGAGAAAACACTATTAGATAAAAGAAGGTTACTAAAATTAAGAAGATTAATTCATTAAATTAGTGTTCTGTAAATAAGGATAGCTGCTCAAGTGTTAAAATAAAACCTACATAAATAGAAAGAAAGGTGATTTCATTGTGATTCAAATGCACAAAAAGATTGCTTTGAAGCTGATGAAGGAAAATGTTTCAAAGATACGGTGAGGGATATATAAAATTCTCCTACCATCCAGCAGACTGTGGACAAAGATGGGGTATTTGGATAAAGTGCTTTATGAGACCATGAAGGACACTGAGGCACTGACAATGTACAGCAAAAGTATGGTGGTGTTTTCTTCCAGTGTTGATTGATCTTCCCAGTAATTTCTGAAATAATTCTGAAAATCTAAAATAATGCCAGCAGCAGGCATGGGGACTACCTGAAATAAAGCCAAGGACCCAATTCAAAGTCTTTGGAAGCTTACTGGACACCTCAGTCTTACTTTGGACAGCTGAGAACAAGCATTTCTGATGAAAACCTTTTCATAGTAACTGCTATTTTGATATTTAATGAAGAACATTCAGACCTAGAGGAAGGGAAGTGTTCCAGGCTTTCCAGCACTGCTTGTTAAAAACAGAAGAATCCCAAGGCTGGGACTAGAGATGTTTACTAAACTGTCTCAGATGAGAATTTTATCCTAACTAGTTTGCAAGTTTTGCATCAAAGAACATCTGCTAAAGGCAGCATAAAGCCTCCATGGCATGATCAGGGAGAATGACATGCACGCTGGTAATTCATCACTGACAGAGTGGTGACGGCTCTAGTCCTACAGTCTAACCACATTTCCAAAAGGAAGCAGGTGGATATAAACCAGCAAAGAGTCTGAAAATAAATCCTGGGAGGGATGCACTGACTGCCCAGCCCTCAAGCTACCAAGTTACCCAGGATAACATCATGGCAATGGTTCTGCAAAAGGACTTGAGCCAACTTTAAACAACGATGGATAAGTCCACCTGCTCACTCTTTGAGACTCCCGCCACATATGCAACCTGCCAGTGGGTTTAACAATCTAAAAGTAAACCTGACTCGTGGCTATGGTATTGGTGAAAGCACCAAGTCAGTCCATCCCTTTGCTGTCATCAGCAAACAGTAAGACACAAAAGAAGAAATGCTACGTGACTGTGCAGGCCCTTCAGGATTGTGTTCTCACTCTCCAAAACCCTTAGGAAAAGACAATCACCTGACATGCAAGCACTCAACACTTCACATTAAGAACCTACCTAAAAATTATTTTAGTCAAAGGCGATTTTTGCCCTCTTTCCTACTGGTAAAATGTCAAGCATGCCTGCTTTGCTCCCAGAAAGTGATGAGCGTGAGTGTGTGTGTGTGTGTGTGTGTGTGTGTGTGTGAGAGAGAGAGAGAGAGAGAGAGAGAGAATGAGAGAAAGAGACATCCAGAAAAGACCGGGCAACTTCATTTGTTCTCATTAACTGAGGAAGATGTAGTCTCCCCTGGGATATTACTGGGAAAATGGCAACCTCAGAAGCAGCAAGAACGTCTCAGTTCTCCTGTGACCAACAACGGGCACCTGGCCAAGCTGCCACTTCTTGTACAAGTAAGCCTGGATTTGCTTATCCACGCCCTGAAGAGAAGCTGAACTCCACCCGCACTTCTGAGGAGAACTCTGATTATGCAAGCCCTTTGTTTCTTTATAAAGTACAAAGAAAATATGAGCTTGGATCTTGCCATGACTGAAGTCTGCTGACTATAAGCACAGGGGAAAGTACATGCATGGTGTCTTCCTCCAGCCTTGCGTTTGCTCCAGTCTGGTCTGCGTACGTTCCTTTCTGAATTATGGCACTTCAGAACAGATATACTGAATATTCACTGAATATGCACTGGAGTTGACATGAAGTTATTCAGATAATTAGTTGCCAGATCATTTTCTTAGCAAAGGGTGAATGCTAAAATACACAGTCTGCAGAAAATCCTGCAGTTTGCTAGCAGTAAAGCTCTTGACAAATGCCCAGTGCTTTCTCTTAAATACTAATAATGTTTCACTGAAGCTTTTTGGTACCTAGATGGACTGGAAAGGAATTTCTTTAAAACAGAAGAAAATTATGATACTTATTAGCTAGCAAGGCTCAAAAAAAATCAATCCTGCTCCCTCAAAGTCATGACTTCTTGATACAAAAAAATGAAACCTTTTAAATAATATTGATTGCTATTGTTAAACTGTGAAAGAACAGATTATCTACTCATGCAAATAAGGAGGAAAATAATGTCCAAATTCAGAAGAGTTATACCAAGGACAATTCTGCCCTACTGTAAGAGGTTACAAGGAATATGTCATTTATATGTTTTTTCATTATGCTTTCTGCAAAAAGAAATCAAGCTATGTGTTACATCACGAAGACTGTATGACAGCAATTTCTTTGTCAAAAATATACCAGGGACTGCTTTGGGGCCTAGATTGCCTGTTATTTTCCTCTAGAACTCAGTTAGAATTGCATCCTTGCAAATGATTCTAGATTAGGGCGACTGACTTGTCCTCCAGCAGATGAAGGTTGAAGAAACCAGACGTTGGGAAACCTGGAGAATGTCATACGTTCAGTAGGTGAAATGCTCTGTAAAAGGCAGGATTAAACACTGGGAGGTGACTGGCTGAGTAACGGCCCTGCTGGAGAGGACCTAGGACAGTGATGGATATTGACTTGAAAATAATTTGCAAACAAAGCAAAATGTACTCAAGGCTTCCCGAAGAGGAATTTGGGGAACTGGACGCTTAGGCCAGGATCAATTGTTACTGCCCACCTCCACCTGGTGCTGGTGAAGCTTAACAATGGAACACTGTGCCCAGGTTTCTGTGCCCCTGCTCAGGAGTGATCCTGGAGAGAGCCCATCTCAAGGCTACACAGATGGTCCAGGAGCATGGGACACTGACACCTGAGGTCCCTTGGTCTGGGGAAGGGAAGGCTCAGGGGTGATCTCAAAGCATCCTAGAACTACCTGAAAGGGGTTTAAAAAGGTGACAGAGCCAAATTCTCCATGATAGGACAATAAGATAGGACAAGGCTGTGACAATGATATCCTTGGCTACACATCCATGCTGACTTAGTCCTGTGCTGGCCACAAGCTTGTTTTGACTGTGGGTTGGACTGAAGGCCTCATGAGGCTTGTTTCAACTGCATTTTTAAAAATTTTCCGAATACAATATCCTAATATCATCATTTTCTAATATATGCAGAAGAATGGTAAAGTGAGAACCCTCTATCATAGTCAGATGCAGCTTCATCATTAAGGTAGTTACTTCAGTTGAATAACTTGACTTTTTTATTTGGGAATGGTTAAACATGATTTATTATGGTACACTAACATTGCTCAATTAAGAAAATTGAGAATATTTTCCACACCTATATCAGGCCAATATTTTAAAAATTCTTATGTGAAACATTATCAAGAAATCCTGAAGTAAAATCAAGAAAATCAAATTCTTTGTAGAAGCTAAGTTCAGTTGCACTGGATATTCCCCAAATCTTTTTCAAATTATGGCAAAGAAACATAATGACAGGAATTTTAACAGCTCTAGTGTGAAGCCAAATGTGAACATTAAAAACTGAAGGAAGGCTTACAAGAATAGCTGTTAGTGTGGACCACAAGTTTTTCACGTGACTAATTAATCTTAAACAAAAAATATCCAGAACTATTAAACACAAATGTCAGAAATGTTCTTCTTTCTCACTTACATGACATATATTCATTCTATTGGTCTTGCCTCCTTGTTCTTGATCTCTCAGCTATGGAGAACACCAAAAATGCTTTTTCTGATATTTACATGAAATTCAGAACTCCACTGACTACTTAGCAGCATTTTCCCTGCTTTGAATTCGGATCTCCTGAAACACACCTAGATTTTTTTTTTTTAATCAGACACATTTCAAAGGAGTACTTAATAATGAAATAAAATTATTTGGCTAAATTGGATTATTTTTGGTTGGAGACCAGAATAATAGAGGAACCAATCTGGCTATGACTTTCCCATATTTCTTAGACCATCAAGCTAGGGAAAAAGATAACATTTTTTGAGGTGAAAAATTATTCTGCTAATTAAAAAATATGATTGGGGAGTACTCAATCTTTGAGCAAATGCCCCCAAAAATGGAGTTTGCAATTTTTCTATAAATTTAAATGCTGTTAGCACAACATTTCTGATGAATTTGAAAAATATGCCTTTATACTTACAGGAGCACTACTTCACTGTAACTCATAACCGTTTGCCTTCTAAATTTAAATTAATATGCAATAAAGAAAGCAATGAGTTTTCCTAGCAGGGCAGGAGGGGATTTCAGGCTTCCCAAACTAGTGGTTCCTTGTGATTTGCTATGAAAACTCTACCATGTCCTTTCCTGTCAGCCAGAATTTTTTTTAAGACCGTTGTCATTTACATCACAGACATGAAAGTCAGTCAGTTCATTCTGGAAGCAAATTGTGCTGATATGCATGCACCAAAGATGGAAGGTAGTGGTTAGTAAGGCGCAACCCTCTGCACAGGATCCTTGTGCAAAGTAAAAATGAATTAATTATAATCACAGAGAATGTCTCTTTCAGCATGAGGTTCAACAGAAAGCTTTCAGGGTCAGCACAGTTCTTCTCTTCTTCCTCAGGGAAAGCTCCATGCACTACTCCTGCTCTTTGTGCCATTTCCACAGCACAGATGACCTTGCTCTGTTCTTTCTGAGTGCACAGCCCCCACTGCCCTGATAGGGGTTAAGCGGTGTGCCCACGAGGGTGTTGATAAGGTAAGAAATACATTTTTATTCTGGCGTTGCAGTGTGCCTCTGAACACACAGGGGGTAGAAATTGTCTTGGTCTGCCCGGAGGAGTGGGTATTTTAAGTGGATTATTCAATGCATCTAACCAATTAAATCAGAAAACCCCAAGAACAAAACTCTAAATTGCTAATCCAGTAGAGTTACTCACACAATGGCAAAGAACTCTGGAGAAGTAACAAGGACAAACTAAAATGATGAGTCTGTAAACCCCAGAAGAAGAGGAGCTTGTCAGTTATTCCAACTGGTACATTTCCCACAGTGCTGCAATATCTGCAGTGAAATGCTAGATGGAGGATCAAGAAACCTTAACTGATGGATCTTTGATGAAGTAAAGTCTTTCAGACTTTGATGATGAGGGAGAAGAGAGCAAGACAAGGAAGACAAATGCCAGTTCCATTGCTCTGTAACATGTAATCCAGCTCATGGAGCAAAACTGGGAAAGACATTAGGAGGACATGGCTGTCACTGCTGTTGGCAGGAATGGAGATGTTAAAGCTGGTTCAGGAGAGAAGAGATAAAAGAGAACAGAGAAAAGTGTAGCAAAATAAATAATTTAGTTCAGTGGTAAAAAGTTTTTTTTTAATATCAAATTTCCAATCTTTGAACTATTTTGGCAATACCTTCTTTCGCTTATGTGTTACTTGTCAAATAGAGAAGAACTTATCTCCATGGCAACACATTATATCAAATGTAGGAAGTAGAATCTATCTATCTATCTATCTATCTATCTATCTATCTATCTATCTATCTATCTATCTATCTATCTATCTATCTATCTATCTATCTCTCAGCTCTAAGCTTATTGAAGCTCAATAAATGGTAACCCATAGTGAGAGGGGAATAGAGACCTGTACTGAAGCATTTACATAAAGAATATAAAATACACTAGTAGATACCAACTAAAAATGGAACATTACCTACATTTAAGGAGTAGAAAATAGTATCCAGAAAGGATATATATTTTTATATAGGAACAGCTTTCTAGGTAAGGGAAGATCTGCAGGTCTGACCAGTGCTCTAAAAGTAATGTGTGATGTAGAGGAATGAAATGCTGAGACACTGTGTCTCTCATGAGGTAGGATGGGAGGAAAAGAACAGGAAGTTATCTGAAACTGAATCCAGGCAAAGGGATGAAACATACTGTGAATAATAAAAAAATAATGATCGCAGGGATTGAGATTAGCAGCTAAATACTTCTGGTGGTGGGTGCCTTTGACTCAGGCTCAATTAACAATAACTGAAGGACACTTAGCATTTACAGGAATGGGCACATAAATCAGGTGAAGCCTGTGAAAACCACATCAAGGCAGCTCTAGAAAGAATAGCTCATATACAGTACACTCAAAAGCGCTCTGAAATCAGTGGACTCTGGTTTTATGCTGTCATACAAAATAGTCTTCAGCTGGACAATTTCTGTACACTAATCAAGTCATTTACCCAACAGCTCTTTTTTCCCTGTTATTCCTGCCCTGGAAACCACTATGTGGAGCTTAAGAAATGCTTCAGCTGCTGGTGAGTGGCTGATGAGAGACTATTCACAGCAGCAGTGCTCTGCCCTCATGCCCATTGTCAATGACACAGGACTGAGCTCCACACACCTCTGCTAGGAGTCCTGGCTTTTCACAGTAAAAAACAGTACTCACAAATCTCAGTCTCTTTTCATTTCCAAGACCAGTATTTCTCATGTACACATGCTCTTTTATACTACAAAAGAGTATTACTGGAGTTTTCCTCTGTGCTGTGTACATCAAAAGATCAGTTCAAATGTTACCATGACAAGCTGCTTGCTAACTGTTGTGTATCTGAGGCTACAGGCACTCTTCTTCTACTGCAAGTGAGTATTCCCCATTCAGTTGAGCATTTGTGGCTCGTGCTTGGCGAGCCAAAACCCAGCTTCTTATGTCGCTCTCAACTCCCAGCAGACAGGTGTGATCTGGGTGTGCTACAGAGGCTGCTGAGCACTTTGGCTACCAGGTTCATTCATTTAGCATTTGGTATAAAGTTAAAATTAGCTCTTAATCTGCCAAACTCTTTTGTACAACCATGACACCCAAGAAACATGAAAATTAATTAATAACTTTCTCTGTCCACCTGGTTCATTTTCATATGCTTCATTAATGAAATATCTTCAGGCTTCCTGTCCACAGTGAGCATCAGGAGACAAATGAAAGTACTAAAATGAATGAACAGGGGCTCATTCAAAAGAGTTCACTCTTGTTAAAAGTTAACTGAGAAGGAAAGCAAAGAGAATAAATGGAACAAAGGCCTCACAGAAAGTGAAGCATACTCTGTCTGTTCTTGCACCTTACAAACTGGTGGTGGGATTCCAATCACAGGGAAAAACTTATTTATATTAGTCCTCAAGTCCCTTACATTGTCTGGTGGGAAACACAGAATGGGAACGTAAAGCACAACAGGAATGAACAGGCGAGGTACTTGAGTTATTTTTAGTCAGCTGAAAGCTGACGTGTCCCACTCTAGTATGAGAAAAACAATTTTGGAGACAGCAACCTCGGAGCCTCAGTTATAGTAGTGTTCCAGGAGTTGCTGGGTTCCCCCAAAGCTGTGCTGTGCTTGCCCCTGTTCGTGGCCAACAGCAGCAGCAGAAGCAGCAGCAGCTCTGAGATGGGTCCTCCCTGGTGTGGTTTTTACCAGCTGGACTCTGATGCTGAAAGAGGCAGCTCAAACAGTGCCTGAGCAATTTCCTGTCACGCTGAACAGTCTGTCATATGTTTTAATGTTTGTGCTTTGTGCATTCCTCTGGCACAATGATACATGTTTGTGAGCATGTCTCACCCCTCACCTCTCAGACTTGGCTGCCCAGAACTCACAGTGGCTATAAAAAGGTAGGCTGAAGTCAGGGTGAACCAATTATGCCAGAATAATTTTCAGGAATACGGAGAACACTGAGTGCTGTAGTGATCACTCCAATTAGTAATGGCTGCAACAGAAAACCTACTCATTAGATTAAATCAGTACTATCTTAAAACCCTTTTGGTTCTTAAATGCAGGCAGCATTACATAATATGTCCCTCTATAGACACAATTCTATTCAGGAAAAATATGACCTTTCTTTCCTTTAAATCAAAATAATCATGCAATCACTTTGCCAAAGCTCAGTCTTATTAGACAGGAGCAACACAAGAGTTACAGCTACTATATTTTCTCTGTCTGTCTATAACAGTTGTATGAAATTCATCTGTCTGAACAAGAAAATTTTGACATTGAGGTCTCAGAAACATAAGTCATTATCAGATACTACTGCCATCTTTTCAGTATCAACGTAATTTATTTAGGAATCTTTACATGACCATATAAATACTTACAGTAGTATGCAGACTGATAGAACAACATTGCTTTTCTCAGATTTTCATAGGTGTTTCTGTATGGTATAAGCCACAACAGTCAGAAGACAGTGTATCCCTGAAAGATCTTGCCTAAAGGACAGCGTTCTGATGGAGCAGGGAGGCGAGACAAGACACTTTTTTTTCTATTGTCTTCTTTCAGCTTCTAATTTGTTAAAGGAAAAATGCCAATATTCTTCAAAAGTTCCAAGATAATTTCTTCCTATTTTAAAACCAGCTACATGACACTTCAAAGGAGTTCTCTAAAGCTGATAACCTGCAGGAAATGACAGCAGAGGACTAATGAGATGCACTTTTTTTTTTTTTAAGGAGGTAGAATTCATCATTGTTTGGGGATTTTTGCAACAGTTCAGTCCCATCTCATCAGGCACACTAATTCTTTTTCCTCACTACCCATCAAAGCAGAACAGAAGGTACATTTTTTAAAGCATGTCCTGAACTGCAGTTCAGGTGCAGTTGGTCAGCAGAACAGGGAACAGAGAAAAGGTTTGAATCTAATGTACTACTGTAATAATGAGGTTCTAATAAAGCAATAAAATATACATACACTTAAGAATAACCACTTTAAAATAATGCTAGGTTGCATACAACATAAGTAATCTAAATATAAGGATGTGACTTTCTGGATGACCATACCAGCCTATGACCTATGTGTTTATTTAAGAGCCTCATGCTCTAAAAACTATGATGCATAAACATGGTTATCTTAGGGAATTCAAACCAGAACCCAGAAAGACTCTGTGTAACACATATATCCACTGTAGTGTTCCTGCTATTTAACACATACCAACCTGCACAACAGGTGCTGTGTAACCAGTGTAACAGTGCAACTATTTTAGCATACACAGACTGCTTATGTTTGCACAGAAGACAGCAGTACAGGGATAAGTACTGGCATAGCAGCTGTGAGGGTTCACTCAATGTATTTTCAGGGTGAGGGACCAGAATAAATATCTTAGCTATGCAGCAATACCTAGCTCTGAATATGCACAACATGTTCTATGGCAGGGTGATTTGCAGAGCTATAGAGAAAATTAAGAGATACTATATACACAAAGTGCAGGTTTTTAAAAAAATAGGTATATGGATAAATTATCTTTTTTTTCCAAACTGCTTTTACCTTAATATTTTACAAATAATATTTCTTCATTAAGCCATGACAAAATTTTGGAATATTTTTGCAGTCCATAAGTAAAAACTGAAGTCTGCTCATATTGTTTCTATAAAGCTTTATTTACATCCAGTGTAATATCTCAAGGTTTTTCCATGAGAAATCATGTGAGCTTCTAATTCTCTTTTTTCAAAAAAAGCCCAACCCAATCATACATACTGGGATTTGGTTGGTTGGTTGGTTGGTATTTTTTTAGGCACATTTGCAACTTCAAAATTGACTGTGCCCCTAACTTTTCCCCAGAATACATTTTCAGGAGAGAAGTCCAAACATTTTTCCATAGAAACACAGATTCATTAAAGTTGGAAAAGAGCTTTAAGACCATCAAGTCCATGAAATACAAAAGAAGACAGAAATCAGCCCTTAAAAATACTTTGTGCTTTTAAAAATTATCCCGCTCTAGTGGAATAGCTCCAGCTCATGGCAAGGGGCTTGGATCTGGATCATCTCAAAGGTCCCTTCCAACCCAAACCATTCTATGAATCTATGATAAAAATACTCTACAGATAGTGATATTGCCATTATACAACATCATTAAATACCATCATACAGACACTAGAAAGACAGTTGTCTTTGATACATTGGCCATTAATTAATCTAAACTGTTTTTTTGAGGAACAGCACACGAACATTGCCACCACACTGGCAGAGCAGTACATATCAGAAGAATATGTCAGTATTGTATTTCTCTCCTTTCAAAAAAAGAAAAAGTAAATTGTTGAGCTTAATGAAAAATAGTGTGTTAATTTCTACAAAGTACTTCCACTAGTGCTCTAAGAAAAAACACTACTTTGAGTCCCTATTCACACAGCAGCAAAATCAAAATCCTTCAACACAAATAGACATAGAAATGGGTCTCCCTGAGATGTGAGAAGCAAAGCGGGCAGAACTGAGAAGTTTTTCTCACCCAACACTCACTCTTGCACAACTCCGTAGCAGAGAAGTTTCTCTGCCCTTCGAGGATCAACATGCCTGGCTCAGGCAGGGCCACAGGTAATGTCCTGTGGAATCAGCATGGCAGGCTCACTCCCGAGCAGTTCTGCCTCTCCACAGTGGCCACCCTGCCAGACCAGTCCTCCCCCTTGGGAGCAGAGGTCTTGCTCCTTCACTTCTCCCAGTCTGATTACTGGGAGGCGTCCAAAGCAGGCACCACTGCCCTGCCAGCACTGGGCTGTGTGGCTCAGGTGGCCCTCAGGACAGTGGGCAAGGACATCACCTGTCACCTTGCATGGCCCTAGCCAGTCCAGATCCAAGATGAGCACCAGGAGCATCCAGTCCCTCACTGTGGCTTGGATGGTGCTTGGTGCTGCCTGTGCTGACATTCACGCACCATGGCGAGGGGAAAGCGTGGAAATAGATTTTGTTCGGAGTCTTGCACAAAGCAGCACAACCTCTTTCTTTAACAAATGTGTTACACTTTCCAGAAAAATTACTAGCTTTCACCAGTCAAACTAGATTAATTTTCCTTTAAAGCTATTTTAGTTTGCTCAAGGCATCTTAAGCACCCTGTGTAAATGAATTAGAAATGACAGTTTCTCCAGTAAGGGGATAGGTGACCATGTTCCTTTCTTGTACAGTACATACTTTGTGAGAACAAAGAATAAAAGCCAGCATGTTATCTGTATGCATGTTTTTTAAATGGCTCTCTCCCCTTGCTTTGTGAGTGTTTAACATTGCCAGTGATGTGTGGAGAAAGACTTTGAAACATAAAAATGGGGCTACAGATAACATAAAATTACTTCTCAGTAACAAATGCACATGTCTGCCAGTCAATAGATGTGCTAAGTAAAGCACAGTGGAATTTTGCAAACAAATTTACAGCATGTCAAAACCTTCAGTGAGAAAGGAGACTGAGCAATGCTCTGTAATAACAGTACCTGTCCAAGGGTGCTCTGCCTGTGTTGTAGGACATCTACTGCTGCACAAGGACACAAATCTTAGCACCTTAAATCAGACAGAAAGTTATCTGTTCAACAAAATGTTCCTGGCTACCGTATTCTTGCAATTCTATGACCTTTTGTATGCCTTTGAGAGAGATCTAGCAATTAAACCAGACTTAAGTCCTAACAGAATGGAACATTTTTCCTAGGTAAAGGAGACTTCTGCTTACCGTAGAACATTAAATAAATACTTAGTCTTAATTCCAAAATTATTTAAGTTTGGACTGCATGGGATAAAGCATCCCCTGTGTCTCATCTTCTGATACACAATAAAATGCGTGATAGGCTCTCTCTCAGCATCTACAAGACAAGCTAATAACATGGCCAGATACCCTGGTCTGATGGGCATTCCCCAGGACCAGGGCATGCAAGAAGGAGAACACAAGGCAATGACAGGAGAATTGCTGCAGAGTGCTGTGAGGCTGAGATGTGAATCAAGTTATCAGGCAGGCTCTGGGCTGGCAAAGCAGGCTGGGAAACAATTTTCAATTTTGTTCCTTTCAAACCAAGTGAAGGAGAACAGCTTCTGCTAAGAGCTAAACAAACTTCTGGAAAGTATTTATGTGCCCGGTTTGAGGTTTACCAGCCCCTGCTCTAATCAAGGGATTTGGGTTTCATGTGGCTGATGCTTTAGTTATGGAGTTACTCAATGCAGAAAGCCGTTGCCTTGGTAGCTGGGTGACCCAGGGGGTTAATAAAGCGAATTTCCACCCCAGAGATCTGTGATTCATGCTTGGCTTAACAGACAGCAGTAAATGAGTTTGGTGGTCTCAAACTAGCCCACAGACTCACTGGAAAATCCCAGCATCATTTTAAAGGAATTTATCATAGCTGGGATTTTCTATTCATAAGAGAGCTAAGACTGGAATAATAGGGTTATGTTTCAGGGCAGGATGAGAGGCCATTAAGTAATCCTAGTATATTATTAAGTAATGTAAGTTTAAATACATGTGCATAAAATGTCTGGAATTAAATAAAAAAAATAAATTAATTCCATTATGAGTTTAACTTTTGACCAAATAGTTGCAAGGAAAAAGTGAAATAAAAGCCTTTCCCACAGAGTGTTGAAGACAGGGCTAGTCTACTATGTATTCAGGGAAAGCTGCAGCTCTCCAGGAATAATAGTATCACTTCTTGTGGAAATGCAGTCCTTTAGAAGTATTTGAAGCAGTTGTTTTTAGATTTAGTCCTATAAAAATAATTAACTCGTTCATGACAAGATGTGAGATGGTTTCCGAATATTTCTGTCAATGACAGTCCTTAAATGCTTGTCTCTCAAGAGGCTAAAGGTTTAAAACTCACTGTGGACTGTTACCATTATCCCACAGATATACCACCCCCTGAGGGCAACATGTACTTTAGCCTCATGTTCCTTAGGATACGTAACATTGTGCATCACGCCAGAAGCAAAAACTGTAGAAAACTTTGCCACAGATTTGAGACAATTCCAGAACAATGTCAATATCCTGACAGAAACAGAGCCTCTTCTGGGGGAAGTACATCTCATACACTTGACACTTGGTTTTCTGCTCTCCAAAGGGGCACAAAGAAGGTTGGACTAGGTTTTGCCTCTGCCCACAGCTCTGGCCAGATAATAAACTGATTTAAATCAGCATCATTCTGCTGTGGTCTTTAGCTTCCAGATGAGGATCTGAATCTTTACTTACTCCCTCAGCCAGCGAGAAGTGAAGCCCAGAGCTGTCAGAGGGCCATCACTGGGCAGGTTTACCAAAAAATCCAACAGACTGTAGGACATTTTCTCTTTATAAAGTATAAACAGCCCACATGTTTATGGATGACAGTGGCACTGGGAAGGAGGTGAGAGGGAGAGATGTGGGGAGCAATAAATAGACTGTAAATTAAAATTAACTGCATCAGAAACTTGAAGGAAAGATACAAGTTGGGTGTTGTGCGTAGAAAATATCTTATTGCAGTCAAGCCTGACCCTGTTCCTTGAAAAGCATTTCTCTGATTTGTTCAGGTCACAAGTGGGATGGAAATGAGCCTCCGTACTGCTTCTTCACACATCCGGATTTAATAGACTTTTTTCCACTGATAAAAGACCACTAATGAGTTCATTTTCAAGCTATTAAATTGGCTAGAATAGCTAGTTCTGCTGATGATTGCACAGAGACCTGACGGTCACAGTGGGTTTTGTCTTTGGCTGTTAACCATTTGTTGTCTCTCTGTTGCAAAGGAAGGGAAACCAAGCAAAGGAAACCTTGCCCCCTGTCCCTTGCTTCCCACCTATCTTCGTTCTACCTTTCCATTTCGTGACTCTGTATTTCTCAGATGCCTTTAAACACAAATACTTCCTTCCCAGATAGATGTTGTACCAGCAACACCTTGTGATCCAAACGATTAGAAGCACTTTCACAACATTAGACTTTGGTTTTGGATGAGAGCACAATTAATATTTTCCTTTGTTCACTGAAATGTTTTAATTCAGAGTATGACAGTTCCTTCACCAGATACCACACTCATGTTTTGACTGGTCTGGAGCCTGTGTCCTTACAAAATGCCTGCACAGGCTGGCCAGAGTTACACGCTGCAGCCTGAAGCCTTAAGGGAACAACTTATTTCTTTAGTCATACAAATGGTTGCAATTAAGGCAATGCTAAGTGATTTCTCTTTTGGTTTAGATACAAATCACTTGCAGTATCATGCAGTCCATCAGACTTTTACAGGCAAACAATTAATGGCCCAGTTACTTGGTGCTGTAACCTCTGCCCCCAGTGCTTGGGGGAGCAGGAACAGGTTTGCCTGACACTTGACAGCACCATCTCTTTCTGTTCAGAAAAACTGTTAATGTAATTGTGTGACATACATTAGAAATGGATTTATCCTCGGTGTTTAATGTGGAGGTATCTCCAGTCCAAGGAGAAGAGAAATAGCAGCTAAATGGGGAAAGACAGTGACATCACGTAACATTGTGGTACATGGGGCAGTAAGGAACAGATTCACAGACATCTATGGAGAGAAACAGCAAAACATATTAAAATGCAAGGTATCCCACTACTATCTTCACAAAATTTGCTCCCAAGTATGGGTGTATCAAGTGTTGATCATTCTGTCAGAGTTTAACCAGTAAGCCACAGTCTACACTTCTTAAAAGGCTACCTTTATTTTTTTTTTTTGAAGCTACCTTTATTTTTTTTTAATTGCCTGGCTGCAGCCAGACTGTGTTTATCCACAGCATCCCTTGAAAGGGGACTGCAATCAATCACCTCATCCAGAATGGAGTTTCTACACGAGTGTTGTGTCAGTGTCACAGGCTGTTTGTTTGACTGTACACAACAACGCTGCCTGCAGAGCAGTCACAGCCTGGAGCCTTCCCTACAAAATAGAGAAAGTATTTAAAATCAGCCTTTGTCAATTAAAATCTTCACTCAGAGATTTAATTCATTCTGTTAAAAGCATCAGAAGGCAACTTACCTTTAATGGAAATATTACTTACCTCTTCAAAGATTTCAGTCTAGTATCTCTTGTTGGAACAAAGTTGTGCAAGTTTAAATTTATCTACAGCCAAAAAAAATCTTGTCTTGTAAATATCTGTAACTGCATCTCAGGAGAATGATTTTTGAAGTTCAATAACTAGTCAGCACCAAAATGATGGTGATCTTATTATGAACATGGCAACAAGAAGTCACAGAACTTTAAATGTAATTATGTTTATGATGCCATTTCATATGTGTTAAATTTTTGTGTTGCCTTGTTTCAAATATCAAGAATCTGCTGGTATTTCTGTTCAGTTAAATCCTATTCTCTATGTGATTATGCAAGTTACTTGTGGATAATTAGTTGAAATTGAAATGTAGATTAAAATAAGTTGACACAGGAAGAATTTAATTTCAAAGAAAGGGAAAAACACCTCTGGACCAAAAACATCATTTTTAAGAAGCTTCAGTAGACAAGAAAAAACAGTGATTGGAAAAAAGATGGCTACAAACCAAAGAGCTGAGAAAAAGGAGTAAAAATCAAAATGCACTACGTTTTCCTCATTTCTCAATGCACAACTAAAGATCCTACTTCTGAAGAACCTTTGTCAAAGATTGGAGCATCCATTTAATTCTCCACAAATGGTGACTTTCTAAGTTACGCAGGCTCACCTCACAAAAGCCACTTCTTCTGTGACCTACTTACTCAAAATGCAAAGCAGGGCCCCCTGGCCAGGGCTCATGGAGCTGACAGACTCGTGCTCGCAGCGGGTTTGGCTTTCCTGCCGTGTGAAAGCAGGTGCAGGAGCGAGTCTGGAGCACGCCGGAGCAGAGAGCAGTGTCTGCTGTTCCCAGGGGAGTCCTGGGTACTACACTGCTTTACCATGAATCCCAGTCACGGGGCAAGCACTGCTCAACAGAGGTAAAACACGTGGCTGCTTCTCTGAAGTCATTAAAGAACAGGTTTGGCACAGCGAGGCTTTTTGTCAGAGAACCTGTTCTAGACAGAGAACACTCTGAACACTGCTCGGGCAAGTTACACTGGAGGAGCTTTTAAAGCTGACCGATTAAAATGCACTGCAATTCTATATGGACATTTCCAAAGTGAATTAAGCTAAATCCAATGAAGACCTCGTTCACTTTGAATAAGGGATTTACATCATGTGATTTAACAGTGCAGTTTAAATAAACACTTCGGCAATTTGAATTCAAATTTTGTAGTGAATGTTGTATAGGCAAAACACAAATTGAAGTTCTAGCACTGTAGCAATGAAATCTATAACAGGTGAGCAAGATTTCTGTCTCCATGACAATATTGCTTAGGTTTTCTGAATAAATCATAAATGGTATTTAGCACTATTTTTAGCAATTCAATGCAAGGGATACTATTCAAAGTAATGGTTAGGACTGGAGTCTTGCCTTACTCTAGAGGTCAAGAAATGTGGCCAAAGTTTGTAGACTTCCAACTTCTGACCACCAAACTGAAGGCGAGGTAAAATTCAGGAAAGAAACTTGGAAAGGTCAATGAAAGCATTGACCAAGAAAAGTATCATTGCCAAAGCAGTGTGGCTACTGCAACTAGCCTCAGCTATTCTCAGACAGACAAAAAGCTCACCATCAAGAAGCCATCAATAAACATCGCACTAACAGTCCTGTCTGGCAGCCTCAATTCCCAGCCCTTGTGTTACAGGTTAATAATTCATCTCCTCTCACCACTCAGATTGTACCTCGACTCTAAGGCAATTCATAACAAACGCTATTATAAAAATCACAAAAACCTCGGGTTAATCTAATGTTTAATAAGATAGATAACTGAGTGTTGATGCAAAATTTTTTCTTTTCCTCTGGACTTTTCAAGGATTCACAGCTTTCACAACTCTTTTTTTTTTTTGACATACAGGTGTTGCTGAACAATAACTGAGCTGGATTATTCTTGATGCACAACAGGGCATGATTATTTTAAAAAATGAAATACAAGGAAACCTTAGAAGTTTCATTTGCATGTAATCAGCATCTATTTCCCACAAATGCAATGCCCAGTCAACCAGAAGAAAAACGACTTTTAAAAGCTGGTGTTCTTTCTAATTATTGTTGATTCGAGCAAGTTATTAACGCTTACATGCACCCAGGTTTACACTAATGAAACCTTGCTTGCCTGTCAGCAGATTCCTGATAAAGAGTACCTTTTGGGTTAGCCCCCAAAACTGGAGTTTAGCAACAAATAGTTCAAATCAGCTAGTCCTGCTCAAGTATGCATAGGAGGTTATACCTCACCATACAAAGTTAATATAGGAGGGAGCCATGTGAACAGAACAGCAATGGTTAAACGTGCACAGACAACTCTGAAATATTCAAGTTGTTTATTTCTCCAGGCTTGCAAATTTGATTACCATGGAGCACAAAGCTATTAAAAATATGACCTTTTATACTGTACGACTTGGCAAAAAGCCAAATAATAACTTTGTTTGATTTGGGTAGCATGATAGAGTGCCTATTCAGCTGGAAATAAAATTACTTTTCTTTACAGGAAATTATACCTGGAAGACTAAATGTCCATCATGAACATAACACACATATGGAGTCATTAATTCAGACTCATGGCAGCCACTCTCAGAGAAGTAAAAGGACAATAGTTTTAGGTGTAGCAGAAAGAGATGCAGAATTCTAATGCTTGTCTGGCATTTTCTCTGTGATGGGAACAACTGAAATAAGTGCTGATGATAAGTGATAAGATAGAAAAAAACACTCAGGTTGTAAAACTCGTATGGCACTGATACTTCACAACTCCTTAACTTGAACAAGAAGTTCTATTTTTATGCTTTTTGATAGGCAAACAAAGGGAAAATATGAATCCTATGCTCATGTTAGATAGACAGATATTTGATCTGACAAAACCTCTTGCCAGTGCTTCCACTAATACCAAAGACAAAACTAACAGACTGCAGTCCAGTGCAGAGTAAAATCAAGAAGAAATTCATAGAAGAAAAAATGTTTGGATAGCTCTCCTGTTTTCAGGAGTGCTACACTGAATTCCATGAAAAAAAAAATCAGAAGATGACAGAAAATGATAGGTGATAGGAAGGAAAATGATCATTTCACCTTCCAGGTATCTTTGGCATTAAAGATGTCTTCTACTTTAATTAGACTAGAATGACACATGACAAATATCATTCTTGAAAAAAACCCAAACGTGCATAAATAAATATTCCCTTTACTCAAAACACCTTGAGGAATTATTTGGCTGACTTCTATTGGTTTTGCTGCTTATTTATTTATTTAAGGGGGCACAGAGGATTTTCAAAATATTATTTTTCTGTGAAAACAATATTTCAATAGGCTGAAACTTCAGTCTTCTCTGTTGGTTGTGTTTTATTCTGCTTGTTTATTGTCATATGGTACTTTCATAACAAATTATTTCCTTTGTTTCATGTTTGCAAAAAAGACCATTCTATTCAGAAAGATGTTATTAAAAGAAACTCACTGGAATATGCAGGACTACTGAAAAATCATGAATACAAGATGATTAAGAAAGTGGAATAAGGACTTTCTACTTCTGTGGAAAGTTATGTAGACTCTGTAATTACCACCCATGCTCTGAAGTTTTATGTCTTGTCTGAAAATTGAATTTCCAGTGAGTTGCATTTTTCTATTTAGCTGTGAAAATCAGGCACAAGGGAATCACATTTCACTTAAAGCAAGGCATTAGGAGAGCAATGGCTATCTATCACTCTCCAAAGCACTATGGAGGAATGGCTTGAAAGAGTAATGACAATGAAAAAAAAAAAAAACCCAAGCATTCTTTAGAAAGAAATATTGTAAATCTTTATCCTTGCTTTGTTTTCTTGACTTTTCTTATGAAATTGCTTCGGGATGTAGGAGTTACCTCAGAAAGTTAGACAAAAGTAGCATATCATGTAATATCCTACTGAAAACAACTGTTCATACCATACGCTCCAGTTTTAACGAAATTCAGCTGAGGAATTCTGCCCACAAGGGAGTTTCCCTTTCCATTTCCTCAGTTTAATACTGTTGTTTGCCTAAACCCCAGAAATTTACATCCTTTTCAGTTTAAGCACACTCATTTCATGTGCTCCAAAACTAATAAATTAATAAATAAAACCCTCCACACTTCAGTGTAGGTTTTCACTTTTTGCTGCAGTATCAGGTCAGGTATGGAATCCAATTAAGACTTCACCTTAGGCAACTTTTCATGTTCATGCTCCACAGGCTTACTGTGAACTCTAAAAAAGAAGTAGAGGTAGCAATAAGAAAGGGTTCTGACTATGTGAAGCTGTGTCTTTATCACCAAAGGAGTTTTGAGAGCCCAGCTTCAAAGTCAGTCTTGAAAAACCCTTCCCTCCATGTCAACAATCATTACTCATCTTTTTGACCTATTATCTTCTTCGCATTCAATTTTGAAATTAAAGCAGACATTTGTATACAGGAGATATGGTTGGTCTAGGAATGCATACCTAGCATCCTTCAGTTTAAAAGTCACTATTTCCTTTGTTACCTTTCTTGACTGTGTTTGAATTGAGTTTGAAGAGATACAGTTCTAAATACTGAGATCCTCTTTACTCATCCATAAAGAGTTTCAGGATCATCCATGAAGAGTTTTGGACTAAAAGTGTGCCGCAACATGACAAACTCCTGTGCTCTTTCACTTGCTCTGAACTTACTTCAGGGTTAACAGACTAGTCAAGTGCCAAACAGCCATTAGTGTGGACTGATCAAGTGGAGCATGAAGGCAGAAAAAACAGAGAAAGAAAAGAATGAATTTTATACAAATTATAAGGTCACTGCTACGCATACAGCCCTGATCATTGCTTAACCTAAGCAAAACTGCACAAGGAAAGGTTGTTTTCAAGTTGTGTAAAGGTATCCTGTATCTTACACTGGCACTTGCCAATTTGGGACCGTATATATATGGCACATTGTCTTGTCTGCTGGAAAGATTAGAGGGATGAACTGCTCCTGCTCCTCCATGATACTGCCTTCCTCGGAGAATAGCAGCCTCTAACTGCATCACAGAGTGACAGCAAACATATTAAGAAATGCAAGTCTCAAAGCATTCCTTCTGCTTTCTTCTGCCTATGGTGAAGAGTCACTCTTAATACATACACTGTGAAAGATCGAGAGGGGACCTCATCATTGCTTTGTAATAGCTGAGTATAAATCCAAAGCTCTATGGGTAGTATCAATGATTAATTGCATTCAGTCGACATTAGACTCTGTCATTATCAGCTACTTGCTGCTCAGCACTTGCTATGCTGTTAATTATTGTTGTGTGGCTCTAAGGGATGTTTTCAAAACATTTCAAATTTTGCTACTGTAATAGCACAGGAAAGAAATCAATAAGTAGCTTTTTAGCAGAGGAGAGAAAAACAGATACTTTTATTAATGTTTTGTATAGTTTTGCTTTATTTGGGACTGGATAAGCTATCACTGATCACAACTGTGCTTCCAAGACAGCACTGGCATTTGGCATCCTATCTAGACTTCACTAAAAATTTTGTTTTTCATCAACCCACACACAGAGCAATATCTTCTGGCACATAAGGAAAGTGAGAAGAGTAAAAGGATTGCACTCGCATTCCCAGTTTCTTGCAATGGATATTTTAATCAAATTTTTGTTAGCATATCCCTTGTGATGTGGGAAAAAACCCCAACCCACCTCACATTATTTTTTTATTATTACTATGGTGATGGACTTGGAACTCATGATCTTTTTATAGGACAGAAAATACTATGGTACCAAACTAGAAAAAAAGCTGATATAAGGTGTGCCACTTGCTCTATATTATGCTATCACTACAAAGCTAAAATTATCAAAAAACATACAACATATCTTTTTCTGCTGATGTTCTTATGTTTGTAATGGTCAGCCTCAAAAGTTTTATCCATGATGCAGTCAAGGGGAAAACAGCCAGGATTGCAGTGCTACAACAGTAATAAGCTGCTATGCCCTGTAGTAATCTGCATCAGTAATTATCTCTGATAATTAAAAGCAAGATTAAATTTAGGTAACAGTGCTAATAATAGAAAGAATTTTAAAAAGAGAAAAATATATTTTTTAATACTTTTAAATCTGCTTCTCCTGAAATTTTCCAAACGAGGATTTTCCTTTAATTCTGATCTGCACAAACATTGATATATGCCCTCTTCTGATTCAGAATTAAAGAAATTTTTGACATGCCAACATTTCCAGAGTTAGGACCTTTATTTAAACCAAGAAGAAAAGATCCAATAGGTAAAAGAAATAGACTCCACACTGAGATTGCTGAAATACATACATTAGGTGTGGGAGAGCTAGAAGAACCAATGCTGGAATATGAAGGATGCACAAAATCTTTCTGGTGCTTGCTTATTCTGGTATGCTATCAATAGATTCTTCTGACTACAAACTGCATCCTGGACCAGGAAATCTGTCATGATCAAGTTTACAGCCCCAGTGGCCTCATTCCAGGAAAAGACTTTAGAGACTTTCAGTCAGTTTGGATTTTTCAGGTGTATGGGAAGGCACTGAGTACCACTAATTACCAAATTTCTGTCCAAACTGATGAACTCTGCGCTTCGTTTTTATTCCTTGGATTCTGAACTATAAAACTTCAGTCAGCTCTATATGGGAAGAGCTGCAACTAGACCTAAACTGCAAACATTTAAAAATAAATAAAGTGCATAAATGTTACACTTAATGAATACATCAAGAGACCTTGTAAATCAACTGCTATCAGCTAATGCTATTATCTAAATGAGATGTAGTGCCTGAGAGCATCTGCATATGCATCCCTATGCCTGCACAATGAGATTACACATACAAGTGATGTGTACCTACATGCAGAGGAGCCTAAAGCAATCCAGAGGCACCGGTTTTACAAGGCCACATTTGTGGAACAGAGATCTGGATTATGCATGTCTGAGCCATCAGTGATATGCAGAAATTGCATGTCGATTACCATCCTGTTGAGAAATGGGAGAATGAGCCTGAGAGAGAGTGAAAGCAGAGAGTGCCAGAGGCCAAATGATTAATATATTTTCTCAGTATTAGCATCAACAATGCGCTGCCTCAGAGGAAGTCACGGTTAAAGAGTATCCACTAACTTGATGCAAAGCTCAATAGAATATTAGAATAAATAGGATAAAAAATTACCTTCATATCATGCAGGAAGACTTCTTGATCTAACATGTCTCTTATTGCTTTGCTGAGCTAATTTCAGCCTTACTTTATGATATTCATGAAAAATCAATTATGTGACAGAAAGAGTGAGAGACCTAAGAGGCATCTACCTCTCTGCCGAGCATCACCACTGGCTGGAAATTGATGCCAGACAAGCTTTAATTGGGAATAAAACACAAATTTGCAACAGTGAGGCTGACTAACCACTGGAAAAAATTATTAAAGGAAGTGGTGGGGTTTCTGTCTTTGTGTCACTTCCAAGCAACCGTAGAGGCCTTGCTGCAAAGCAGGTATTGGCTGCTGAGCACATATTACAGAACTCAACCGAGTCAATGGGATCTAACAGTTCATAATAGACTGGTCAGACTGGACAAAAGAATTCTCCCCCTGGAATTAATTTTCATGCACCTGCTAGCACGAGGAAGCTACCAATTCTGCCAGGAAGAAGATGCAGAAGACAAAGCTCCCTTCCTAAATTTGAAACTGCAACTGAATAACAGTGTTTGGCAGATTTACCCATAAACAAATATGAGAGAAATGTAAAAATTTATGAAAAGGACCACCTTTTATGCTTTAGGCATTTGCCTTACACCTAAAGCATAAACTCCTGTTGGCAATCTATTAGACATATTGGAAAATGGAGCAGTCTAAAAAGAGATTGTAGTTGGACAGCCTGTTTTAGCTCTTTAGCCCCTATAAACTTGATAAAATATTAATAGAAGGTAGATATTTACTTTTTCTCTCCTAGGAAATAATGAAGAGTTAGTGAAGCAGCTAAGTACTGTGAGGTCTTCGTGATGGACCTTCAATCACATCCTGAAGTTGCAGCTAAAGCAGTGTGGCCAGCAGATCAAAGGAGCAGATCCTGTCCTGCCCTGCCCTGGTGACATCCCAGCTGGAGCACTGCATCCAGCCCTGCAGTGCCCAGCACAGCAAGGACAGGGACTGGCTGGCACGAGTCTGGAGGAAGCCACTGGGATGATGAGAGGGATGGAGCACCTCTCCTACAAGGAGAGGCTGAGAGAGTTGGGATTGTTCAGCCTGGAGAAGAGAAGGCTTTGGGGCGACCTAATTGTGGCCTTCCAGTCCCTGAAGGGAGTCTATGAAAAAGCTGGAGAGGGACTTTTTACAAGAGCATGTAGTGACAGGACAAGGGGAATGGTTTCAGAGTGAGGGTAGGTTCAGATTAGATACGAGATAAAAAATCATTACTGAGAGGGTGGTGAGCAGTAGAACAGCTTGCCCAGAGAAGTTGTGAATGCCCCATCCCTGGAAGTGTTCAAGGCCAAGATGGAGCAGGGGAGCTCTGAGTAACCTGGTCCTGTGAAAACTGGTCCTGTCCGTAGCAGGGGAGTTGGAATGAAATTATCTTTAAGGTCCCTCCTAACCCAAGTAATTTTATGATTCTGTGTTTCTATGATATAACACAGTAGAGCTTAAAGCAAAGTCTCTCTTGTGAGAGAAACTAAGTTTTGGAACTAAACCAGTTCTCTAGAGTTTGAGTGTTTGTCTTTCACAGAGAAGAACAGTTTTAAGCAAGACACCAATCATTACACATCTCTACCTGTAAACAAGACAGCTCTGATGTTTTCAAAGCCTGCTATACTGTCTTTCAAGCAAATAGCTCTCATTTCTCTTCCTCCATTTAGATATGAGAGATTAATTAAGCTCATCAGCAGTTGATTAATGCAGGTAGGAAGCCTGTGTCTTCCTCCAATTACATTTCAATGATGTGGTACTCTTAAATATATTTATTCGGCTTTTAAGGAATATATCTGTTAAGAATGATCTCGGCAATTGTTGTGTCAGATTAAAATACATTATAAAATCATTAGTGAATGAAACCAGCAGCACATTCTGCGTAGTCATCTGGAAAAGATGCTACAGAACAGACCAACATTTCTTCTGGTATGTAAAGGGACCTTGATTCAAATCTACTGCACTACACTAATATCTGCTCAGTCATTTTATTACTGTGGAAGCAAGGAGTTGCTAAGCTATGGAAAAGGGATATAGCAGCAGAAGAATGTTTATTACAAAGCACAACCTATAGTCCACTCCTCACTTGGGGTAAAATTGTAGACTTATGCCACAGTGGTGTACTAGAGGAAACTATTGCTCCTAACTTTCTTTGCATCTCTGATGGTTTCATCTCATGATTAATAAATACACTGGTCTCAATGGGTAAAATCCCAGCATAGAAAGTATGCAAAAAAATATGAGTAGATGAACCAGATTTTGGTTTTGGTTTTAGATTGTTTTTGGTTTTTTGGTTTTTTTTTGCGGAGGGGTGGAGGAAATGGTTTCAAACACAAGAAAATGCACTTTAGAACTCCACTAAGACAAGACAGAGACCTCCCAAAGTTAGAATGTCTTGATCCTAAAGAAATAATCCCACACATGGAACTCAAAACAAAGCAGGAATGTTCCTCAGCTTGAGAAAAATGCATTCCTTTAATTTCCTTTGGTAATTACAAATCCCATTGCAAAAACTCCACCAAAGCAAGAACTGGCATTGGAAGCTTCCGATTAGTGGAGTGCTCTAGAATTATGGAGATGACTTTGGAGGATGAGAACAAATGTATTTAATCACATTTCCCAGTTTTTTGAGCTACCCACACATACACATGAACTTGGGGTTTCCTGAATTTGAGAGCACAATTCCCACAAGGTTGTGTACAGCTTGGACTTTACTTTGAGCTCCTTTGTGTGTCCAAGGAAACATGGCTGGAGCAAGCCAGGCTCAGGCAGTGACAGGATGGCACCTGTTTGCTCAGAGCACTCCTCAGTGTGACCCTGTCTCAGTCACAGCTGTGGCTGCTCCAGCTTGGAAGAGGACAAAGAGCAGGAAGGTCACACAGATCAACTGCTATCTGTATTCCTCTTTGACTCTGTAATATACTTCAGTTATGTCTCTGTTAAGTCACATATAAATCCACTTCCCAAGGCACTGAAAGCTATGCACATGTTTAAAACTACTTGAAAGAAACAACATAATTATATGACAAAATATTAAATGAACATGCCTTGCTGTATAATTCTGACCTTCCCTAATGTCTTGATTTCCTTTTTTTTTCTTTTTTTTTTGCATTATCTCAGACTTCTAAACTCTTGCATCTACTAGCTGTTAAAGAACAGCTACACATCTATTAAGTTACAGCCATGTTCAACTACCATGTTTTAATTGCTGCTCACAGTTATATATTATATAGTAGAAACACCCACAAACTGTACATCCAAGATTTATCCTCAATTAATTTACATTCAATCCTGTACCTGGGATTAATTCTGTGCTTATTTTATCAATTTCAATGGGATTATTCTTTTTGCATCAAAGACTTAGGTGTTACCATTACTGTTGCCAGTTTAATTTTTCAAATTGATATGGTTTTGCTGAACCCATTTAATTGAATTTGTTTCATTAAGAGTGGAACTGATACTGATATATGGAAAGAATATGGTTTAAATAAATGAGCAAATATTCACCACTTTTATTCAACCTGATATGGCTTTTCACTGAAATCAGTAGTCACTTCTCAAAACAAATGCATTTTAATTCCTTCTGATTTATTTCTCCTTCTATTTACTGCTTCTTTGTCACAGTTGGATGCATCTAAGTAAACCAATTGGTATTTATAGGAGTCAATTTTCATTTAAATCCTTGAAAGATAGTTTAAACATTTCTTTAGCACCCACTGCTCATTAACTGAAATGAACACATTTCTGAAATGCAGTAGACTTGCTATTGCTACTACTGCAGGATCTTATTTTAATGGTATTCCCATTTTTCTCTTTCTCTCACTAACTTAAGCAGATGAATTCTGTAAACAGGACAGATTGGCCTAAGGTTTATATGCAAACTTAAACCTCCACATACACTCCCTCACATTTTCACCAAGCTGGTGCTTCCCTTTCTCTGATGCTTGAGGACTCCATTGGTCCAGGAATCTCCCAATACAGCAGCCAGAGCTCAGGGACCACTAAAATGATCCTCAGTAATGATATGGATGTAGACAGCAATTCTATGTGAAGTTTACTTGATGCATCCAACAACACTTGGGTTTTGATTTATAGTATCAACAGGAAAAAAATTTCAGGAGTTCAGGATTCAAGTCAAGGATGGAGCCCCTTTCCTAGGAGGTAGCAGATCAGCACAGGATACACCCTGTGCTCCTACATAAGTATTAAAATGCAATGCTTAGGTAAGAAATGCTTGCTTTTAAAACCCAAAGGATCACAAAGCTGTCTTGACAATCTGCATTGAAGACAACAATCCCTTACAGCATACAGTGCTGCCCAGATCTGAAAGGTGCAGTTTGGGTGCAGTATATTTGAGTGCCAAACTGTTCAGGACAGCTCAGCTGTCCCACTGATGTGGTCCAATACTGCAGCGTAAATATTTGGGCTTCCTATGAAAGCAACTTCCCACAAGTTACTGGCAACTGTACTTAAAAGCTGACTGTGGAAGAGATTTCTGTGTATGATTTCCAAGTGATGCACAGGTTTTCATGCTGAGTTTGGTGTGTAGTCAGGGCAAGACACACACTGTCCTGATACCCCAGTTTCTTTTCTAAACATCCTAAGTGCATTCTTTTTATTCTGATTTTACTTGGCCATCTCTTACTTCTTTTTAACACTGCTTTTGTTACCAAAAGTTGCCATGCACACAAAGCTGGCTACAGTTCTGTGATGCTTCTATTGAAATTTGTTCTATAATCTCTTTGCCCAGCAGGAATATCTAAATTAATGAAATATTCTGTCAAATATTGAAAGCTGGTTATCAAGAATTCTAGAATTCACTCTACTTTCATGGATCAGTTATAAGATTTTTCTGCTTGCAGCACTAGGCACTTAATAAAACTTTTTGGTACATATTAACAATATGTCCCCTCCTTCTTCTATTTATTAATTTGGAAGTCAGCCTCGTCTCTTCTAGGATTTCATATAAAGAGACAATCTTCCTTGAGGTGTATGTACAGCTGCTATTAATAGTAGACTTTAGTATGACAAAGAAAGAGCACATCCAGTAGAGCTTTGCTAACATTCAAGGTGATTTGAAATTGAAGTCCAAATCCACAGAGATGCCTTGTTTCTACGACTTTCACAATGACAGAAGAGTTCCCTGACTTCCTGACACTTATTTACTCTCTGAAGCCATCAAGGAAACAGCTAAAGTTATACAGTTATGACTCTGTTGCATTACCTGGAAGGTGATTTCTGTATGGATTCCACCTGTATAACAGCCTATGTGCCTTTGTTCAGGTGAAAGAGAAGCCCAAGAAAACAGTAACAGGATCTATGAGGAAATCTTCCTTAATTTTCACACTGTTTTGCTTCAGTTTCTTCTGCCCTTTTGACTTACAGATTAAATCAGAAATCCAGAAACTGGCAAAGTCTTTATTTCCCTCTTATTGTACCCAAGATCTTGTCATCTTTTCTAACCTCCTTGCCAGCTCCAGGGTTCACCCCTGGGCATTGGTGACTTTCTGACTCTCTCAGGCACTGGATGGACTTTGTTGGGGTGATGTTAGGATTGTGTATGTTCCTTCCAAAATATACAGTTAATCTATGCCACAGTCTTTCTCAATTTTTTTTCCTACTGATGAAAAATTCCTGTATTTCCTGAAACCAAGCCATCAACAACCATGTTCTAGGTGTATTTGGCCACTGCTTACCTAAAGGAGCAAGGGAGACCACAGCAGAGAACACATTATCCAAGAGAAGTAGCTCCAAGCAGACAGAACTAGCATTGTGCCCATCATAACTGAGAAGCAGGGAAGGGCAGACAGATTAAACTCACAGGGAAGGCTCAGTTTATAAAAAAAGCACGGGGTCATAAAATATTCCCCTGTGTCCTTCCACAAAGAAATTAATTCAGATACCAAATTCCCCTGCAGCTTGTAAAAGCTTTACAAGTAGTCCAACCCCCCTGCAGCCAAGCTGTGAGTGATGTGCCCATATATCAGGTACCAAGGTCAGCAGATGAAGGAACTGGGCTGGAGGACACCTTTAGAGCATATCGACCCCACAGCTGAGAATCTGCTCTTCTGACTTCAGCACAGGAGGAGCCAAACCTGCCATCTCACAAACAACCTGAGCATTGGCTTGTACTTTCATAAATGCATCAAATTTCCACGTTTCTGCTTCTTAATGAGACACTTTACTAAAATGCAAAGTTAACGATTTTTTTAGTTTAAATAATTTATTTCACAACTGAATTAATTTGCCAGCCCTGTTGCACACTTTACAAGGGGAGCAAATCCTTTCAAAGTGCCTCAGTAATGTAATTAGTATGTTCCTTTTCTTTATGCCACATTTCAACAGTTACTACCTATGCCTGGGCCTCAAAGCATCTCTGCCTTTGGTTAGATGAGGAGAAAATGGTTAATTTGGGTGTAGGAGAAAGGGAAGCTGTTTAGGAATCATCTCTGTGTCATGCTTTGATAAAAAGCTTGGCAAAGCTTTCAAATGAACACACACGACTGGAGCTGGTTTTCAAGCTGGCAGCTTCAAAGAAGATGCAGGATTGTATAGCAATAATGGCCATTAAATTACCTTCCCTCCAACAGTGTGGATCATTTGGAGTCAGGTCATAAATAGAATAAAGGAATCCTAGCTTTCCACTCCTTGCTATACAGGCACTTTGAGACACCAGAAGACTCTCTTCACAAGTCTCATTAGCTGGCATTACCAACCTCAAAGGACTATGTTAAGCTTGAAATTAAACATAAAAAATGAACAGATTTCTAGAAAATTTTAATGGTAAGAAGGATGCACTCTATTGCAGCTGAAAAAAGCAGCTTAAAATATGGATTTCACCCTTAGAAAATAACAGAAAGTCCAACATTTTGAAAAATATTGCCATTTTCCAAGTATTCTTGTTGGCAAAGCATTCATGTAAAACAAGTAATGCTGTTTAGATATATTCAAATAAACAAGCAAATTTAATAGTGGTCTACACAAAAGCTGTAATAGGGTCCTGTACTCATCTTCTAATTGCTCCTCGCATTTAAAATCTGAATGCAGACAGATGTCGGCTACCTTTTTAAAAATGGATTTTATTTTAATTTCTTAATTACAAATACCTGTAATTTTATTGAATAAATTGAATGTGTTTTATTAAAACAATGTGCATTGGTGGGTTTTGTCTGTGACACTTTAAGCAGACATTTAAAGCCTTGTCTAATCAACATGTGGCATTCCAAATCTCAGTAGGATGATCTTTGGTGAATGTGCCAGGAAATATTGCAAGGGTACTGATTTGTAATTTAAATTTTAGTAGCATCTGGGGGCCCTGTAAAATATTGCAACTGGTCAAACCAAGTACTGAGAATATATATGCCATAAGACAGTACACAAAGCTTACAGCTTAAATATTTAGGGCAATATTTTAGGGAAACTGAAAATGCTGAGGAGGAATGACATAATTTTCAGGGAATTTTTTAGTTTTCCTGAGAGCCAGATCTGTAATTTAACTCTGGCCATCTTTCGTTTCCCTTTAATAAAAGATTTGTGTTGTATACTGTGCACATGATATGTTGTAACTTTGTGTTGTTGTATGGTTATTGCAATTCCTTAAGCTTCCACAACACATATAGCCTTAAAATATACAGAAAATAAAGTCCTTACACTGAATGGATAATCCTCTAATAAGGAAACAAATGAAAGACTTAGAAAATCAGAGGAACTAATTCCTGCATGTACATAAATTGGAATACTTTTGTGCTCCCTAATGTATCTTGTTTGAAGTGGCCACTTTGTGTTGTCCTCCCCGTGCAATTTTATGCAAATTTAATGATCTGTGTTACATGTTATTAGTAATCTGCCATGGCCATAACCTTGCAGTAACAATCAAAAGTTCTACTTCTGATGACAGAAATGATGCAGAACATGTCACAGGCTGCCCTCAAATTATTCTGGAAGATGGGTGGAAAACGCAGATAGCTCTTGTGGCTGCAGCCTGTTTAAATAAAAAGCAAAGGGCTGGATCTGTGATTCTTTCTCCCTGTAGCAGCATCACAGCATCCTCTCCCCAAGCCTCTTAGTTGTCCCTGCAAGGACATCAGAAACAAAGCAGATTGAGCAGGGAGAGAGGATGACCCAGCTGCCTCATCACTGGGCACCAGAGCTGCCTCTAGCAGCCAAAAGATGATGACTTGTGACCTGTCCTCAACTCCCTCAGATGAGTGGGAATTGAGACGAGGCACAGAGCAGGAGCAGGCTGGCAGGTGTGTTTGGCAACCTTCACCCGTCCTGAGAAGGGATCCGAGGAAGGACATGGCAGCGGGGAACTGCCACTAGCACAGCTGCTAAATGCAGCCGGGGCAGGGAGAGTGACTCCCTTGACAGGTGAATGTCACCAAACAAAAACATTAACATAAAATCTGGAGGCATCGTTGGAAATGTCCCACTGTACACAAAGCAGGCTGTTGGAGGGATATCAGTCAGATTGGCAGGACTTTGCTGTTGAGAACTAAAGAGCACCTGAGACTTCAGCCCACTGGAGGAGCAAGCACCGCGCAGGCAGTCAGGTGTCACCCGGCCCTGGGACCACGGCGTGCCAGGCACCACATTCCATGGCAGGGGCAGAGGTGGGAAGAGCTATTTCCAGCTCACAGCAGCTCAGCTCACTAGCACAGGACATGGTTCCCTTTAAAAGCTGTCAGGGAGCTGTCCCTATCACCGATCTGCTGCCAGGGGATCACAGGGCTCCTGCTTTGAGTCCCACGTGTGCTCAGCAGGGCCAACCACTGGATGGTGAACTCTGCCAGCTGATTAAGTTGGTTTCCATATCTGGCTGCCAGTGTCAGGCATGAGAGAAAATTAGCTAATTTCCAGGGTTTCTAGCAAGTGACTAATGCTTGGAAAAAGAGCAATGTGAGGTTAATTTATCATCCGATTTTAAAAAGGTGCAAGTTTAAATACTAATAATGTGGAACGGGAAATCTGACATAAAGACCCAGCAAATCAGCAATGTGTAAGTAAAGGAAATTAAATGCAGCCATTACAGGCAGTGAGGCATCTTTGAATAGGCTGGAAACACAGATGAATGGTGTTCAAAGAAACACCCCAGAAGACGCTGAGTTTGGCAAAGGCAATGACAAGGTTTGAATGAAGTGCAACCAAATGCAGATGGTATAATTTCATCTAACTAATGATGTGAACAATCTAATACTAGTCCTTGCAGTGGCACCAGGTCTTTTGTTCACTAATGCACATTTAAATAGAGAAATGGAGGGAAGGGATATTGGTCTGAACTATTTGCATAATGAGGAGAGTGTGGCTATAGACTGCATTCATTATCCACAAGAAAGGATCTAAGCATCCTCCAGAATCTGGTTTCCTTGCAATGGTGGGAAAAACAAACACACTGAGTTGAAAATTTTTATCTCTTAGATCATATTGGTGCAGTAGGGATGCAATTCACAGCCCATTACTCTTACAATTAATAACACTGAGCACAGGAGGGACAAGACACCCTGTTCCGTGCTGCCTCTTTGCTCCCCATGAGCAGCACCACTGCCATCACCCCTCAAATAGCAGGAGCTTCCCAGCTGCTCCCTCCATGGTCCCTGGTGTGGCAAGCCTGGTGAGGATACATGAAATGGGACATGAAATGCTCCATCTGGCAGTAGGAATGAGAGGCAAAGAAACAGGAAGCTATTAAAGTTTTAAAAGTATTTCAGGCTCCCCAGGGAAACAATTCTATTCCTTATTTAGCACTAAATACTTCTTGTCAAACTCAGCCTCCCCCTCTTTCCAATTAGGAAGGCACCTGCTTTATTTCAGTCACATCTTCCTAGAGTCTAAGCAGACTTTCTGATGCAACTCCATTATGAGGTCGACTTGATAAAAATACTCACTGCTGAAGGATCTGGCTAGTGGCAGATCACTTAAGCTCTTGCACTGCTCTGGAGTCAAATCTGTCCTACCAAAGTCAACAGGAATTTTGCCATTTGACTTCAAAAGACTAGGATTTCATTTCAGATGATGAAATCTCATCCTAGCAATAGTCAATATGACATTAGAACATTAAATAATAATGGGATTTTTATTCACCAGTCTCAAAATGTAAATCTTTATAGAGGATTTCCTACTTGTCCAAAATCATAGCAACAAGTCTGTACAAAAGAACTGTACCATCCGCTGTAATTGTATAAAATAACTTCCAGATGTAAGTGCTGGCAGTATGAGAGATACAAATAGGAAAAGCCTGAACAGATCATGACAACCTCTTCCTATATTCTGTCCAGCACTCACTGTAATTTTTAAACTTTCATGCCCGAAGACAATTACATTTGTGCAGAGATACATGTGGTATTTTCTAAGCTAGAAGCAGAGAATCTGAAAATCCAGGAAGCAGAAGCTGCAACAAGTAATATAACAATAACTATCACTTGTTACTGCAGGGTTCCCATGCTGTGAGGATAAATTATCAAACTCCTAGGATAAAACAAGTGTATCTCAAGTGTAATTTTTAAGTGCAGGGAGAGTTTCCCCAGGGCTTTTCTCTGGCTGCAGCAGAATTGGCAAATGTGCCAAGTAGCCTGCCACTGATTTAGTGGGCTGGAAGCTGCACTCCATCATTGTACCTCACCTGCCATTACCATCAGGTTTTTGCTATCCTTGGCATCCTGCTTACAGCAGAAAATTATTCACTTGCTAGTATGGTACAAAAAAACCCACACTATTTTTAGCCACCCACATCTATCACAACAAGTTTACATCAAGACTTCAGGGATGAGGGAAAGAGAGGAGGAAAAAGAAACCCCATTTCCTTTCTCACACTCCTGTGCCCGCCCACTCCCGAGCGGTGCCACAGGTCAGCGGGAGCAGTGACACAGAAAGGCACAGGATGCTCCTTGTGCTGCCACTCCAGCTTTGTCTTTTCCTGGAGAGCACTATGCTGAATGGACAGATGATGATCACAGTGGTATGAATGCAATTTTTCTTGTCTTCGGTGTCTCGACTCAATGGGATTTTGCAGACACAGTCATGGCCTCTATTTTTCACAATGACTCAGAAGCATTTTAAATTATTTTCCTCATGAAAGCGAGCCTTTTGTTGGCAGCTGGAAATCTCTGCCACAGACATCTTACATTTTTAGAGTCTAACTTTCTGACAGGAAGAGATCTAATATGCCATGTGATGAAAAGTGCATTCAAGGCCCTTACTAACAGCACTGTGGAAATATAATCTCAAGCTCTGCCCTGAGAAAAACTGCCTAGCTCACTTCTTACCCCCTTCTCCAATTCTGCACTTTCCCAGCACTCCCACTCTCCTCCTCCTGACACCTTACCAGCCTGATGATCTACAAGTCCAGAAAGTTTTCTGAGTACATAAAAGGTGTCCTCAAATAGTTGCAGTCAATATTGAAATATCTAATTTAGTGCATTCAGGTCACCCTCTCAGTTGAAGGAAGATTAGCAGATCTTTACATCCAAATAGCCATTAGATCATCAAACCGACTGGACAGGTCATGAAAGAGAACCTTTCAAATGATTTTCTTTCTTTTAAAATTAGCAATCAAAACTTGCAGCTTTCCCTCCAGTCCACCAAAAGTCATGATACACTGAAGCACACCTGAAAATTCAAATACTCTGCCTCAGTACAGAAAGCCCAGCACAGATAATAATTTTGAAAGTGTCTATGTGAGTCCACTGCTGAAATAAATGAACTATGTAGTAGGAGTTTTGTTCCAATTCTGCTGGAGACTTTCTAGACCATAATACAGCAAGCACAGATAAAATCCTAAATAACAGAATCGTTAGTACATTAATATCCTCTGGAAAAATGCCAGTGGTATCTATTTCCCCATCAATACTTTCTATGGACAGTTGCCTAGAAGGAGATGGCAGAGAGAATGAAAAATTTAAAATGGAAAAAAACACAATCCAAAATGTTAGTTGATATATTTAGTTGATATAATGACTACCCTGAACAGAGTCTTTAGTTTATCCAGAAGTCCTCACCCTGCTTCACCTATGTCGGTAATGATGCTCCTGCCAACGAAACACCTTCTGTTGGACCTTCTGGTGATCTTGGTGATGCTCTGGATTCTGGCTTCCTCTGATGTAAGGACATACAACTACTGGGCAAGGAGTTCTGGATTCCACAGAATTCAAACCACAGAGGCATGTCAAATACACACTGACAGCGTTTAGATCCTAAAAATCTGTATTAAATTCAGGGCTGGATTCAGCCCTGTCTTTAGGGGAGGGAAAGGAAGAGAGACATGCCATGAATGACTCATGGGGCTACAGCAGACTGTGTTCAGATGGCAAGAGTCAGTTAGCAAGGCTCTGTGTATTTGTGCTCTGTAGTTTAATTTGAGTAGTTCAAATCATTCCTGACACTAAGAATATTTCTAAATGCCATGGTGCCCTTGGGTTTGACAGCTCTTTTTTGGAGCTGATAGCTTCTGAGAAGTTAAAATGTGTGCAAATTGTAACAGCTACATCCTACATGTGCAGAAGGGAGTTTGTGATTCAATAAGCCATAATGTTCTTGATAAAAACACAGAATCATACATTGAAAATGCAGCAAAAATTGAACCCTCAAACAACTTCTCTGTATTAGAAGTTCTGCAAATCATTCTACTGTGAATGCTTATGTTGCTTTATGCTACTACTCTATAAGATTACATTGTGTGGAATACAACATCTCTAATTTTCAAATTATATAACTAATTATTATTTCTTTTGGGAAAAAAAATTTGTGCTCTTCAAACATAACAAATCAGAAGTATGGCTATTGAAAAGACATTGGAGGGGCATATTGGCATTTTTCTTTATCATTGTCTTTATTATTTTTTTTAAAGGGTTGAAAATTTATTTCAGAAACCTGACATTACATTTAGTAAAATGTATTATAACTGACTACTACTGGATTGGAAAGTGTAGACGTAAATCACAACCCAGTCTTATCTTTCCAGTAGCTACATCAAATCTGTTAACAATTGAGAAGCCATTAAAATGCTAATGAGTGTGAAGGATGATCTATGTTTCACACTCCAACTTCTATTTTAACAAAGGCAAAACATGCATGAAAATCCCAACAGTTTTCTCCTTCTGAAAGAAATATGAAAGACTGTTTGGCTTTTGAAATTATGACATTGCTGTTAGACTTGTCTTTAAGATAAATTGTTACATTACCGCCAGCATGATTACAAAAAAGCTTTAGGGTCCAAGTTATACAAGGAAAAAGTCTTAAATAATTCCCTTTAATTTGCTTTCAAATACTAAACAACACTAAAGAGCAGTGAATTTGACTGCCCAAGCTGTGTCAAACATTAAGAAAGATGCAAACTTCAGACAGATGCCACTCACTTGACCTTCTGGAAAGCAAATCTCTTTGTAAGGGTCCTACGTGAAAACCTCTCAAAGGAAGCTCTGTAAAAGTTATTATTTCTGAAAATGTTTTCACGTACAGAAAATCTGAACCAACACAAATGCTGAAGCTCACATGCCCTTCCCAGATGGCATCTTTAGAGTTAAAAGTGAAAAAAGATCCTTCAGAGTTACCTGAATTCTTTTAAAAGAAGTATCAGTGCTTTCCCAATCTTCATGCAGGAATTTTAGGTTTTGTGGGTTTTGTTTGGGTTTTTTTGTTTGTTTGTTTGTTTTATTTTTCTTCACTAGTACACACATGCAAATAAACTCTCCTCAGGCTTTGGTAAAACAGCCACATTTTTAGATGTGCTCAGGTGCAACTGTGTGCGTGTATCTGGCACTAAATTTGGGAGCTTGCTGGTCCCTGAGTAGCAGCACATGCATCATACTAATGTAATCCTGCCATCCTCTCTATCCCCTTAATCAGCAAGCAGCTGTGTTTCACTTGCTTCCAGAAATATCACCGTCTTGAATGCCTCAAACAACATGGAAAACCCCACACTTTTATGGAGGTTAAAACGAAAAGGGTGAGGGGAACACGTTGCAAGCAGCTCTCTGTGCTGTTCCCCTTACTGTTACCTAATGTTATGTATTGCAGCACCATCTTTCCTTTGAAGCATAATTAAAAAAGATAAATAACCAGACAGTCTCCCACAAGGATAAATTGATAGCCTGAGCCTTTTCCAGTTGGATTGCCTTTTTCTAACATATAAGAGTGAAGAAACCTTTGATACCTTTATTCTCATTCTTCATAAGAAAAATATCCTTTCAAGCTACTTTGGGGTTCCCTGAAGTAATCCAGTACTTTGCTCTGGGTCACAGTAAAGCAATCTATTGTCCTGCTGCCATTTTTGCCTTTCATTGCCTGTTAGGGCAGTTCCTTAATTCCCTGCTTTTTTGGGCAGCCAGGCCGTTCTGTGTCTTGGGCATCTGCCCTGCTTGCCTCTTCTTTCACTCTGGGGTGCAGTTTCCCTGGAAAACCTCTCCTTGGAAAGCCATTCTTGCACCATCCAAGCTGGATGTGGCTGTACTGGTTCATGGAACTCCATGCCATGGCTTCAGACTGGTCTCACCTTTCTGGCCTCCTTTCTAAGTGTCATCTTTACCACAGCAAAAATTATAGCAGATAATTCTGTTTTGCAAACTACGTGAGGCATTCCTGTGCTTTTTCAGTAGCAAGAAGGCTGAGCAGTTTTAGTAGCATCTTATCTTTTATGAAGTATTTGTATCATAGAAGTACCAAGACATATTCAAATCTAGACGCTTGAGCTCAAATACAAGGAACAAGAACAAGACTGTCACTTGTTCCCCATGGTGTTGACAAGTGAGACAGACAAGCGAGGAAAAATCTGATCAGCAGAAGTCAAAAATACCACTTAATACTAGTCAAGTGCAGATAAACCCAGAAAAATATTTCCACTTTACCCACTGCCTCCTCCACTTTCTGTAAACATAGCAGAACTCACAATGCAGCCAGAAACACAACGAGCCTTCAGAAAAGATTTGGCTGGAGGCAGCAGAGGATCATGAAGCTCTTACATTGCAAAATATTTTTGTTACTATGCTTTTAGCTCGCTCAATATATATGTTCAGAATTATGTCTGGAAGAGACAACCTGGATTAGTGACTTTGTTTTAAGAATAGATAATCTCTTGGTAAATATTTGCACTGTGAGTTAGCTTTGCTGGCAAAATTGTCTTGACAGTTTATCAGGCTGAGCACAAAACTGACTTGCTGATTCTTTCGGGATGTTGCTAAAAATGATACAAACTAATGATGCTTGTACTTGCATACAAAGCAAAACTAATTAACTAGACTGGCAGAATTTTTGTGAACCGCATTAACTCCTAGGTTTGAAGCTGCAGACTGAGACTCTGAACTCACATGTGTGAATTTTGAATCATGTGTCTATCCACTGTAAGAATTATACACAGAAACTAGCACCTATGAACTATGAATGCATCTGCAATGGCATGTATATCCAGACAAGGTGAGAAGAGCAGCAAAATTCAATTTCACAGAATCATAGAATGGTTTGGGTTGGAAGGGACCTTCAAAGATCATCTAGTCCAACATCTTGCCATGGGCAGGGACACCTTTCACTAGATCAGGCTGATCAAGCACAAAAAATAATGGTATTCAAACACAGCACTTTGGCTCTGCAAAGTTTAGCCCATGTAAAAATTACGCCATAAAAAAAAAAACTTACACTGAGAAAATGATGGCATATACCACCAGACACAGAAAATTAATTTAAATATACTAATAGTTTTTAATATTGAGAGATCACAATGGACTGTTCGCCCATGAGATTACTTTGAACAATCACTTCAGCTGCTTTCAATTGTTAAATAGTATTTCCTTTCAACCTCTATTGTCTCAATTTTTTGCTTCTTAAGGTATAGATAGATACCTGACATACACAAAGCTTAGTGATTTACTGACATACAGATTTTTTCAAGTGATGATGCCTCCTCTGAGGCTACTCAGACTCTTCAAGTGTTATTGACTCTTTGACTGTCAAGAGATGTCACATCAGTAGAGATGCTGGAGCTGAGTAATGAAGCTGGATCTCCTCCCTGTATAACAATTAGCACAACTAAGAAAAGGCAGTTGGTGATAGTGGTAGGCAACTCCCTTGTGAGGAGTACAGAGGCACCCATCTGCTGACAGACTCTCTAGAGAGGTACATTCCTTACCTGGGTTTGTACCAGGAATGCTGCCCTGAGACTACCAAGCCTCATTCCATCCACTGACTGTTACCCACTGCAGCTGTTTCATGTGGGCTGACACAGCCAGCAGCAGTCTGGGGAGCATGAAGAAGCATTACAGAGCCCATGGAGTGACAGTAAGGGACTCTGGAGCCCAGGTAACTTTTCATTAATTCTCCTAGTCAAAGGAAAAGGGTTTGAAAGGGCCAATCAAATCTGGTGATTCAGCAAATGGTTACAGGACTGGTGCCACAGCCAGGGGTTTGGCTCCTGAGACCATGGGACTTGCTTTGAGAAACCTGGTCTAAACTGGGCTGATGGGAAAAGCAGCTCAGGTTGTGGGCATGCCCAGGTGATGAACAGAGCTTTAAACTGAAGTTTCTGGGGGAGGGGAACCTCAGCCTATCCCACTCCTACCACTCCCAGTCTGATGGCAGGATCAGCCACAGACACCCAGAGCTTGGAGAGGAATCACAGGCCAGCAGGAGAGCACTTGATATGAGCCTGTAAAAAAAGAGCTAGTAAAATATTTGACATATTAAGTACTTTTGGGGTTTTGTAATAGGCAGTGGGTTGTACTAGATTAAGTGCCACATAAATACTAGTGGGCAAGCACAGTGAGACAAAACTTTTGTTGGCATCTTGTCCCATGCTTTCTCAACTATTACTCCTAAAGTGGTGGTTTTAACATCTTATAACACTAATACCAACAGTAACACCAGACTGAGAAGAAAATATTGATTTCAGCTTTTCAGACAGTTACTATTAGCGTTCTCAATTCTTTTTCTTCTCTAGCTGAATTAACCCATAGTTTTATCAATTTACCTTACAGACTGGTTACAGTTGTATGAAGTCTCTGCAGTGCTTTTCTTTATTTGCAGCTCCATCACTGGAGCATTTTGTAGAACTAGGATTTCTTAAAAATAGCAGGTTCCTCCTATCCAAGGGGGAAATTCTTTTGTTTCTCGACATAGTAGGAGTGAAATTTGTATCTGAAGTATACATGCTCCTAAATAGAAACTAACAGAAAACATTCTTATCCTATTATTTTATTAGGATGACATAGAAGAGGGAATGTTGAGAAAAAGAAAGGAAAAATCTGTTCCCTCTATTTGGGTTGGCTGACAATGGCAAGACTGACTTGGCTTTCAGGGGCTCTGCCTGAATTCCTCTGCCGAGGTTATCTGAAGGATACTGTGCAATAGTCTCATTTCTCCTCTGTGTGCCAAGGTGAACCACACAAATGCCTCCAACAGCTCTCAGCTATTCTCATGTGAGACAGATTGCTGAGCTTCTGTTTGGCTTTAGAGATGTTCGCGTGCCAGTCAGTGGGCCACAGGATGACAAATTACCTCTCTGCCAATATGAGAGCTGGGACAGTTCTCTCCACAGCCTCCACCAGATGGGCCTAATTAAACTATTAGCCAATGAGTGAGGTCTGATGGCTCCATTAGGAATCCTCCTGTGCTTAAACAAACAGCTCAAAATAAATAGTTTTCTCAATTACAGTTTTTATCACGTCTTTTTCTGGCATGTTCATTAACAGAGTGGCTCTTTTGTCTACCTTGTCCTCATGGGACAGGGCCTTCTTGACACTATGCAAGGGTTTTAAAAGGTTATAATGGCATCAACCAGTTTGCTTTGAGGAGTTAAACCCCTTCCCACACCTCTCCCAAAGCATCATTTTACTGAGCTTTACAGCAAAGATCTGTTCTCCCGGAGGATGTGCAGCTGCACCCTGACTGCAGGGTTTGCTGGCCTGGTGGGCTGGAGCCTGTCGGTGCCTCAGTACCACCTCTGCAGCACCTGACACTGCCTCTGGATCTCCTCAAACAGTCATCTCACATCCCATGTTGGCACAGAGGGACCACCTCTTCTCTTTTTTTTTTTTTAATTACTTCCTAGAACTAATTCCTCCCACCTTTGCCTTTATCTGTCCCCCCCAAACTTTTTCCTGAAATTACTTTTTTTTCCTCTTGACTCACTTGTGACTTGATGTATCTTATCTAGAAATCTTTACTTAAGGTTTTAAACTGCCTCTTCCCCTCTCTTATTCCATTTCAAACATTTCCCTGTGAAAGGCCCTGCCTATTCATTTCTTGAATTCTCCTTGATTCTTAGTTTCCCAAGGACATCTTCACAATCCAGAACTTTCTCTCGTTCCTGCCCAAACAGCGTAAGCAAGATGAGCTCCACAGTGAATGCTAGTCATGATTAAATAGGTTTTTTGACTCATTCTCAGAGGAGAATTGCTGCTTCGGGGGTGGGTGTTGGTACCACAGGAAACAAATTGGATACTTCACCCATTAATAGCAGTCCTTGGCAGCTGTGTTTGACTGTTTGAAATGAGCAGCCAGGATTTTACATCAAACAAGTATTAGACACACTCTTCAATATACCTCATCTCAAGCATCATATATTCATGTAACTAATTAGGACTGTTTGAACTCAAAAATAGTAAGACGCTAGCACCACAGCTTCACATATTTAATTATAACTCATTTGGTTAAGACACTGTCTAATTGCTCCAGAAGGAAACTAGTATTTACACTTACAAATTTTAAAACATACTGGGTTATGAACCCAGAACTGTGTCTATTTAGTCACTGAAAGGAAATGAAAAATTCAGTCATTAACTCTGTGTGAAAAACAGGGTATTTCAGAGGCAGATCCTGTGACAACCTGTACCAGCCAAGGACTTGTTCTTTGATGACTTCATGCAAAACTCCTAGGTAGTAAAATTCCTCACTATTCAAACAAAATTATTGCAATACCATGTCAACATCAACTCCTGAGACTTTTATTAAGATCACCCCTAATAGGCCATTTTCTTTACATTACTATTGCAATGGAGTGAATTCTGAGTAAGTCACTCACCTCATTCATTCTCTTGCACCTTTTAGGAAAGCAGATGAGTTCAGAAAGTGACTAAAATCACAGATATGTGGTAGTAGAGGTATCACTAAAATGAAAGATTTCAATTAACTTTGTGTCTAGATTTTCTTTTGAGCTCCTGGGGGAATTCAGCAGGGTGTGACTATTTTGGAGAGGGGTGCTTTCTGCACATTCTGTTTCCTCCCAGTACTTCACCAAGTTAGGGATGTATCTTGCCTCCAATACAAGTGAGGACCTCAGAGAAGAAAGGCTTACATGGAAAGGGGAGTGTTTGGATAACTGCAGAGGATTAAAGAAGGGAGATTTTTTTAAAGGTATGCAAGAAAATTGCCTTTTTTTCTTTCTTTTTATTGTTACTGTGTTGTAAAGTGCTCCTGATTCTTCCACCAGATGAGCCATCAGTGGACAGAATGAGACAATTCCGAAACAGAATACAAAGGAAGCAAGTATCTGATGAAAGTATATGACTTGATGCAAAAAGCCCCCTTGAAATAAAACCAAGAAAATGCCTATGTTAGAGAAGGAAATACTCATGTTCTTTGAAGCAGAGAGCTTTCTCAGTCAAAATCAGGTCTATTTGCATTTAAAAGCTACCCTTGTTTCTTTTACAAAATGCATGTGATTAAATATGTTCACAGAAATTACCTAAGAACACATCCTTTCAACCCAAATCAACCCAAAACACGTTTTCTCAGGCTGCCCAACCCACTCATCTTCACCTTGGTGTTGGCAAGCCCTGTTTCTCTCTTGCTGAGCACTCCAACCCCATCACTGCCTTCCATCCTCCCAGCCTTCTCTTTGCCAGGAGAGGCAGTGACATGCCCTGAGTGGGTAACACTCACCCAGGAAATTCAATCAGAAAGAAGGCTATTCTGTACAACCTGTGAGAAAGGTCAGATTACTGGAAAGAGCCAGGAAACTCCCACGTGCTTCAGCAGGACCTCTACAATGCTCCTATTCACGTGCTATGCCAGTATGGGGTATGGGATATGCAGAATGCTACTGGAAAAGCTACGCAGAGTTCATAAATGACCACACAAGACACTAGAATGATGTATTTTCTTTTTTCCTTTGTTCAACTCAAAGAGCCTAAGGATATGTTCTGGACTGAGACTCTTTTGATTGCAGTTGTATGGTTGCTGGTTTTCTTTTTGTCCTAGATTTTTTTTTTTTTTAAATAAAACCCTTAAAGCCTAACAATAGCAAAAGAGCCCAGACCACGCATGTGTTTGGCACATCACAGTTAATTGCAACTCTGAGCTAACATGGACACGTTGTTTAAACTTCAAGTATTGGAATTGTCACATTGTAAAATTTCAGTGAAGTCCCACGTCTCTGCCTGAAGTGCCGTAATGTTACCCAAGTGGGGAAAAGGGTTCTTCTGAGATTGATTTTTCAGACACGGTAGTTCTGTTCAATTGAATTCACTCAAGTAGTGGTTAACATAAACACTGTGGAGAGTATGACATGTCAAATTAGCAGCTTTGCAAATCTCTTGTTAATTGTCAGCCTAATTAAAAAATTGCTAATTATAATGTTTATAACTTCAAATAACTGCTCAGCTATAAAGCATTGGCTGTCAGGTGTAAACAGGGGGACTGAAGGAAAAAAAAATCAATCGACATCTGTTAATTTATCAGAGGCAGTACACTAAATTGAAAAATGGATTGCCTAATGCACTGTAAATCTGCATTACGATAAAAGACCAATTCATTTCAACACCTGTTTAATAAATGATAATGGCCATCTTTAGTGGCTAGCCCTAGGGTTTCTTCTGCCAATCAGACTTAGAATCCTGCCTTTACTAGCATCAGACAAGAAACTGATTGAACCATGTTAAGATCTATATAATATCTCCTCCCTTCCTTATGATGATTAAAATGAATAGTCTTTACAAAAAATTTTTGTTTAAAAATTTCCTGGATTTTCTCATGTCATAAAGAGCAAATCTGCCTCATCCTTCTAAAGTTATTTTAGACAGACTTAAATGCACCAATCAACTAGGAAAAAAAATCAAAGACCAGGTCCAATTATTCCCATTTATTGACTTCCTTTAGTAAGAGTTATAGAGCTGAAAGTCAGTTCTTTTGTATTTTTTCCGTAAATATTTATGTTGACCATAAATATGAGACACATGAGCTTCTGTAGTTTGCAGGCTAGTATATATTGCTACCAGACATCAGTGTTTCCAAACTGATGTCTTCCAGAACACCATTTAGCTCAAAGAACTGCAAAGCTTTAGAGAGCGGCTGCTCAATTCCTCAAAGTCAGATGGCATTAAAGGTTGTGGTTTTACATTTGTATATTTTACAGGGAACTGCAGAATACTTCTAATGGCTAACAACAGCTCATTTCTTGGGGATAAGCTGGGGAATCTAGGTAGCTGGTTGTCATTTCCTCTGTGAAAACCTGGATTGCTCTTGACGAGGTTTGGATGGAGAAGACACGTCTCAGGAAAGGACTCAGCTTCTCCAGAGTTTGAGAAATGCATCCTCTGAGGATCCTGCTGCTATTTGCAAGATCCTCAGATACATAATATAAATTGCTGCCTCTTGGCTAACTCTAATACTCTTTCCTGTTCATCTCCACAAAGACATGCTCCGCAATTATTAGTAATTCCTTACTGTTTATGGTGTAAGCAATAAACATACATACATAATAATAACCTTATCCACTCCAGAATAAGCAAAACCATTTTTTTAATGTCATGTCTTAAATTTCCATTTTAAACCATGTACCATATACACATCCTGTCAGAAACTTCATTAACTCATAGGGGTGCTGCCATTGTCTTAAGTCAGTTATTAACTAACTTAGAGTTCAAAATCTCTAAGGAAAGTTGTTTTGGAAGATTCTGCTTCTTAAAAAAGATGGTTCCCATAATAACACATGATTTTTTACAGCTCCACATGCCTTAAAACCCCCTTTCTTTTGCCTAGCAGCTTTTCATTACTCTTTCTGCCTTTTCCTCTTACTCCTCCCCCGTTCCCACCCCTTCCCCCCCACCTTGTGGGGGTTAACAGGAGAAGTTTTGGCTGGGGTAGAGTTAATCTTCTCACAGGAACTGGTGTGGAGCTGTGTTTTGGATTTGTGCTGAACACTGGGTTGATAACACAGAGATGTTTTTGTTATTGCTGAGCAGGGCTCACACAGAGCCAAGGCCTTTTCTGATTTTCATGTGGCCACAGTGGCCAGGAGGCTGGGGGTGCCTGGGAGGAGACAGAGCCAGGACAGGTGACCCCAGGGGACCAAAGGGATATTCCAGACCGTGTGACATCATGCTCAGTATATAAACTGGGGGGAAGAAGGAGAAATGGAGGAGGTTTGGAGTGATGGGGTTTGCCTTCTCCAGTCACTGCTACCTGCGATGGGGCCCTGCCCTCCTGGAGATGGCTGAACACCTGCCTGCACACAGGGAAGCATGGAATTAATTCTTCGTTTTGCTTTGCTAGGGTGTGGCTTTTGCTTTCCCCATTAAACTGTTCTTATCTCAACCCATGAGTTTTCCAGCCTTGATTGTCTCTCGATCCCGCTGGTGTGGGCATCAGTGAGTGGCTGAGGGGGGCCTGGCTGCTGGCTGGGGTTAAACCACGAAACCCCAGAAGTAAAATATTATTCTTTCCCCACTGCATACAAATGTCAGGTCTCTGGCACACCTAAACACACACCTTTTAAGGCAAACCCATTAAAATTAATGTAACAGCATGTACATCCATCTGGCGTACATAAGTCAGAGAGAAGCAAGTCCTTTGATGGATTTAGTCTGCTTTGAACATCTTATGAATTCAAATAGTTAAAAATGTTGCGACCTTTATGCCCGGTATTGTGCATAATTTTCAAAATGATAGAAATGCAAGTTATCTATTTTTCTGAAGTTTTATTTGAAGCATAGCCTAGCAAGCAAACTTGAAAAGCATTTTTGTAAAATACTGTTTTAATCTATTAAAAAGTGAAGGAGAATTTAATTTGATATCACAAATGACACTGTTATGATCTAGGATTCCACACTAAATAGCCCTCCAAAATTACATTAAAAGCACAAACAACAGAAGACCAATGCAATGTGTAATTTATTTCCTGACTTAAATAAGCTAAACTCTGATGCTTGAAATGAAATCAATGAATATGTTGTGAAGCTGCTTAAAAAAAATATTATAGGGAAATGTGTCTCAAATTTTACCCTGAATGTCTATATTTTAAGGCAGCAGCAGCACAGTCATATACTTAAGGAAACAAATTAATTCAGTTGACAATAACAGTGACAATAAAAGTAATTTTACATTTGGACAATGAAGACTTAGCAATTTTTTTACCTACACTGATAAACAGCAAATTGGTTCCAGAGCTAAATTTCAAAGAAAATATTATAAGTATTGTAGGGTATCTGACACCTAAATCACCCCTCAGAATAATAACAAGAAATAATCATCACAGGCACATTAGACAAATAAGAAAGAGGATGCAGGTCACACTATACGAATAATGCTACGCTATGTTTTAACAATTTTTTCAGATGGTAATCACGATTTCAGAAACTTTGGCTCATTTACAAAATAAAATGAGTAATACTCTACCAATAAAGATTCAGAGAGGAAAGTGATTTAGTTTTCAGTCGGACCTAAAAGGATAAATCACCGTGATACTTTCATTTCATTTTAACTGGGAAGAAAATAAAGCTTGGAAAAATACCAAATACAGTAGACATCAGTATTTTACTGTAAAAATTGAAAATGTAGTTTTTGTATGAAACAAGGGACAGTACTGATGGAGACCACTACATAATATGATTGAACAAAAATAAGGTTATTAAATATTTAAAAGGGCGAAGAGAAAGATCACATTTAGATTTTTAACTGTTAAGATCAGTGCATCTTTCCTGACTGATCTGTATCTCTGATAATGTATAATATCCCTAATAGCTGCACCTCCTTTTTGGCATTTTTATTTATTTATCTAAACATTGTCCTCATAAGTCTTAAAGATGTAACAGGAGTTTCTCTGTCATTGTGACTTGCAATCAACCTTTTTCTTAATGTACCCTAAGATTCTCTGACAGAGCTTTTTATTTTAATACATATATCATATATCTACTAAAACAGCATATAGATACTATAAACACGTCTCTCGATACACCTATGCATATTGATGTTAGGATATATTCCACATAGAAGAATATATGTGCACACATAAATATAGTTAATTGCATCATGAAAATTGAGTCTGTTGATTAAAAAATCAAATGTAAAGAGGAACATTTATTCTTATAACTCTTTTTTTTTTAATCTTAATGTTAAAGGAGTGTTGAATACATCAGCTAGGGACATTATCCTGTTAGTCACCACATTTAGATAATTCATTTGCAATATCCAATTATCCACTGTGTTAATGCCACACATCTGTGTGCAAACCCTGCCAATGAGATCGCATTCACATTCAAAAAACACACTAGACTCGTACTACTGCAAAATAAATCCCCATCAATCCATCCAGTATTTTCAGTCACTTGGTCTTTACACAGGAAAAGAAGAGTACAAACATCACAAAGTCAGGCTTATTCACTTGAAGCATAAAATAAAAGACCCTGCAATTATTTTTTGCCAATTTCCTGAATCCTCTGCGTGGAAGGCAGAATTAAACATTTTGTATTCATTCTTCACCTTCCTATTTGTTGTTCTGTACAAAACCTGAAGGCTAGAACTTTAAAAGATAAATGTTACTAACCTGTTTACATCACCATTTAGAGACCAAAATAATGTCCAAGAATAAACTGAAAAAAGCAGAAGCGAGGAGCATATGAGGAAAGATAAAATCTTTCTGTTGTTAGTCTGTTAATAAGAGAAAGAAATTATTTCTTTGAGAACATTATAAAATAAAAAGAGCAGGTATTACAGTAATTCTTACATAACTGAATAGTCATACTGATAAATTTCCTCTTTTTGCCATCAGTTGTATGCTTAACTTTAAGCAGGTACTTTGCACCAGTTTTACTGAAATTAAAGTAGCAGTGAATTTAAAGAGACTAGAAATACACATGAAATCAGGAATTTATGTTTAATTTTATGCATCCAAGGAGTAAAATACTATCTTAAATTCTGGACTCGGGATAAGAATCAAGTAATAGACTGAAATCAAAAGCTAAGAAAAAGGCTCCCAGTGAAACAGTGAGGGTAAGTAAACATAAAATACTAAATAAATCAGAAAATGCGAATAAAGAACAGGAGAATAACAAGCAGAATACAGAATAATGAAGTTTGAAGTACAGCTGAGGCACTTCTTGCCTTGATAAGCAAAAGGAGAGCAGTCTGTATGTCCTGTTGCAGGTCACCACCAGCATTACACAGCCTCGTGAGACTCCTGCTGTTCCACAGAACACCTGACAAGGCTTTCTCAGGGTTTCAGGGTGAGCATCTTAGAATTAGTACAGGTAATAAACTTTGCTCTTAGTTTTCCACTTTATTCTGTCAACCTCAAACCATCACAAGTCACAAGACAGGACAGTATTAACCCAATCTCAAGTCACTTCAAGTGCTGCCAAGACCGTGAAGGCTGATGCACCTCAGCAGATGTTGACTGGTTGGAGCTCACAGCTTGTCTACAGTGAACTAAATGCAGATATTTGAGTACAAAACAATTAAAAAGGCTACCTGAGGTCTCCATTCCCTCCTCATGGACTTGTCTAGTTCATGTCTTCTCTTCCACTCAAATACAAAAGAGATGACATGCTGGAACCCACAAGATTCTGTGTAGGACTGTGCTCAGTTCCATGATGGGTTTAGTAGGTAAGTCAGAAGAAAAAAATATTCAAAGTGGTTTTTTTGTGTGTCCTTTCTACAGAAAAGAGGAACATTATCACTTTTTAAAAAAAAATTGTTTGCTGAAGAAAGGACACAACCATGAATACAGTAAAATATGTGAGCCAGTATAGGAAGAAAAGTTTAGTACAAATATAGGTTCTTCTGAAAAACAAGGAAATGTAGCCAAAACAATATACTTTTTTTTTTTTTAGGCAACTAATTCAAACTAATCCACTTAGTTTTTTTTAAATTCCTTTCTTTATCCTTCTTTGCTCATCTTTTGCCTTTTTTCCCCACCTAACTCATAGAACTATCATAGATTGCTAAGTATTTTGGAGGGCTCAACCCATATTTTTGCATAACTTATTTATTTAATAACCTTTTGATCAGATCCTTTGCAGATCCCTGATAAGAAAACTGTTTATCAAAGCAGGATGCTATCATGAAGGACATAGGAAGCTGCTTGCCTGACCTTTCAGAGGAGCATTCAGTCTGGTCTCACAAAGAACTTTCAAGAAACCCAAGGTCTTCAACAAAAATAGCCACGAATATTCATTTTCAGCTCCTGTGGAGTGCCATGTTACTTATGAAAGTTGATTTTACCAGTGTTTACTGTATATCAGAGGAGTCTTGGCTTATGACTGTTGAGATTAGGAAAGCTAAAGGGCAAAAATATTTGGCAAATGAGCACAGATTCTCTGCCACCATTACTCTCAGTGAAATCAAGGGTTGCTTTTTCCATCAAATAAACATTTCCACAGACATAAAATCCCCCAAAGCTGTTTCTGTGAAGTCCACGTACATTGTTTTCACCTGAGAGCAGAACAAACTCTACATTATGGGAAATGTAGAAGAATAAAAGTTAACAACTTGAGAAGTAAGGACAGGCATCCAAGTATCAAGTAAAACTTGGACACAAGGAAAGTGATGAGGGATAATTCATAGGCACAAATGCATCTCATCTCTCTTTCCAAGTAAAAAGAAATGTTATCTGAGCTCAGTCTCTGTGTACCTGACCGAAAATGGAAGCTGTGTGAAACTGAAGGGGATTGATGTGCGAGGAGAACCGGGCAGGTTTTAATAGTGTGAGCTTTAAATAACCTACAGCCAGGTGCATCAGTGAAACAGTCACACTTTTCACATCTAGGTAAAGACATCCTGTTTGTTCTGACTGCCATAAGAAACAACAGCATCTCCACCATATGGCTTGCAACATGCTTCCTCAAATCCTACGAGGTGAACTGCTGTGGGTTAAGGGGTGAATAATCATGTGGGCCACTGAGTAACAATGCAAAAAAAAAAGGAATTGTGCAAAGGAGATTACTGCTTAAATATAATTACAGAATTATTCAAATGCAAGTTCCAGATGGAAACTGCCGTAACTGTTATTTTACTGATGCTTTCAGAGTACACTCAGAGGAATCAGAGCATTGACACGACAGGCTGGAAGGCTTCTTATTATGCAAAAGGTCAAAGTTTCCCTTAGATTATGTCTACTCTGTGAGTCATTGACTTTTATAGACTGAGGTGTTTAGAAAAAAGTCTCATGAAATTTATGGCAGCATAATGTTCTGGTTATAGTCTGTAACCTTATTTTAAAAGAAAATATAGCTCATTAAGTATAATATTCAGACTATATCATATATTATTGTTTTTCATTTAAATGGTACCATAAATGTGCACTGGGCTTTAGAGTCTGGTTTGAAAAATTGCCATGAAAAATTTATACCTTAAGGACTTGCTCCTTGAAATACCTACTCAAGTGACTAACACAACTGGAAGTCTGACAGATATCAAAGGACTTCTCATACAAGTAAGGACTTTAAGGCAAATATCCTACATCTTGCTGAAGACAGCATGGAGTTGCTGAAGGACAGCATGGAGTGGAAAAGGTTTTTATATTTTGGCTGGTTTTTTCCTTGTTGCTGCCTTTGGACCTGCAGGTCACACGATCCTGCCTTCCCACAGCTTTCCCAGATTTCTGCTCTCAAACCCTTTTTGTCCAGCTCATTCATTTCTTCTCCAAAGATCATACTCTGAGGATCTCATCCCCATTTTCTTCATATAATTTTCTGGATTTTATTTTATGATTTATTCTGTTTCTTTATATTTTCCTATATCTTTATTTCTGAGTTCATTCCATCTATACAACTCAGCTTCTCATTTTACCTCTCTGAAATCTTCACCTGAAGGTCTCACTGCTTAAATTTGGCATGCTCAGCCTGAAAATCTTCTGAAATGTTCTGAATACAAAGAAAATGTCATAAAAAATAAGCATTAACCATTTCCAATAACCAATATTCCCATGTAAGGAATATTTTTTCCACACAGCACAGAAAAAAAATAGTTTGATTTTATGACTAAAGCTGAATACCATCAATCAAAAAAATAAAATAATGAAACAGAAGTTTCTCATCTGGCATGTAGCACATCANAAAAAAAAAAAATCCACACATCTGAGGCTGAATCTGTGTACTTCAGGGCAAATGTAAGAGATTCTCAGTGTGCATCAGATTCAGTCACTATAGTGCAAAAGATTTGGCTGGATTTTCACAACTAATTTTTTTAGTACTAAAGTGCTAAAGCAGTTTAAGTACATTTGTGCAAATGAGCCTTAGCAGTTATTCTAGGTAACTTAATGTACTGAAAAGTAAATGATTTGCAATCATGTGTGGTTGCAGTTAGGACAGATTCTCCTTTCTCTCCCTGCCCCTCACCCCCTCTCCTCCCCTCTCCCTTTTCTTTTAATAAGCAAATAATATATTACTTTGGTACTGGAAGCAGGAAAAGATAACTCAAACTAAATTATACTTTTTAGGAGAGTGAATACAGCCTAAATCTTACTGGTCTCTACTGCCAGAGTACCTTTTCCTTCTTATTTAATGTGCTACTGACAGCAAAGAGCTAAGGATGTAATTTTACACATTTTTTCTTTATTCTTACTTTTAAAGCTCAACAAACAATTCTACATTTGCATAATTCAATTACAGTTTTTAAAAAAACCCATCTGCTTGGCAAGACACTTACCTGCCCCTTAGAACTAAAACATTATGTGCCAAGCAGCTCCAATCCCCACTGATTAACAATAGCATATTCCAAATTTATAGGGTCTATTACAAGCCATCTGAAGAGCAGCCACTGTGCCAAATCTCCCTCACTCCCTCTCCAGGGAATCCTTTCTCAGATGCTCTTTTCACATCAAGTAAACAACACTTTATGTCTTTTGCACAGATAGCAGATAATTACCATATGGTTAAAAACATGCTTGCTTCATTCACTTTCCCACTGTAAACTTCCTTCATTATGACAGCTAAGGAGCATCTAGGGAGGTAAACTCTATAATTTAGCCTTCTATAGGCTTAGTGGTTTAAAAGGTCAGTGTTTATTGCAATAAAGTCAGCAGCAAGTGTAAGCGACTTTGCAGGAAATAATTTTTTATTCCAGCAGGACCAAAGAGAGTAACTGGTGCAGGAATGAGAGTCAATATATCTTCTTATTGCAGCCAGTACAGTTACAAATACATGCTCAGGAACAGTGCAGCAGCGTAGAACAACTAAGAAAGATTTGGGGAGGTAAGAAGCTAAAAGTGGACTGTTTGTTGGTTCCTTTGTTGGCTCCTGCCTCGCTGTTCACTGCATAGGGGCTACCCCTGGGAAAAGGAAACTGGACCGAGCCTTTGCACGGTGACTACACAAGAATGTGACCCTTCAAACCCTGCCTGTCAGCACCCTGGACTCGCAGATCTCATGCTCATAATGCAGACAAGAGCTGAATCTCAAAAGGAATAAGTAAACCAGATTCCAAGAGATCTGTCAGAGTCTCAGGGAGGTTCAGAAGCTGCATTCCTGTGGAGCTGCTTTACAGGGAAGCTAATTATGATTTCTCCCAAGCTGAATGATCAGTTTCACCAGGCTACTTCTCTATTGTGGTTGCTTAATCTGTGCTCCGCACTGAAAGGCTGGTTGGCAAATGCTTGGGAACCTGTGACCTCTCCAAGATTAATTCTTTGTGGCCTGGCTATTTACTTAGGAGTGCAGGCAGCAGATGAACCCAAAGAGAGAAGGAGCTTCAAGCATGTTGCATCCTTTTGTATAACTTCTATTGCTTCTACTCCACAGTTCCTGGAACACAAAAACCTCAAGGAAAGGAGAAGAGGATCCCGATTCCTGTTGAATTTTATGCCCTGAGCTTTCTAAGAATAATTTTTTTACTATCATCACCAACATTTCTACGAAATGCAATTTCATTTTATCTTTAAATTGTTGTATGTTTATTATATCTTTATTATTGGTTGAGATGGGGAAAAGGTTTTCATGTACACTTGAAGTTCTAAGTGCTAAAGTTTAATAAAGCTGACTAAATATGCCTAAATATCTGATCCCAGTCATTCCTACTTTCAGAGCCCAGCATATTATATATTGCATGCATTTTATATAAGCCTAGTGAAAGCAGTGACAACAGCTGATGATTTTGAATACTTTCATTTCAGATATTTGGATGATCACTTTTTTTACCACGTCTGTTTAGCTCCTTTTCTTTTCCTTCCTTATTGATTACCATTTCACACTGTAACAAAGCAAAGAACCCTCTGGGGAGAAACAGATGACCATCAAGGGCTATGAGAAGATACTCAGCATCTAATATGAAGAGCCAGAAGATTCAGAATTTGGGTACCACTCCCTCACAGTCTAGATGCACTCAATATATAGACTGGATCCTGGCTACCCAAAAGTGCCTGGATAAATTGAAATATGTCAAATTAAACAAGAACAAAAGTGGTAGAAGTGAGAAAAAGAAGCCAGAGGATTAGAATAGCGTAATTCAGACCAAAAAGAGTGAGGCCAAGGCAGGTCAATGTCCGTAAAGTCAAATGCTGGGCAAGCAAAGGGGCAAAGACAGTGACAAAGTGGAGCAGTCAGAGCAGTGCAGCTGCTGCAAAGGCAAGTCCAGTGATAACACTGACTAATAGTTACTAATGTATTTCAAAGACAGAAGTGAGAATAATGATCCACCTGTTATAGACATATCATCCATCAGTGGAAATTGCCCTCTGCAACGGACATTCTGTCAGCATTTAATCTGCTCCTATTGCTTAGCTTGGGGAAGGGGCAAGAAAGAGCAAGGAAGGGGGCAAGAAACAGCAAGATTCAGTAGTCTAGAAAGGACAATTAACAGTTTTTCATTTGAGAAAAACTAAAATTTGGTATCTGTCTGTGTGGCCCATAGGCTAAAGTAGCACAATACAGTAACTGAGAGTGAACTTCCCAAAATACCACTGTATGTCTTGAGAAGGTCCCAAAATTTATAAAGTCCTATAGTGAAACTTCTTCTTTTGCACTTGCCTGGGCCACTGTGCTCTCCATCAAGTTACAAGGGCTTTCCAGAACTCTTATAGGGGTCATAGGATAAGAACAGAGGACATCAGGGGCTTAGGCTTCACACAAAATGTGAATAATACTCAGATACATTCCTGGACCCTTTAGAGTCTCCTGTTTTATCTACACCTTCATCACTTGAAACACCAAATGAGCACTTTCCTAATAGGAGGACCTATGTTAGTGGTGTTTGATGAAAAATACTGTGTTTATCCCATGCAGTAATTTTAACATTTTTTTCCCTAAGCACAACATTTATTGTGCACCTAAATAAACTTATGCTGCCATTTATAGACTTAAAAAGGAAGGATTTTCTCCTGGAAACATAAAGCTCACTGTTTGAACAGCATTAGAGAGCAATTTGGGCAGCTGGTGCCCATCTTATTTGTTTTGTAGATAAGTCACCTTACATATGAAAAAAAGAGCACCTGTGGTTTTATCTACACAGAACAAGTTAAACAAATAGCAGAATAGTATTAGAACTGACTGCTTTCTTCCTGATTTACTTAGGAAATAATCTTCATAGTTTATTATTATCATTAATATTGCATTATAATGCAAGAAATCTGTCATGATAAGCATTAAATAACACAAAACAGGAAAGCTAGGCCTGTATTTGAGGTCTTGTGCAGTCAGACCATGGCTGTCACACTCACAGACTTGCTAGAGAACTAGGAAACTCACACCTGGAAAATTTCTTCCCCAGAGAAGGTAAGAGGGGTGTAAGAACAAGAATAACTCCTAAATGCAGGACAATATTGCTGCAAACCCCATCAGAAAACTAGAGTGGAAAAACCTCTCACTTTCAAACTTATCTATCCATTCATTATGTTCAATAGAACCGATTTAATATAAAAAACATCCTTCATATTACTTAATAAAGGGCCTCTGGATGAGATAAAATCAGAGGGACTGTTGCAATTATGTACAGGTCTCCTGCTGTAACAGAGAAAGCAAGAGTGAAACAGACACATTTACCCTGATGCAGAAGAAACTGAACATTTAGCTGTAAGTTCTTTTCTTTAGCCTTTTACTACACGACTAATAGAAATGGAGATGTCAAAAGGGTGTTGGCACAATCACTTGACATGTTAGGTTGGCAGTGTTAGGTTAACATTTGAACTCAGTGATCTTTAAGAGTGTTTTCTAACGGGATTCTATGGTTCTATGGCATGGGCTATTACACCATTGTGGTGACTTCCAGAAGACTCTCAGCATTTCCTTTAGGCAGACAAAGCTCTGTTGAACTATACAAGTAGCACAATGGCGTATTCATTTTGGTGACAAATCAGCTTCTGACCGCCCAGCTCCCCCATTCCCAGTGCCCCCCACCACAGACAACTCAACACTTCATTCCACGCAGAGGGTTCTGCCCCTTGGCAGTGACTTTCTCAGCTTCTGGGATGAGTGTCTTAATGCTCCCCCAAAGATGTTGCTCTGAGACACAGATTTTTTGCTAGGATAAAATATAAAGATAGAAAAACACTCTGCCCTTTAGGGAACAGCCAGGTACCAAAAGGTTTGGTGGATGATGGAGGTGTAACACACAGCCTGGTGAATCTGGAGAAGAACCATTCCAGGAGGTGTAGTCTTATGTAAAACTGTTTGTCTGGTTGATGGGCAACAGGAACAGAAAAAAGTAAGCAGGAAAAGAGAAAAAGAGTTCTCTCAGCCATAAACTAGTTAGTGATGACCAGTATGACAGGTTTTGTAAGCCTGAATTAATTTGAATTAAGTGTGCAGAGAACTGACTCACATTTCATTCCCAAATGAAAAAGACAAGTTTTCATCTGCAGAGTGCATGCATCCAGAATGCATCAGACCTAAGAGACAAACTTCACAATAACTGACAATTGTTGTAGTCACAGATGCCAGCTCTAAATTCTTCAAGCCTTAATTTTTAAATTTTATTTATTTATTTACTGCTTCTGAGCTTTTCACATGCTAGCTTAATTTTGTATTGAATATAGCAAGAAAAGGTAGAAAATAAAATTTTGAATCAGTGAAAAAACAATGGCATGTTGTCATGTCATTACACTTTGCAGGTTTTATACCTACCAAAATATTTTTTACTGGATACTTGCTGCCTGTGATGACATTTTAAATTATTGAGGTCTAATAGATTTTTTTTAATAATTGATTTAAGGGTGTATTAGACACACTCAGGACCAAAAGATGCAAACATGAAAAAATATATGAGGACTTTGACAACACTGAAATTAAATTAATAGTAAAATTGGAGTTAATCAATTGTAAAATGATAGGAAGGTTGCATAAGAGAGTTGAATTGAAGCACTTTCTCAGCAATCTGTTTCTGCAGTGCAGCTGCTACACGTTTGTGTAATAACAGAGCTGATGAGCAGCTCATTTGTATGAAACTGAAAGCAAGTTAATGTTGTTTGGGTTATGATGGGAGTCTGCAGCTAATGCACAAAATGCCTCCATTGCTTTACTGCAACACGCTAGAACTTTTCAGCTATTAATGATGGCTTTGGCAGAGCATTATGTGGCCATAATGGCAAGGTAATGGAAAGCTCAAAGGCCACATTTCCTTTCCCCAACCTCGTGTTTTCCCTACAGCTTCTTTGGAAGGTGCAGGATAAGGTGGGGATACGACCCTGTGTTAAACCTCTCTCACTTTCCTCCACCACCCGGGGCAGCCACGCTGCCTCTGGCAGTGCAGGAGTGGCTGAGCAAACTCAGCAAGACATTGAAAGACACTATCACTTACTCTAGTTTAGTTTGATCTTGCTTTTCCAGGGCTTCATGCAGCACTACCTGCAGCACAAAGGCCAGCTAGGTGCTCAGGAAACAATCTGTGTTTTTATTGCCTCTGGCCATTAGGAGTGTTTGCATTCACCCCATCCATGTGTTGCATCCCACATTCAATGTGTTGGGTGTTAATCCAGTGCCACAGCTGTCACTGCAGTCACAGATGGGCTCCATTTATTTTTAAACTAGTTATCACAGGCGGCAGCCCAAACCTTTGGAGCAGAACAGAGCTCAGACAGAAAAACCCAACCAACCAATCAACCAACCAACCAAATGAAGGGTAAATCAGCCTGTGTTCATGGCTGTGCTAAAGCATTGTGTTACCAGGACCATGCTGCTAGGAATACTCAAAAAAACCCCAACAAATCCTCTTGGATACATCTGGATAAGCTGTAGATGTCATGGGCAACAAGGATGCAGACACAGCCTTAGCTTGGATGGAGTAGAATGAAGAGCTTGTTTTCTCTGCTGAAAACATACAGATTTGACAAAAGCAACTCTATTTACAAATATGGAAATACCTGTAAGTTTTCAGTTTAAAACTTTTAAATTTTCCACTAGTCTTATGAATGGCAAAAAATAATTTTATTCTCCATACCATGTTTTGTTTCAGTTACAAGATCACTGTTTCTTGACAGAAACATATTTTTGCAGTTTTTTCAATTCACCATAAATGTCATAATGTGTTTTTCTTTGAAAAGAAAACACATTTTCCCCCAAAATTTCAAAGCAGAAATGGACTAAAAGGAATTGCAAACCATGATTTATTAGTAATAGTTAATCAAGTTCCCACCTTTCAAATACTACAGAACAGAAAATACTTTTAAAGAGAAAAGGTTAAAAAATGTTTCCTTAGGTGCACATGGCTCTCTGAGTTAACAATGTGTGCGTCCATAAACTCTGTCCAATACAGCTTGTTAGAAATGTACATATTTTAGATTCACAGTGTACCGTTTATCTTTACAGGTCTATGAATGTAGTCAGGTAAGAATAAAGCACATTATGGCACCTATGGATGCCATAATGTGCTTTATGTGCGTGTATGTGCATAGTCAACTCTCGGTATCTGATCTAAGACTTTTGGCAATAACAAGACACTTATTCCAGTCCAACAGATTTTAAAAAATAATTTCAAGGTAAGGAGAAATTGTAATCAGCAATGGAAACGCTGAGCAGCCAGGTTACGAGCATAATTGGATACAGGGTCACGTACAGGAGATCAGGTCCCCTGGCACTGTGAGCTGCAGACTCTGAGCTGCTCGTGCTCTATGGGAAAATGACTTCTTTGGGCCTTGCCAGCTGGATGGATTGTAAAACTCTGGAGCTGATATAAAAAAAGAGAAATAGATGTATTATTTTTCCTCACTCACTGTGTTGTGGTATTTAATAACAGGAATCATGAGAGCAGTAACTTCCAGAGTAAATAGGATTGTGCCTATGAATATATTCAAACCTACTACATGGTAGCATAATAGTAAATAATAGCAAAATGGGGTAAAATAGTAAAGTAAAAAAAAGTTGAAATATCTTAATGGTAAAACTAGAGTTAGAGCTTCTTTTTAAAAATTATGGGATTTTGGGTAACCACAGCACTGACATAAATCAGTGCAATCCACTGAGCCCACAGAGGTTACTTTCCCTCTGTGATCCCATCAATTCCTCACCTAAATCCCCGTGGCCTCAAGAACGATGGAAGAGAAGCAGGCATCTTCCCTGCCCGTGAAACCCACCCGAGACTGGGGCTGTCACTGCGGCAGAAGGACAGAGCTGCTTCAGTGCGGGCATCCTGCAGTTCCCAGAGGACACTGGTGCACGGGGACACCTCTCACCCCTCACCCTCCACCTGGGCTTCTGCGCTGGCATCTGGCACCCCACATGGGGGAATAAGGATGCCCCCCATCAGGGTCATGATGGAAGGTCAGGGAGAGTGGAGATCTCAGACCAAACCTGAGCAGCGCCCACGTGCTGGCTTCAGCTTGCAGGCAGTAGGAGAGGGGTTCAGAATGTGATCTCTATTACGTTTTTTTTTTTGTGTTTGTGCCACACACCCAGAATCTGGGGTATGCTTTGCTGGTAAATAAATAATTGAATAGTTAATTATAGATGTTATTCATCATTATAACTTTATCAAAGGTAACTCTTAGGAAAATCATAATTGCAAGTACCTACCTTTCAGTGAATACTCTGGCTTAAGCAAGACTGTGTATATATTAAATTATACATGCTCCAAAGGATTGAACTGATTCATGCCCACCAGTGGTCACTGAACACAGTTGTTCAGTGTAACTTCTGGTTCTGGCATTCCCATAACCTTCTTGCTTTAAGCATACAGGAAGGGAAGATTTCCTGCATACCCTGTACACTGTTTAAGCTGTCTGGCTCCCAGACCTGAGCTAACGCAGCAAGTATTACTCTGGACTGAAGAATTTATATCCAAGTCCTAAGACCAACGGCCAAGGAATGAGAAAAAAAAAAATAATTGAGATTTCAGAGGGAAAAGTATTTGGTGATCCTGACATTCCTAATTTCCACCAGTTTGAACAACACAGACCCACAGTAACATTTGCATAAGAAAGTTCTCATATTGACAGCTCAGAATTTTGAGGCAAAATTAAATGAGTTTTATTTGTTTCTTTCATCGTCTCTAGCCAATTATGAACTTTTCTTGCAAAGTACCTGGCAGTAATGATCACTGGGTAATACAGAAATTATAGACAGGTAGGCACATAGTCTCAATAATCCAAGATCTGTATCCACATAAAAATGTCCTTGCTTGAATTCAGCCTCAAGGCTTATACATTCCCTTGAACTAAAATATCTACTCTGTTATTTACTGCATTACTTAAATAAACTGCTTCCCTATATTTAGAGAGCCCCATAAATGGCATACTTTGTTGTGCAATGTACGAGCTTGTGTGCCAAATCATACATCACTACGCTTTACCAGATGTCAGAATTTAAAGCAGATCGCAGCTCTTTCTTCTCTGGGAGACAGAAGGAAAACTGGCAGCTCATGCCACAGCAAGCTGAACTACTATCTGTTCTGATTCATTTCACTGTGACTGCATCAACCTGTTGGTTTTAAAACCTCAATATCATTATCTAGGCTGCGATCTTTTTTGGGTTTTGATCCTCTCTCCCACGATTTTTTTAAAATTATTATTTACAAAAATGAGGCTTTCTTGCCCCTCTTCTTTAAAGAGGATACAACACATCTAGAAATTCAAACCACATAAGGTCTCACACTAATTCATCTGGGGTCAGTGGGAGTTAAAGAGAAATGCAACGTTTAAAAATTAAATATGCAAGGACGATTCATCTCTGTCATGACACCAGATCCTCTGCATGACCACAGGTATCTGGGGGAAAGGCAGGGGGAAGCAAAGGACTGACTGCTGAAGAAATAGATCTCATTATCAAAATTTTTAAAGGGATCAGGATAAATACACATTTAAAATACTGTTTTCTAACCTTAGGTATGTGCAATTTGGGAGTTATGCCATGTAGGCACAAGTACATCGTGCCTTGGATGGTTCAGACAGTGCTGCAGAAACCGAAGCTACATGTGGCCTTCAGGCTACAGAGAATTCATCAGCGAGCTGCCAACCTGGAACAAGCTGCAGTGCTGATGTACAACCTTGTGCATCCTTCAAGACCATAAACGTGAGATGTACACTGAATGGCAGAATCAAAGAATGAATCATAGCATAGTAGGAGGGTTTGGGTTGGAAGGGACATGAACGATCATCTCATTCCAATGCCCCTGCCGTGGGGGGGACACCTTCCACCATCCCAGGCTGCTCGAAGACCCATCCAACCTGGCCTTGAACACTTCCAGGATGAAGCAGCCACAGCTTCTCTGGGCAACCTGTTCCACTGCCTCACCACTCTCACAGTGAAGAATTTCTTACTAATATTTAAACAGAATCCACTCTCATTTTAAAGCTGTTTTCTCTCATCCTATCACTATGCTCCCTAGTAAAGAATCCCTACCTGTCTTTCTGTAGGCTCTCTCTGCGTACTGGAAGGTGCTATATGAGTGCTGGAAGGTCTCTTTGGAGCCTTCTCTTCTCCAGGCTGAAAACCC
>VXBQ01006123.1:1033792-1057551 GCA_013400175.1 Phainopepla nitens | reverse complement strand
CCATGACCCTCTCTTGGAGTTGCCTGAGCAGGTCCACATCTTACTTTTACTAGGGTTCTAGAGCTGAACATAGTACTACTGGTGGGATCTCATAAAAGCAGAGTAGAAGAATCACCTTCCCGGACCTGCTGGCCATGCTTCTTTTGATGCAGACCAGGTTGTGGTCGGGCACCTCCTTGAAATCATGTGTAATTATTGTTATTTTAGGAATTTTTCACTTACTAAGCTGAGAAACAGGATTAAGAGGACTCTACTGAATTCTCTAGTTTTTTGACAAACAAAAAACTCCAAACTGAAAATACAATCTATGTGAGTGTAAAATAAAACAATTCCTTCAGAAGTGAGAGCAAAAGCTTGGGATTTCTCTTCAAAACTGAATTCAAAAATTTTTAGAACAGAACGTCATACTGAGGGGTAAAATTAAAATGATTTGACTTCACTGACTGTCAAATAAATTCAAATGCCTTCTACAGTACCACTAATAGGGTCTAATACCACTTGTACTCCTCCAGAGACTGCCTTTTCCTGTTTTACAAAAGAATCTAGTCAGATTCGAGCTCGTCCAAAATTTTGCCATCTCCCAACACATGAAACATAATTTCTGCTTTCCATGGTACCTCGTATAAAGTACATGTGCTACCTAGAACCATGACTTAGGGCAGCCACTGATGACTTCTACCTAGGGACTGGTCCTATTCTACAACACAGCTGCCCTGTAGGAAGTTATGCCACTCGTTCTTTTCGACATCTGCCTGTGGCTTTCTGTGTTTCATGGCAAATGACAGACTAAGAGAAGTGTTCTCATTGGTTTCCTGATCACTCACAGCCTAGAGCACCTGAACTGAACCTAGCACTGTGTGAGATGCACAGAGGGCCTTGTAGTTCTTCACTTACTAAAGTATGACCTCCCGAAACAACTCATTTCTCCCACTTTCTGTTAATTATAAGGCTTCCAGTTGCTACAATACTATTTTGCTTGGGGATAGAGAAGAGATATCCTTAGCTCAGCATGCAATGGGGAATTTGCCTTTGTTAAATGTAAAAGAATAGGAATTATTTTCCTCTTAGTTTAGTAATAAAATAGCAAAGCCTAAGGTATGCCATGTCTGCATGGGTTCGAACTGAATCTAAGGCATGTCTCGAAACAGTGTTTAGAGGTCGAGTATTTAAAATACCTTAAATCTTCTTAAGCTAACCTGTTTTGTTAGTTGATTTCGTTACTGTTGATGTGCCTTTCTTTTTTTTTTTTTTTTTTTTTTTTTTTTGAAGCCTAGGGTGGTTTATGAAAGGAAGGCATTGAAGGGACGAGGAAGACACTAAAAGGCTTCCCACATCCTTCAGCAATTCCGGACTATAATCCAAACAGAACTTGTGATCTGAGACTGGGACCGTTCACAAGACCCTGGAAAGAGTCTAAAACAAATAATGTCTAAAAAATAATGGCTCCTCAAATGCTGTAATGATAGATGCAGAATTTTAACACGAACTAGTTTGAGGTACACATTAAAACAGTCTCTTTCAAGTATCATTAGGAAATGGCTACGAAAAAATGACTGACCTGAGGTGCAGGATATGAAGGAAATCCGTGTGCTTTTTTTGTGTGAAGCTGAACAGCTTTTTCAACCTTTCTAGAAGGTTTTGAAAGCTTTTTACTCTTTCAGGAAAGATATGAAAGCATAGCCTATGCCTTAAATAAAAGCTGAAAAGCAAATAAAAAGAATCCTGGTTCCTTCTCCTCTCATTCACCACTTTCCAAGGCCTTGTATGAGAAATATTAAAGTGATTCTTTTTAACTGCATGAAAAATTGCAAAATTATTAAAAACTGTAAATAGTAAATTAAAGAAATGCAATGAGATTTATGAGATTTACATGCGTATGTATGTTTACATACTTCTTTGATCTGCTTCAATAAACAGTCTTATGGTGGTAGCAGCAGATCAAATAACATTCTCCCTGTCTTTATCTTATAATTGCCACCCAGCATTCCTCATGCCACTGATGATCCCCTCATGCAGGCACCTGGCACAGAAATTAATAGGAACCAAACCAGCAAGTCACAACTAAAGCAGAACTGCAGAGGCCAGAGCAGATCATGGCACTCTCAACTATCTGATAAACCCTTCAAGAGTTAAATGGGAACCAGGACAGGATTGGATGAAGCCCATTGTCAGCACCTCCTGAGCATTTAATACTTGATCTGAAGCTAAACAAGTACACAAGATACATTTTTTCTCACGTTCCAGTTCATTTTTACTTTAGTCATTTAGAAATGGGATTTTCAAAACCAGGGCGTGAGTTGATGTTATTTAACGAATTTTATAGGAACATCCCCATGACTTAGGGCTTTACTTTCTGTAAGGTTTCTTTATCCATTTTTCTTTTTCTAATTTCTTCTCTGATATCCACTTCCAGTAATACTCAACCAGCCATTCCCTTTTATTAATAAAGCTAAAATGAATGACACTAATGTGAACAGCATAAAACCTACATTGACCTACTTTTATTAAATAAAGGAGAATAGGCCTGATAGATTGTCCATTTTACTCTTCCATTGAAAATTACTGATATTTCCTGATATATACAGGTTATGCTTAACTCTGTTTGAAAGCAACACAAATATAATGCACAGTATGTTCTTATTCATTCTCTGTTCTGAATTATCAGCAATCCGAAAAATAGCCAAAATAGGTGGTTCCAAAAATTGGAAAGGGAAAGAAAAAAATGGAACAAGGCAGTAGATCACCAGCCTGACAAAATTAAATGCTACCTATGAAGTCAGTATAACCCAATGGCATTTTTTAAGAGAATGAATTACCTTCAGGCATTTTTCTGCTCGGGTAATTTTTGCATGTTTCTCTTCTTCACGCTGTCCAATTTTAAAGGTCCAATCCTGACTGAACTGCTGAGCCTTCCTCTCTATCATTGGTTTTAGCAGAATAAAAATGCCCTTTAACCACCTCACTGAGGTTTGCCAAGAATCACAGAGTTAGGCCATATAATTAATTGCTGTCTGACAAGACCTAATGCCACAGAAGTAGCCTCTGGAAGTTCACCTGCATGCTGCACGCTCAGCTTCCGCAATGCCTAAAAGTAACACTTAATGCCATAGGAATATTGCTATTTCTTTTACAACAGCCTCCAGAAGATCCCAAATCAGATCAGGATCACATCATCCCAGGCATAATTTAATGGTCCCTAAAGGGCTTACAGCACTAGGACATTAGAAATACCAGTGATGACAGTTACTCTGTCAGTCCTGGCCGACCCAGTGCAGAGGGGAGGCAAGCGGATTGCCACAGCCACAAAGACAACAGCAGCAGAGCCAGAAATCAAGCTTGGGGTTCTTGAATTTAACAAGATCATCCTTCTAATGAGCTTTGCAAGCAAACAAGACATATGTACAACTACCCAACTGGTTCTACTATACTTCTTAAGATGAAATTTAAGAGCAAAATGACAAAAGACCTGTTCTGAAAAATCTACCCTAAAAAATCCAGTCTGAAGTATCAAGAAAAATCAACACTTACTACCTACACCTACATGCTTTTGGGGGGGAAAAAAAAGTCAAGCTAGTGTTCACAGATGATTATTTTTTAATAGTTCTGGCCTCAAAGCAGCAGCTCACATTCCCAATATTATAGGGAAGGAGGAAAGCAGAAACATATCAATCACTCAACAAAGAGGCTTGTCAGGGAGTGGGTATTTTTCTTTTGTAGCATTTTCTTCTCAGCAGCTGCCCACGTACAGTCTATCAGGAGATATCTCAGGTGTCCATCAGAATATTCTTCTGCATTCTCTCCACTGTTGGTGCTCGAGCTTAATTTATCTGTCAAGTGCTCATTTGGGAGTAGGACTGGTTGTGGGGAATAGGGAGAAATGTGCTTGTTTCTTCAGGATACTGGCCCCTCTCCCTGCTTTCTGTCAGCCTGCAAATATTTACATCAGACCTGCTGGATTTCTGCATCTTTTAGGATTTTTTTGCAATTAATTCAGTCTCAACATTCTCCTCATTTCCATACTTTTCAAATGTCATTTCATCTCTTTTGATCTGCTTCCATTTCTTTTCTCCCTTCTCCCTCTTTGCTTTCATGCTCTTTCTGAATTTTGAAATGGATTTTGTTGGTTGATGGAGGCATTTGAATTGCTTTCAGATACTGGGCCTTGGAAACATAGTATAGCAGCTTGCTTAATCACATTTCTCACCTAGAGCCTGTATAAAAAGGGTGATACACAGGGTGTGAGGTTGCAAAGCTACTAGTGAAGATGAGCTAATGGACCCTGGCCAGCCTTTAATTAGAGTTTCTAAGCCAAACCTTTTCCTCCTCTGACCATGAGTGTGTCAGCCTATCAGTTTTATAACAGCTGTCAACCTCCTGTGACTAGTTTGTCTTCATCTTTCCTATTTTATGTGTTGACACAGCACCAAAAGAGTAATTTCCCTGCAGCCAAGGGGTCCTTCACACTGCAGGCAGAACAAAAAGTGCCTCTTCTAGAGGGCACCTGACTCTACCCCAAGAGGGGCCATGTGTGGCAGGAACCACTACAAGCCTTGACACCCTGCACCTTTGGGATATGGCAATCTGGCACTTCAAAATAGACATACTTTTATATGTCCATATACATACATATACATACACACCTACATACATACATATATATATATACACCTACCCTACCTCCCAAAAACAAACAAACATTAAAAAAACCTGCCAAAAACCCCACCCCCCTTAAAAAAAAAACAAACCAAAACAACAACAGACCAAAACATGAACCTACACTAAACACAAAACTCCCCAAACCATCACTGCAATGAATCCACTGCTGAAGTGTTGGCACCTAAGGTGAATTACCAAAGAGGGCAGAGTGAAAAAACTTTTTCTATTTCAAACTAGTTGAGGAAGGCTTATCAATTGTGTATGTGTTTCCCAGTGGATAGCTTCCAACCAGCTGTGCGACATGTAAATCAAAATGTGCCTACTTAATAACAAAGGCTTGTTTCCATCAGGATAGGCGGATAAATTGCTTTCTGCCTGAGGATAAAGAGGACTGGTCTTTAGGTGTGTAAAAAATGGTAAATACTTCTCTTCTGCTTTTGTTCTTTCCCAGCCAAAAGCATCTTAAGAGAGCCATCTGTTTCACTGCCACAGAAAGAAAAAAAAATAATTAGGGTTACCAGGCTGCCTGTGCTTATTCATCCAATTTTACCTTGAGTTAAATGTTGGAAAACTGTCCCCATTTGAAAGGTTTTAGTTCTGCCATTGGCTACAATAAAGGCTGCTTTTCCATCCACCGCTTGGCTTGTCTGTCTCTGGGATTTTTATTTCAGCTAGCATTGCAAAAGAAATTACACTATTCTAGTGTAAAATGAATGGGATTTGCTCATTTTAGTTTATTATCTTCATCTGTTTCTCTCCACTAAAGAAGAGAGAAAAGTCCCACTCATCCCCCTGCCCTCCCCTCACTCCCAGAGAAAGTGGCAATTGTACCATTAAGCCTGGAGTGCTTTACATATGCAAACACAAACACAGTGCTTACAGCAAAGATCTTTCCCATCCATATGTTCATCTCCTTTCCTTTACCTAAACCAGACGATTACCTCAGCAACTCAGCTGTGTTATTGAGACATTTCAGCGTGAAATTTGTTTTTCCTCACTGAACTTTAAGCAGAATTTCAAGTGCCAAGTCTCCAAAGCCAAGTGGGGCTATTAAGAGATAATTACTAATTATGCTAATTTGAGAAGTTGTGCTATTTCTTTCCCTGGTCATTTTATCTGCAGCTCTCCTGAGAGAACAGTCCCCATTCAATGTTAATAACCTTTCCAGGCTAAGCATTCAATGGAGGACAGTGTGTCCTAAACCCAGGAATGTTTTACGGTTAATCTAGATATGTGCCTGTATATTAGAAAGAGAAGCAAGTTGCACTAATGCTAATGACTTACGTTATTAATTTTTTGCAGTAGCAGAAATGTCTGATTCCTCTCCATTTAGATATTGATATAGCTGATGGTTTTATTTTAAACAGAGTCCTCAGTGACTTGAAATATTCAGTAGGCCAACAGTATTTCTCAGTGATCATTTTCTAATCCTACCTATTAAAAGCTCCCACAATAATAGATAAAAAACAAAGATGAGATTTGATTTGCATTTTCTAAATCTCTCAATTATTTTTTGCCTTATTTATGTAATAGTACGAAACAGATCTTTTCCAAAATCTATATACTTTTTTCCTTTTCTTTTTCAAGACAGCGGTTATTGGATTGATTATATTAGTCTGCAGAGTATGCTGACAAAATAAGATACTTTATTATTTCTTTAAAGAAAGTAATGACTTTAGGTTTTATATAATGTATAATTCCATCCCTGTTTGGTGGCAATACACAGATATTTTACACTTTTTATAAATTCTGGAGTGGCAATAATCAGAGTCTTCTTGACTTGGCTGCCTTCCCAGCACAGAGCTGCTGGAACAGCCCTCGTGAGGGGTAGCTAAAATGCTGTTTCTCTGCTCCTCGGAATGGATCTCCCTGGTAAGAACACATGGTCACAGGCAAAGTCCAAGATCAGAGCACTCTCCATCAAGAGCATCAAGGGCTGCTCTGATGTGGCCCTGAGGGCCCATCCCTGCAATACCTGGGCTCAGACACCCCTTTGGATGGGAGTCATGCATCCCTTAAGGGCAGCTCCTGGTGCAGGCTGCAAGGTCACCTTCTGTCTGCCAGCACAGCACAAACCCCAGAAACACTCAGGACAGGTCACCAACACCTGGAAGCAGTCACAGAACGCACCACACCAGAGAGGGCAGAGCAGGGCAGCAGCAGGCAGGTGAAGACTGTGCCCTCCCCTTGAACCAGCCCTAATGGGAGCAGAGGCTGTGTTTCCACAGTAAATAAACTCCATCCCTCACTGGAGTTCATCATCCTGCTGGACAGTTTTCCAAGTGGCATTGGCAGGGTTGTAAATGAGCAGGGTTCCTCTGAACTCCTTGTTCACAGCCACTGGCGCTGGCCCAGCTGTCCTTGCCTGTGTCCCCAGTGATGCTGGCGGGAAGTCACACAGCAGGACAGGAGCTTTGGTCTTGCAGGGCAGGATGACACCAGGGCAGGGGCTCCAGCATCACAGCTGCAGTTCCTTCCCATGGCTTGCCAGCTTGCTCAGCCATCTCTGCCACCCTGGCTATGGCCAGGTCAAATTTCTCCAAAATGCCCATACTGCCACGTGATGGCACCAGCTGGAACCTCCTCGGAAGGCCAGGCCCTGCCCTTGCTGCACGTCAGGGCTCCCACGAGAACATTTTTAGCAGAGATGACCTCTGTGAACATCAGCTGCAGACACTCTGACAGGAAGGAAATGTTGGTGTGCTCCTGAACCAGGGCTCATACCAGCAGCTGGGCTCAGAGGCTCTGGAGCTCCAAAGGAGAGGCCAGAAAACAGGAGACATCCAAAATATTTTCGTAGGAATTGAGCTTATATTCTGTGGGGCTTTTTTGCATTCTGCAGCATCCAGATACAAACTAAGGTAAGTTCCCCTTCCTGCAACCAAAATAAGAATAGGACGGAGTGATAAAAAAACAAAGGATAGCAGCTTCTACTTTAGTTTGTCACTATTTTAAACCCATATATGCACCTAAAACAAATAGGTTTTTAAAATAGGTTTTTAGCATTTTTAAAAGGGTATCAGCTGCAGCAGAAAGGAGAAGCAACTCAATTCTGCATAAACCAACAGATGCATTTTTTTTTAAAGGCAGAGAATGTAAATATTCAAAATCTTGGGTTGCACCTGTTTCTGGAAAATGTAATGCAAAGCCCTCAGACTCCAGTTCAGTACTCTCAATGTGGGAGTGGGAGGACTGCGTTCACATGAGACATGAATTAGGGCCTAAAAATATGTCCTAGTAATAAAGGAGAAGCTAATTTTAACTTTCAGCATTGCCAGTTTCAGAACAGAGCTTTATTTAGAGGAAATCCATTTTGCAAGTGTGGGAACCTACCCCCAAAGCCTAGAAAATGATCAGGTAAGACACAGGTCTTCTCAGCTGATAGAGCTGGGGGGACCAACAGCCCACTGCACTCCTACCATTCCACCAGGAGACACAGAAGAACCATGGCTGTGTGACTTCTGTAACTGCAGCTCTCACAGGTCCGTGTGAACACATCCAGCAGAAGTGGCTGCTGCTGGGACCATCCTGATCCCAACCCTTTAACAGCTCTCTAGCACACACCAAACTGAAGGCCCTAACTTGCACCTGGACAGACACACACACATTTAATAGACTTCTTCATAAAACAGAGTTTTCTGGCCATGGAAGGCATGTGCAGAAGGTGACACAGGGGTGGGTCTCAGGTGCAAGTATCACATCAGCTCTCCTGCTGGAGGACAGGTTGTTGTAGGTGGGGTCTTCCATCTCCCCTAAGTACTATCAACTCTTGAGAAACCTGAAGAAACACTTGACTCAAAATTCAGCCTCACCAAGTCACATTTGACCCATCTGCTCCTTGCTGATACATTACTGTCCAAAGACACCAGCTAAGGATAATAGTCAGATTTCACCTGTGTGAGAAGAGAGCAATGCACCTGGGCAATGCAAAGTTGTAAGTGAAAAAACATCTGCAAGGAAGATTTCTAAAAACAGAGGCAGTAAGAAAAGAAACATGCCATTTCTCCTGAAAGACCTTCTGGACTATTTAAAAGTAGGTCTTCATGGGGAAAGAAATGAGTGCTAGAGACTATTTTAAAATGCAACCGGGCTCTGTTGGTCTCAGCCACACTTGCTCTGTGCTCCATGGGAAACTGGCAGACTAGAGCCACAGTCCCAGAAAGGTGCTTCACATTGCTAATTCTAGCTGAAATGCAGCTTTCTGCACATGTTATTTCTTATTCATGTCTGAAATTACTTTTTAATCTAATACCTACAAAGATCACAGAGAGTTCTGAAAGAAATAAAAAAAATCAGTTCAAAAAGTAACCGAAATGAGCTGTTTTCTTTCCTCCTATAATTCCAGAATGAAAATATTTATAACTACATTATATTACAGCATCATTTGAAAACCTGCACTAACGCTATTGCACAAAGTGTTTGGAGCTGCTGCAGATTTTGGAAGGCTCAGATAGCATGAATAACAGAAAAGTGTATTTGCAAGAGAAACCAGCAGCTGGGTGGCACCATCTAATTAATATAAGAAATTATGTACGGGAGAGCCTAAATAGATCCCATGGCCCAGTTCAGGCCAAAGACAACACGATCCTTTTGGATGGACATGACACGTGGCTATCAGCTGCAGCAGAAAGGAGAAGCAACTCAATTCTGCGTAAATTATGTGACCCTTGGAGAGAGATAGTCCTTTTTGGAGAAAAAAACCACAAACCTCTGTGTGATGCTACCTGGTGCTGGAGATTGTGACTAGGACAGTAGGAGGGATGAGCAAAGACATTATTTTATTCACCACTCTTCTACCTGTGCTGACAAATGTACAATGTGTTGGGAAGATTTCCACTATCTCTTCATGCTGTGAGTCAGTGAGGGGGAAGAGAAAGCTTGCCATTCCAAGGTTTCCAGCTGGAAATAGGTAATGACAAACAGGTACTTGATCTCCTTTCAATCCCTCAAAATCTTAACCCTAACTATATAAAAAAACATGCAGCAAGTGTAGCAGGGAGAACTGCTCCCTGCAGAAGCTATAAGCAAACAGGCTGCACATGGAAATCTTGACAAGGAGTTGAGGGAAGCTCAGACCTGAGCTTCTGAAGGAGGACGGTCCTTTCACTGTCACCACCAGCTGGTACAGCCACAGGTTCCTTAATGGGATTTTCTGAAAAGCACAGATCTTGGCATCTGATTACTGAATCAAAATGTTGGATTTGTTTACTTACTGCAAGTATACAAATATGTGTATATTTCTATCCCACATCTTTGCAAAGAAAATTTTGAAAATATAAACTGATGAAAGCTCTGCAAGAAACCCGAATCCATCTATCATTGTCTTTTTCCACCCAGAGTTTCTTTAACCTGATTTTTGAAAAAAAATGGACATCTGAGGTCCAAAATTCGACAAAAAAACACAAGTTGAGGACTCCTTGATTTCTATATTTCCCCATGGCCCATCTGCATGGATTTATTTTCAGGCTAAGAGCCCAGATAATGCATAACATAAGATTTCACCCTTAAACCTCCCAGTTATAATAAAGAACAAACAATAATCATGATGGGTACAAGATGCAAAGAGATTAAATACAAGGCAGATGTTCAATCTTGTCTTTTCAGCTGAGATTATAAATGGTCTGAGCCTAAGAGAAAAATTCAGAGCCGGAAAGTGAAGGTTTGCTAATTAATCAGTTATAATGGTATAGGGGATTACAGAGCACGATTAAAACACACTGAAAACAAGAAAGACAAAGGGGGATGGCGAGGGAGTATGGAAGCAGCTCTGGCAACAGAAAAAGTCTCTACACAAGCAGCTGAAAATGATGCAGCTCATAAAAAACTTGTGCTTAAGAATTAAAATCCAACTACAATAACAAAAAGACAATGTTATGAACTAAATGAATTCCTGGAAATTTGTTCCAAAGTATGTTTTTAAAAAAATACAGGGTTGGATCCAAGCTCCTTATGAAGCCTAGGACAAAACTTCCATTGAGTCCAGCCCTTTATATAAATATGAATGTACATTAATGCAGGCATTGCTGGAGCACATACTGGCACATTAATATGCATAGTACTAGAGGGTCTGTGCTTAAGTATATAAATAGAAATTGAATACAAACACATGCATTCACAACTTTGAAGTTCTATTCGTAACAAAACAGTGTAGAGAAATTATTAGCATTTTTACATGATGATTTCTGCCTAAGTCATATACTGAAGTGCTACTGATACTTACAAGGCATTCAACAGATGGGCAGTCTAGACTGATAACTTCTGTGCTAGGCACGTGTATTTTTAAACTTCCCTTTAACATTAAATTCTGATGGTGTCCTGTAGGGATGAACTAAGGTGCTTTCCTGAGTGTGCAGTTTTAACTTTCTTGTTTACTTTATGAAACTAATTTCACAATGATCCACTCCTGATAGTGGCACTTAGCATGACCCCCAATCCCTATAAAAATTATCAGCAAGGTCAATCTGTGCTGAAGACAGTGTCACCACCCTTGAGAATGTCCTGTGGGATGTACATTCCATAAGCTGTAGGACCTGATGTGCCTCAAAAAAAACAGATTCACATGTAATAGGGTAGGATTAGGCTCCTATACTTTTCCTCTTGATTCTGCTCTCAATCTTTCTCTTTTTATAGTGGAAACAAAAAAGGGAGTTGTGCTTTAGTTTGCAACTTCTCAACAACATTGATGCGTGCATATTTGCTGTAATAATATCTACTCAACTCAAATTAATCTATAACTTTAATGGATGAAAGTGTATATAAATGAAGATAGAAAAAAGAATATTTTCTAGTCTTCTAGTTTTGGAAAATGAATGCAATAAAGTGATATAGTTATATATAATGGTTATATAATAGTTATAAATACCTTTGCTTACCATTTATGCAATTTTAAGCTATATTATGAAGGTACCATTTATTTCTGTGGTTTATTGCTTGCCCTTAGAGACCTGCATTTGTACAAAGTATGAATTTATTCTAGAGTTAAAAACTGTAAGAGCAAACTAATGTTAAAACATAACGAAATCACCTTCAAATCTGCTTACGTTCTCACTTTCCATACAAAATTATTTTCATCACAAAAATAATCCCCCAAATTTGTCTGAGATTATTCCAGCAAATCCCATGCCCAACAAATCCTAAAACATGCTCCACCTGTTAGTGAAACTATCATAGTAATTGTCTGGGCTTTTATCTAATGAATATGCATTACAGCAGTCAAAACAAATTCTATCTTAATCTATATTACTGGGGAAAGTTTCTGAAACAAGCTGTTGCAGAGAAATTTATATAACATGTTGTCAACATTCAGCAAAGACAAGCTGTCTGCTAGAAAGGGCTGATGGAAACAGTTCCCTACATTTGGTCAGGGAGATGTTTTTGTGCTACCCTTAAGCCATGCTTTTGGCCCGAGGTGTGCTGAGAGCATCACATCCCCTGGTGCCTTTAGCGTGCCTGCCCACCTGTACTGCACTCCCTGCAAAGCCTGAGCCAACCATGACTGAGAAGTCCCTTTTTGCCATGAGGGTTTCTGTGAGTCATCATCTCTTCTACAACGAGCAAACTCACTGACACCTGTTAGGGCCCGGGGAAACGGCTGGTGGAAATTCAGCTGCCTGCCTGCACAAGGACTGCACCTGCAGGCAGGTGTGTGCAACAGAATGGTGTGGGCTAAACCAACACCAGGAAAGGTACTGGAAACCAAGATTAACAGGACTTGTAAAATTAACCAAGTTTGACAAGCCACTCTTTCCAATCTTGCCCGCCTATAATGCACACATTGCTTTTGCTATAAATGGCCATTAAAAAATAGTCTCAGCCTCCTATCTTGACTACTTGCTGTCTCCCTTTTCTGCCTAAAGAGCATAGGAACCAACTTTGTGTTCCAGAGTCAGAGAAACATCTACTCAGCTCAGGAACTGGTAGCAAGATCAGTTTAGATATGCTAAAACAGAACAACCTCTAATAAATATATGCTATAAGGTGCATTATGATTTTCTTTCGTATGTAAAAAAATCTTTCGGAAAATAACAGTAATTTCTTATCCAGTTTCTGATCCCACAAAAAAACCTAAGCACTAGCACATTTGTATGCAGATCTTGTTACTTATTATTTACTGCTTTTCTGAGCAGCAATGGAATGACTGAAGAAGTGATTTTGCTGAACCAAGGCCATATGTTACCCCAAAGACCTCTGATGATATATTGGTCCTCTCCAGGCACCAATCTCATATGTACCTTCCTTTTCATAATTTGTATGAATAGCAGCTGCTTTAGTAGGTGAGGATACAAACAAGGGAAGTAAAAAGAAGGGGAGGAAAGAGATGGGTGTTTTGGTAAATAAGAAACAAATTGAAGAAGTGCATATATGTGGGTTACCTACACTTTTAGGAGTGATTTTTTTGAACATTTGTGATTATCTTTATTGAGATGGCTTCTGTAGTATTTAATCCAATCTCCTGTTAAAACAGCACTCTGCAAGACCCAAACCAGTGTAACTTGTTGCTACTTGGTTTCAGTTAATTTCAAAGACAAGTATTTTGAGGCAAAATTAAGATAATAATTCACTAGGTATATATTTAAAAAAAAAATTCTTTAAACCTTATAAATTACTTTCCTGGACTCAGAAATGAGTGCTTGGCTCTTTTTCATCTTAAGATGCATCTACCACACTTTAGTCAAAGAACAGATTTTAGTTAAAGGCTAGAGTGAATTTAGAGTGGTTTTAGCTAAAGAGGAATAGTCTTTTGGTCTTCTGAAGAGCTTGCATATAAACGAAATTCATGAACTACAGGCAAGGTACAAATGTAGGGACTGTTACTATGATTTTTAATGGAAATGAAAGTGACAAAATTTAGAAATTAGTATTTAATCCTTGTGAATTTAAGTGATTCATCTAAAAGGATATATCTCATTAACAACAACAACAAAAAAAAAGGAATCTGTAACAGTTTAAATAAATTCCATAAGCGAATTCTTGCAGCATTGGAAGGAAGTAATGTACATTACAAAACCGGAGTTATTGTGGTTATTCTGCAGAGTCGTCCACAATGTGCTGCTTGATACTGAAGTTAGAGTTGCCTTTTAAATGCAAACTTTGCTACAGAAATCTCATCCTCAGCACTTATAACAAGCCATTCTGGGAGAAATCGAAAGACCTCCAGAAGCTGAAGAGCAAATGTGATTTAACACCACAGAAGAACCAGATCCCATGCCTTTGTTTACACCCAAAATAGATAGGCAAACACAAAGCCCTCTTCCTTCCAACACCAGCAAGCTTTGCTGCTTTGCCATGCCCTGCTCAGGCTGTCCTGCAGGCAGGGATTGCCTGCTCCTGCTGTCAGCACCAGGGCCAGCACACAGCCCGGCACACCTTGGAGGGAGCAGCTCCNGCAGTGTCACACTGCACTGGAGCGAGCAACTCCCAGGGACTGCCGTGTGACACAAGCAGTGTCACACTGCACTGGAGTGGGCAGCTCCCAGGGACTGCCAGGGACTGCCGTGTGACACAGGAGCAGTGACACACTGCACTGAGTNCTGCCGTGTGACACAAGCAGTGTCACACTGCACTGGAGTGAGCAACTCCCAGGGACTGCCGTGTCACAGGAGCAGTGACACACTGCACTGAGTGAGCAGCTCCTCAGGGACTGCCGTGTCACAGGAGCAGTGTCACACTGCACTGGAGCGAGCAACTCCCAGGGACTGCCGTGTGACACAAGCAGTGACACACTGCACTGGAGTGAGCAGTTCCCAGGGACTGCCATGTGACACGGGCAGTGACAGACCCAAGCGATGGGCTCCAGCTACAAGTGGGACATTGCCACTGCCACGACTGGTACAAAGTGGAGCCAGCCTCCTTGGACACTCAAAACTGGAGCGACAGACTCCTGCATTCCTAGCTCTTGCTAATAAATTCTGCAACAGATTAACTGGTGTGACTCAATTTCCTTCTCGCAAACTGGGCAAATACAGCCTGTGTGCCTGTGAGAGGTAATAACTTTCCATAAGTAGTTTGAGCATGTACCTAGCAAGATTACACTGATGCATTTTTATTAACTCTGGGCAAGAAGAATCCTTGCTGTCTGGGATGAGTTGGAACTATCTGAAGAGAAGGATGATCTTACCATTGTCAGGGAAAAATAGTCCATCATAAAAGCACAAATTTAATAAGGAATTCAGTGTTAGCCTTCAGGAAAATCTGACAAAACATCTTTGTCTATGGCTTCTTACCACATTCAAGCAGAATGTATCACTTGCTTAAAAATGTGCCTGGCTTAACCAATCTATAAAGCAGTGTTCTGTTAAACTACTTCTGTTAAAACCAGACTTCTACTCAAAAACTGCATATATTTTTAGATCCCCAGGTTTTTTGACACCTAATAACCACCTTCTGATAACTGGTCATGTTAGTAACATGCTGCCCATTTTTACCTTGCAGTTTACACCTTGTGCTGTAACATGAAAAGATTTCGATTTTTTTTTAACCAAATGAAGCAGAGAAAGTCTTCGTTTAAAAGAATTTAAGAGGGTACAAGTGAACCTAGAAAGACTAGCTTTTGACTTGTTCTAGCAGAACAGAATTGCTTCACATTTATCCTTGAATACTCTTGTATATTCCCTCTTCTTGTGCAGGAAATTTAAAGGCTTTGCACAGTGAAACAGTTGTATTAAAAAAAAAAAAAAAACAAAACCTAAAACCCACCAAAAAACCACAGCATCAAATGCCTTGTGCTTGTGGATTCCACTTGAAGGTACAAAAACTCCTCTTTATGGGCATAGCACCAGTTAAAGCAATTCTCTGTTACACAACTGTAAAAACTGATCATTATAAACCTGAATTACAAACAAGTCAAGTATCTTGATTTTAGAAACAACAGATTTTACAACAGACACGCATCAGATGCTTTAGCATAAATAAATGATAAACACAGGTCAATCAATAATCTTTGAAGCAGTTGCAAGCAGAAGAAATCTCCTGTCAGTGATATTAAAGAACATTCCCTTTTCTGTACTGTTTCTTTTAAAATCCTAAATCCACAAGCAGCTAGAGCTGAGCTCCACTTTAATTACTGTCTGCGCTGCTCAACAACGAGGCACTGCCGAGCACTGCAGCCTGCTTCCCAAAATCACCACTCATATGGACATGTAAATAGCAATTCATTATTGACGTGAAGGAGAAGGGAAATTACAACCTGGAAATCAGCTAATGAAAGTTAATTTCGGGTTAGTCTTGTTCAAGAAGCCCTGGGCATTTTGTCTGGTGGTTTGCGGCAGGGCTGCTGGCATGTCTGCACTACAGAGCGTGAGCTCAAAGTTGGCTTCTGCCCTTGGTCCTTCTGTAGGATTCAGCTGGAGAAAGATCAGCACACAAAGAAACTTAAGAACAAATCCACCTTTTTGGTAAAGGTTTGGGGTTTCCTGACACAAGTATTACAGGTTCCTGCATGCCTGCCTTCACCATGCTGAATTACTTAGCTACTCAAAAAACATACCCACACAAATGGAATGTAGAAATATACTAAAAAGTCTGGCTTTCGTTTCTTTATTTCTCACTTAAAAAAAAAAATCATAGTCCTAGTGTGATTGTGGCTTTGTGATTTGTCTGTAAGACGACTGTTATTGCATAAAGAAAGATCACACACAAATACTATGAGAATTTTTATACATATATTTTTAAAATTACAAACTCATACAACCTGGATAGATGAATGTGAATAAACAATAAGAGTATTTTATTTTTACATCAGTAAACAAAATACTTCAATGGATAACAAAAATTATTCATATAATTAGAACTCTACAGGCTTTAAGACCCTTTGTCGAATATAACTTGGAGTTTATTACAGTCATTCACTTCATACAGCTAGACAACTATATTTCACACAAAAGTGTATGTCTACATGTACCTATATATTAAGGCATAGATGTAAATGTATGTAGAAGCACAGTTCAGCCGTCAAACTGATACTGAAAAGTTTCAATTTCAATTTTACTCTGAGTAGGGGCAGCAGAAATAGGCCTTATACAAAGGTAACACATATTACAGTTGGCTTGAAAGCCATCATTTTACATTTGTTAAATTCCACTATTTAAAGAATAAATAGCCATTTCACAGTCTCTGATAAGTGGCAAGAAGCAGGCAATTGCATAAAATCAGTTGTGTGTAAATCCCTAAGAAGATGGAGATAAAATATCTGTCAAATTCTACTTATTTCTTCCCACACTTCCCAGCAGCTTTGACTCTTCACGCTGAAGTTTCATTAGCATTTAGAGAAAGGTGATTCTGTTAATAATTCTGAGTGCCATTTCTCTTGCAAGGAACAAAAAAATGGGGGGAAAAAGTCACACTTTAGCACGAAGTATTTTGCTGAGATCTACTTATTGCTCGTTCCTCATTCCAGACTCGCACAAAAAAATGCCACCAGCCACATAGTGCATATTTCAGAAACAGCACTCCCAAGTGACAGAGCTCCAAAATCAGTCACAGTAGTTGGTTTAGCGTTGAGACCAAACCCAAACCCAGCAGAAACACTTTCAGAAACACAGATTAGTTTGCAGGGGTAATCCCCTATGACACAATATTCATCTGATGACGATGCACTGGCAGTCATGCCAGCACCTGTGGGGTATTTCTGCTTAACAAATCATCATGTGTTTGTAAAATTTGTTTTCATCCCCTTTGATTCTTTTTTTCATGAGAGTAAGAAATGGGTGGGGTGAATTAATTTTTATTGTAATCATCCCAACCTAACTACAGAACCAAAGTAAGAGACTAGGAATCAGTCTCAATTTCGGTCTATTTTTACATATACCATATACCATGAAGGGCGTTGAGTGGGAACAGAGAGGAAGGCGACTTAAAAAGCTGTCAGGAATATTCCAGGGAAATGTGCCTGTCTTCCTCCCAGCTGTGTAGCTGGTTTTGGGAGGCACACGGCAGAGGGCCGCGCATCGCCACCGCCGCGAAGCCGAGCAGGAAGGCACCTCCTGAACCGCCGCCACGCCACGGCCTCAGCTGGGGAAACGGGAGAGTGCAAAAAGCCTCACGGGGAGCAGGAGCGATTAAACTGCCTACAAATCACCTTCCCACCTAATCCAAGCAAGTCGGGAGTCAGATCATTTCCTGAAAAAGAGGATTCATATCTCATATTAAAAAAAAAAAAAAAAAGAAATCCTTCTTAATCTATCTTACCTAAAGCCAAAGCCTACAGTCACTGAATTGAGCATCAAACTTAGTTGCGTGAGTCTCAGCTGAGCTAATCAAATACCTCAAACTCCCTACAAATAAGTTTTGTTTTTCGATACCTTGAATGAACAAATTTCACAGGCCAGCTACGTAGAGTCTCAACAGAAAAAGTCCTTCCACTCTGATTAAATATGCTGAAATTTTCCTTCCTTAAAGGCCTCTGTCTCAGTAAATAAAAAAATCAGGAATAAATTAGAGCAGCCTCTTTACCTTCTTTATAATCTTCCTTCTTTAATATGATTTTACTGTATCCTTTCTTATGTTTATCTCCAAAGTAAACAATATAAATCTTATCAATTTTTTTCTACCAAAATTTTACACATCTCTAATCTTTTTTTGCCATATGTCTCTGAATCCTCACTATTTCTAGTACACATCTGGGAGCTAGAATAGCCAGAACGAAACAGAATATACTCAGTGAAAATACACCTTTCATTCATTAACGTGACGGTAATATCTTCAATATTAGCCGTCCTGCTCTTTACGCACTCTGCCCTGCTCCGTGCTTCTCTTGCTATCACGCTTTGCTTAGCAGAGATTTTCATTAAACCAGCCATGGCAATGTCCAGTCCTTAGTCTGGAGTGTGTACTTTTAATTCAGGGTCCAAAAATACATCCTCATGTTTCAAACCTGCTGTAAGAAGCAAGAAACCGGAGACTGATTGAACGACAATAACTCCATCCATTTAATGCTTTCTGTTAAAGCATTAAATTTGGCTATTTTATGACTCAGGGAGGATTGCCTATTAGTATGGGTTGACAAGCTGCTTCCGCCAGTTAACAAAGCAGTCTTTTTAATATGTTATATATCACAATATGCTGTAAAAACTCCTCCGGGTTGGCTGCTTCGTTTCAAATTCATACAGTGGGGAACAAAGGTCAGCCACAGCAGAAAGGTAAGCGCTTCGTTTTACTATTGGAACTTATATAATTTTCAGGCAAAACAAGCTGTTTTACACAGCAGACGTCAAGTTCATCGCAGATGCCTCGAGAATGATCTATCTACTGATGCATATCAGCCTTTTTTGTCTGGATAACTAATCACTTACATGGAAAAAACGGTAAACTGCCTGAAAGGTTGTAGAGATAGTTAGCTGTAAACACAGGGATCAATTCAGGTTCATTACTGCTCGCAAAACCTATACAATACTGGCCAGCAGTAATTCAAACGTAGTACAATTAACAGAGATCAGACAGATGTCCTCATGTTTGTTTTTTTGAGACTTGCGAACCTACAAGGCATTAAAGGAACCTAAGAACACAGTTTGCACAGACCTTTAGAAACTTTGGTATTTCACAAGGCAATTTCATCTGACCTTTCATTTTTAGTGCAGCATTTTCCATTTGTAGGGTATCACTTCAGAAAGGGCTGCCTTGAAGTATTTTAAAAAACTCCATTAATACCACTTAAACTGGAACTCTTAAGCAAAGCTCTCACCTTATGGGAGAATTTTCCTATGCAAGTCACCAAGTAAAAGCTACAAAATTTTAAGCAATATGAAGTGATTTCCAATAGTAGAATTCTTTGCCACTAGCTTTATATGCCTGTGTATTGCCACTGAAGAAGGCAAAACATCTGACAATATCTGTGTTCAGAAAGGTAAAAATTACAATACACATTATTGCTCATGTAAGACGTGGTCAATATTCATACCAGAGCTTTTTCTACTTACATAATTAACACTTCGAGATAAAGCTGAAGTATTTTGTTCTCTTTGAAAGTAAAATACACCATTCTATTGTCCTCACAATTACCTGCTGTTTTCTTTGAAAGTAAAATACACCATTCTATTGTCCTTACAATTACATGCTGTTGCTAGGAAGTTACAACTCTGCTATAACCTAATCATCTGCTATTTAGATATGGACTCATGAATCCCATATTTTTATTCTAAATTTAAGTTCAGTCATCGTAGCTAATGTCCTTGATGCTATCTCAAATTGCTGTCATTACACGGATCACTAGAAATTGGAGGTAATAGTAAAAAAGAAAAGAAAAAAGAAAGCTACCAAATTAGATGATGGATAAAGGTTTAATCAATTTAATTTTATCACCAAATCCATTCCCTTCCTCTCGAGCTGTCAGGGCACGAGATAAGCGGAACACATCGTGAAGCACAACACAGCCCTTTTGTGGGGAAGGAGTTGTGTCCCTGAACCTCGCCAAGATGAAACACGCTCATTTATTACTTTGGCATTGCAGGATGATGAAGAACCAAGCTGGTTTCCTCCCTTCATCTTCAGCACAATCTTTCTATTTCATTAATTTTTCATGGAATTTCATTTCACAATCATTTTGCCTCTCTCACCCCACTTGCTGCCCTTATTTAGTTTATTCTGTCAACTTTTATTTCATGTCCGATTATATCAACAGTGACTCTGGCCATGGCTTTCTACCACACCAGTGATACCTGATGCCCTCCTGCTTCCAGTAATTAACTTCACTCAGTAGCCATATAAATGGCATTGCAAATAAGGTGGCTTATTTGTTGCCTTACAATGGAAAATAACTCAGAAGGGTTATCTATCCAATCCCCTATTTCATCCTTACTTTCTGAGCGCTGATTCCTAAGAAGTTGCTGGAGGCTTCTCAAGTGTGGCCTTTTTAGTATTATCAGTAAATGGCAACTCTGCTTTTGTTTGGTCTACTTGTAATGACTTATCTGGGCAAATAAGCCTTCTTTTCAAAATCTATACCACAGGCTATGAAATGGCCACAAGCTGTGCTGAGGCCGCTACGCTGAGTTCTGCCAGTACTCTGCCATATTCCAGAGCCCTGGGAAAACACAAGAACCCACAAACACAGAAACCACTTATAAACCCCTAAAAATCTTAAATGGATTTCTCTAAATCAATAGGCATAATTTTCTCTCCTCTGGTCCTCTTATACACATCGGTTAAAAAACCCCCAATAACTCAAAACAAAGCAAACAGAGAGGGAAATATAAAATATCTATTACTGCTGCCACATGAAATTAGTATGCAGATAATCTGTCAAGCATCCATATTTATTTTTCATTAGACCTTTGAAAAATTAAGATATTTACTTCCCACTGGGAGTTATCATACTGCTCTAAATGGCAATGAAAATATTTCTATCTAGTAATTTAACAAATAGGTCAAAATATCTACATTTTAACTTTTTAACACACATTCTGCATAGAGTGTAAAACTTAATAAAATCACTCTGTAAATCTATGTTTGCAGTGTGATATTCATTGCATTGACATTTATTGTTAAGGCAGGATCTTCTTACTGAAGAGGTTGCTGGATTCCATAAGCATGAAAATAAGACACATCCAAATTAACTACTGGACAATGATACTGTACATTGGATTAATTTCAGTGTCCTACACTTTTCAGTGCTTGATTTGCATATATGGAAATTATCTCTCTGACTCTTACTGCATATTTTTTTTTTTTTTTTTGCCAAATGCAAAAGGAAATTCAGCTGTTTGTTGAGAATGCTGTTTGCTTTCCTTGCTTGAACTTGCTTTCTGCCCCCAGGAAACTTCTAAAACAGAGCATCCAGGTATGAAAGAAATGGAGTGAAGTGCTATACCCACACACACAAATTTGTAATTCACACTAACCAGAGCAAAAAGATGACTGAAAACATGGAAAGTGAAACAGAAGGGACAAGCAACACTATTAAACAGATAATAATAATAATAATAATTGTTTCTACTGCTGTACATTCCTAGATATTCTATTAGGCAATGTCTCAACCTGGTTTTAAGTACAGTTCATATGTAACATGTGTAATAAAATATAGTAAGTTGTATAAATAATTTGTTGAGTCCATTTCTTTAAGGAGAGGGGATGCGACAGATAAATTAATTTCCTTACTTCGTCTAATACTCAAATTAAATTTAAGACTATAGTGAATTTCCTTGCCTACTTGTGTTTATAAGCATCCCTGTGTATGGATGTGTAAACATATGTGTCTAGTTACATACTTTAAAGTAGCAACTAAAAGCATTCCTGCTATAAACAACACAAGATATGTGCTGGAGAATAGTTAAAAGCAAGTATCTTTCGTCTAACTCTCTGCAAAGACTTTCTCACAATCTATTAAACAGATCAAAACTGCAAAATAGTGGAGCCCACAATAATTATCATTAAAAAACAGTAATTTAATAGCCTAATAGACTATGTTCTTGACTAGTTTCCTGAATAGTCTGTTTGTTAAGCAACACCTCCTTATGAGATAACATAAAAATAAAAAAGATGGTCACTAAATAAAATAGCATAATAGTAAAATCCAACAGGTTTTATACAGGGCATGCCTTAAGTTACAGGAAATTTTTTGCCAGCATTTTATAGGAATGTGTATTTCTATGAATGTATGCTGTGATTAAAAAGAAAGGAAAAGCAAAATCATGTGAACACAAGTCCGTAATTAGTATGCTAACCGACTACATTATTTGAAAAGTGGTTACAAATAGCACATTTGGAAGAATAAAAAATGAACAGTTCAAGTGCACATTCTGTTGATGTTGGTCAGTTAAGCACTTTCTAGAATGCCATCCACCTCCAGCTGTGCATTCTGCAAATAGCTGTCAGCTACCAAGTTATTGTTGAGCAAGTTTGGTTTTTTACTCAAGACATTCAACTTCCACCTTGTTTTTGCAAAACAAAGCAAAATAGGATGCATCAGAAAAGTCTCACTGAAAGACCCTAACTTTTATCTGCTCTTAAAAACAAAACTAAGCCAAGTACCTTTCCTCCAACGCATAGATTAACAGTTTACCCTCTTCTCTTGGCCAAGTACAGGTCGCTAAAGCTAGGCTAAGTTTGCAATTCTGTAGAAAAGTAGTTTTGCTAGAACAAATCAGCATAAAAAAGTCTGCAGAGCACAACTTGATTACAGGGAAATTTAAAGGGAACTGAGTATGCAAGCACTCCTTTCTGAGAGTTTTAAATGCCAAGTTTATAATGAGTCTATAATGCCAAGTAAAAAGCAGTCTTTCTCACCAGGTGTTATAAATGTGCTAAAAACCCAGATAACAAGATAACCTACTCGAAGTCCTGATATATCCGCATGCCTGCTGTTTCTACTTGTGTGCAGGTCACTATTTGTTGCTATGATTTTGAAAATAGAGAGTTAACAGACAAAAGTAAAAACAGCGTCAATCAAATGACACAGCCCTGCATTTAGCATTTGGCCCGTTTTTACCAGCTACTATACAAAAGCCGCTTTGACACCTTTGTAATAAGTTATCAAATACTCCACTTACTGACTTTAACATAATCAATAATTAAGAGACACTTAGCTAATGGCACCTATAAATTAGGTTTTTATAATCTGAAGGAGAAACAGCGCATCCAGAGCATCAGCTTGAGTGCCAGCTGACTAAAACTTGTGTAAGTACCACATAGAGATCATAATTCCACGTTAGATTATTTTTACTGCTTGGATAAACACTCGGACTTCGCATCTCTGCAGCTGAATGCCTTGCAGCTGGGCATCTCTGGCACTCTGCTCCTCGTATCAGTTTATTTTACTTTAAAGTGTTCACAGCCGGTTAACTTCGCCTTTTTCAGGCAAAACATTAAAAATCAGGCAGCAGTGTGTCATCCCCTCTACAGGAGAAAGCAAGACAGCCTTGCGAAGAGCTGTTATCTAGGGCATATTCCCTGTTCGCAATGACATCCTGTAGCTTCACTTTTCCTGCTTACGGCAATTAGCGCCTTCCTAACCAGGACTCGCTTACGGACGGGGAAAAGCACCGAAACAGAAAAACTTGGCGGACCTCATCTAGAAAAGGAGAGAAGCGGTAGTTCGGAGGGCGCGACAGCCGCGGGGGGCTCCGCGCCGCGCTCCGCCCGGGCAGCGGCACCTCCGGCCCGCGGGCACGGGA
>VXBQ01006123.1:998518-1032967 GCA_013400175.1 Phainopepla nitens | reverse complement strand
TTTGGTCTGCTTTAGACCATGTGGACACTGAACACTCCGTTTCCACATACACAGAAATGCCTCTGCTGTCCTCCCTAACCACGCAGTTATTAACTAGTTCACTAATTGTGATGCTTATTATTCCCAGTGAAAGAATATGAGTTACTGTTGAAGGATCCCTGTGTCAACAAACCTTATGCAAGAGGATAAGTGTAGCGATTCCCCTTGAATCTCCAGTTATTTTTAAGGTACGTGCTCTGTTACATTCACTATCAAGGGCAAAAGCTCTGTGAAAAGAAGAGTGTGTTGTCGCTCAGACTCACACATTAACACTCTGCAGTGCCTCATTTAGGCAACTGTGCAATTACAGTGTCGGGAGCAGAGGGGCTTTTACAGAGAGGAAAGATGACAACAGCAATCCTCTGAAAAGCTTGACTACAAAGCATTACATGTTCATTACAAAAAGCCAGGGTACACAACAGACAAGATACTGCTTTAAGTTACGAAAGACCTACTGCTTCTGTGCTCTATTGTCCTTATGTGTTATCTCATTTAAAATAACGTATCTGGAAATCTAGGTGGTGACTGGAAAATGGAAGAATATCAAGAAAAATTATGTTAAATAATGAATGTCATCAGTAGTGCCTACTGCATTTGCAGTTGGCTGAAGGAGCACAGCAAACCCTTGTTTATCAGAACTCCTTTAAATCTAAAACTTCCTCTTGTTGGAATGTAGGTTACCTGGCTCCTGCTGCTAACCACTTCCACTGCAACCCTCCCAGCTATTAGAAACCCTCTGTGTTTGGCTGGTATGCAGGCCTCTGTAATTTTTGGATGAGGCAGAGTTACATGTTACAGATTTTCAAATTAAATGAAACTGCTTTCATAAAAGTCTCTAAAGGTGCTCATTTAAAGCAAGATATGGATAACTCAGGTGTGCCAAGATGATGTCACCTCTTGGACCCTCTATGCTCCACAAAGCAGGTCGCATATGGTAAGAAGGCCCTATGTACCCTTTCTTTCAGCTGTGTGGCACAGCACAGAGCTCAGGGGGAAAACTGCTCTCCCATCTCAGCAGCTAAAGTAAGAGAACCTGAGAATCCAGACCTGCATTGCTTGAATGTCAGATACAGTTCAGGAAGCTCTGTATGAAAGTAGGTTCTTGCCTAGTTTTTGCAGGTTACTGGCAGAGTTTTTTTACAATATACACATCAGCCAAACTGGTGATGTGTGTAACATAGCTTAAGTAAACATCTCTTTAAAGTGCTTCTTTCTATTTCAGGGGTAAAAGCTTGTCTGCAGGAAACAGAGAGACAATCAGTATTTTTTTTATTTTCATCTTCAGCCTTTAACCTTTCTCCCCTTTTCCTTCTTATTTCTGTTGCTCTGACCACAGCTCTTCTGACTCTCTTCGATCAATGTGGCAAGAACTTGAAGTTGTATGTGAAGTAGTAACTGCTGCAGCAAAACACAACTTCATGTTCAACTTTACATCAAAGTTCTGACCAGTCTGGAATTTAAGTCACTTAGTTTAGAAACCAGATTTAGAAAACTGTCTTCTGTATTTCAGTACCAATCTGTGTTCTCTGCATTATGGATCTAAAAGAGAAGCCAAATCCAATTAAAAGGAAAATGAGCATCCTGGGACATTAATTCATTTTTAGGAGTGGCTTCAAGCTCAGCATATTAAATTTTCTGAAGGCTTTATTTCTGATAATATTTTGTTAACAGACTCTCAAAATGGCTGGAATCCAACGTGTTACGAAGACAGACTAGCATTGCCAGTCCACAGAGAAGTCATGCTTCTAAGCCAACGTGAAAAACCACCAATTCTTAGAAACCTTTATTCAGTGCTAACAGATTCATTAACTGCTTTTCATTTCTAGGCACAGTTCTAAGAAGGCATCAGCAAGGCAACATTAGCAATGACGGATTTATACTGGTGGTATAGCTCCTTCCTAGGCTGATTTCAGGACTGGAGAAAACATGAAGACAGCTGAGGTCATGCTGGTGAAAGGTTTCCCCTTGGCCTCAAGAAGGTGCGAAAGGCGGTCGGTTTTTTATACTGTCCAGCCACAAGGTCAGTAAAATTCCTTAAATGTACTGTGCTTATTCCTCTTGTTCCCTGCAATGGAAGGAGTTGGCTTCTCCACCCAGTGAAGTGCCCTGTTTCAACAGCCTTTTTTAACTTCAATGCAAGATTACCAGTCCTACTCAGCTGGGTCTGTCCCTCCGCTCAGAAAAACATGTACATGTTTTCAAGCACTTTGGTAAAGTGACATAAACTCAAACTGGGAAATACAAAACTAGCGTCAAGATGGGAAAAAGCTAAATTATAAAGTAACACCATCTCTCTCAGTTATGTGCTTGTGTCTGCCATTAGCCAATGCACTTGACAGTTTTATCATCCCACAGAAGTTATGTCTGTTCCTCAGTGCCCTGGTAACAATTGTTAGTGGTGTTTCATGCTCCTTTTTGTTGACTAAAGCATCTTAGGATTTTTTCATCTCCATGGACCAACAACCTGTGGAGGTTATGATTATAACCTTCAAACTGAAGTAATTCAGACTGTTTTTTGTTATCTTCAAACAGAAGTAATTCAGACTGTTTTAAAGTCATAACTTCACACACCTTTGACTTACAGCCTGTGAAGAAATGCACATCATACCAATGCACAGTCACCTGTTCAGGCCTAGGTGAGTAAGCCAGGTAGGAGAGTTTAAGGTGTAAGTCCTGATGTGAATGCCTCTTCCGTGTGCTGTCTGGGGGCTGTGACTTCTCTCGTGAACCCGTCGTGACTCCTGATCCCAGCCAGTACATCAAAAACCTCTGTCCTGTCCTTGTGAGATAGACAGGTCTCTCTCAGTGCTTGAGGTACCCAAGCAAGAAGTCCAGGCTTTGCAGGATTTGTGACAATTCAGTTCACTCAGGTTCTCTCAAAAGAGAGCTGAAGGGCAGTCCAAATAGTTTATTAACTGGAAGACTGATGGTGGCTATGAGAGTATGATGGGGAAAGAGTGTGGGAAACTGGATGCCAGGTTGCACGCCTTAATTATGCATTACTATTTAAATTTCCATGCCTAAGCAATATAGTGTAGAGTTAGATATCAACAGAAAAGGAAAAAAAAAATTAAAATGGATGAAGGGAAAAAGCAGTCCACCCTTATTTCAGCTAAGGACTTCAGATGAGCAACTTTAGGGAAAAAAATCTTTGAGAAAGTTACACTAATCTGAATACTAGGTCCATATGTCTTATGGGTGGCCAGTACTTTTTCTGTAAAAACATATTTAGATGAAGTAGAATAAATATGAGATTGACTTTATTTGTTATTCATCTGTTTTTTAAAATTTAGGGTAGCTTGATTTTCAGTGGCATGATAATACAAAAAAGGCAGGTGAAACAATTTAGGTGCTAGTTTGAACATACCGAAATGAAAATATGTAAAATAATGTTGAGCTTCTGAGGTGTCTCAGGGAATGCCCCGCACAAGTGTTGCAGCATTTGCAGAGGGTGCTCCTCTCAGGGCAAAAGGGTCCTGCTGGGCAGCACAGCAAGTGGGAGGGTCAAGCTCCAGACTCTGCACTTCCCAGAATATGCACAAACCCCTGAAGAAGAGGCCGTCTGGCTACCTTATTCCAGGGTTTGCAGCTGCACTGTCCCTTTCCTAAGGAGCTATGGATACTGCAAACAGCAGGCCATGGTAGAGATTTTTTGCCATTTACTGCTTAGGAGCAGACACACCCTGTAGGCTCCTGAGAGGGGTCAGGGATGCAGTAGCCACCATCTATTTTTTTCCCCTCCTCTCCATCCCATTTTTGTTTGATTTTGCTTTCTCCTGCCTGTGTAGGCAGAGAAAGAAAAAATAAGAAACCCTTAGAATTTGGAAGATAAAAGATGCTCAAGGGCGTTAAAGCAGGACATGAATGCAATCGTGTGGCTGTGCAGGTGAGACTCCAGAGCCTTCTGCCGCAAAATGCCTGCACTAATCCACTCTTGTCCTACTTACAAGGAGCTGTCAGTGTGGTTATTTGCAGCAAAAAAACACTTTAGCTTTGGGGCCAAACATCACAGGGTGGTGATGAAGCAATGAGGGTAGGGATCCATATTCAGTGTATCAAGTTTGTCAGAAAAATACCTCACTGCAGACAGGTCCTCCTGTCTGCTTTGCATATTCTTGCACATGAAATATCCCAGGCTGGGTTATACTGTGGTATTGCATAGCTGGAGGTTAAGGCGATGCTAAAAGGATTTGCACCCTCACTAAATTGCTGAAGGGATATGGGATTCTGTGTTCTCTGCTATGGGAAAGCCACAGCAGCCAAGTTTCATCTCCCACAGGAGAAGCTTCCCCTATGCCCCTCATTTCTCCAAGACCCCATATCTAGTCTGATGGGAGTTTAGTGCAACATGCCAACAACTGGCGACGACGTCCAACTCCCTGATGAGCATGAGGTAAACATTACAAAGCTGCTTAGACAATGGCCTCCTTAATGGGGGAAATGCCTAGATGCCAAAGACTGCGAATTGTTGTAATTAGTAAGCCTGTATATGCCACACAAACAAGCAGCAGTCACTGGAAGTAAAACAAAACTTTCTGAAAGATGTTTGTACGGGCATACTAGAACATAATTCAGCAGTTCTGACTCTTGAGGGGAGGAGAGGTACAGCTCATCACCAGAAACAGTTTTGATTTTAATAGTGTTTCCTGTGTTTGTAATAAACTGAACCAACATGTGGAATGAAAATGTCCCAAAAGCAGAGATGTCTGAAACCTCATTCTGTCGTCAGATGTTTCAATCCCAGCCCAGGCTGGTCATAGACAGTTTGTTCATATGAGATGTACTTGTTCACAGACCTTCTATAAGGCCCTCAGTGTACAGGTCTCTTTCTGTGCCCAGTATCCCAATCCACTTTCTACAACCACTTAGAAATGTATGAAGTTGTAACAGATTATTATTAATTTTTATTACCAGTAATTTATTATTATCAATTTATTCTTATTACTGTTATTCTTTTAAAATAGTAATTCTCTGATACTGAAATACTGAAAACACATTTCTGTCTTCTACATCCTTTGACTAAAACCTTTAAAACAAAGAGTCTACTGGAGCAAAGCCTCCCATGCTGCAGTGTGGCTGTGCAGAACACTCTGGGACAGAGGAGAGGGGCACCTCATCAGCCCTTGGTGGGGCAGGAGTGCAGTGTCCCTGGTGGGTCCCCAGCCTACCCAATGCCTTGGCTGCAAGGAATTCCCAAGAGCTTGAACCACAGCATCACCCTCACCAATGCAGTTGCCTCAGGCTGAGAAATCAGGCACCTGAGAATTGCCCAAAACAGTTAATTTCTCTGTGCTGACAGCTTTTTCATCAGTAAAATACAGATGCAAATACTTATGTCAGGGGATTAAGGAAAGCTGAAATGACCATGGGCTGCTTGCACACAATATACTTTTCACCCTAATCTTTTCAGTTTGGAAAACTTCCAAAAATTAAATGATGAATAAATTCTCCTTATAGCAGCCATGTGGATTACAAAGACTTGCAGAATTTTTGATGAAAGGCTACCCTCTTCTAAAATGAATGCTGCAAGCCTATGTCATGAGAAACCTTAACCAACTTCTCTGGGACTCTAAAAATGTTTTATAGAGTAATCTTGTGGTTGCTGCCTTGTAGAGAATTAAGGCAGTACTCAAAAATGCTACAGTATAGCTATTGCTATTATTTCAGTAATATAATGTGCTACAGTTTAAAGAAGTTATTATGGAAGTATAATTTGACTAAAGTTTACATTTGCAGGCTGACATATGTTTAGTCTTACAGCCTTTTCCTGAAGACCTCCAGCAGCAGTCACTGACCTTGTTAGGGACAGTGGCTGAGGATAAGGTGTAATAATAGTCAGTAAAGGAAAAGTGTACTGAATTGCATTAACCTCTGGCTAACAGGTTAATCCCCTACCAGATTAATCAAGTTTCTCTTATATCCAATCATTTTACAAAAGGAGTTTCACTGCAATTTTCTTTCAACTTATTTTTAAACATACTTTTCAAAAGGCATTCAGATTTATGTGATATATAATCACTGCAAAGCTGAAAACAACAGTTCAGAATGTAAATGCAGAAAAGTGTATGGAAATACAAAAAGGCTGTTGTAGAGGCATATGTTTTCCAACAGCTGGCCAGCAGTAGCAACAGTCAACTACAAATTTCTGAGATTTGTAAGGCCCTACAGCCCCTCCTGAGTATCCTACAACAGACATCAGAGTAAGGTCATTGAGAAAATAAAGAAAATAACTTTCTGGAAAGAACTAACTTATAATCTCTGTAGTGAAGATCATAAAAATTATGATTTATCCTTGTATATCCCTATCATAAACCTTGTGATACAATGGTTTTCCTGGGGAAGGTTGTTTGCTGTGTGCAGTATGGCCATTCAGGAATCATAGAGGATACGTACTGCCTCGCATTCTTAAAAAACTTTTTTACATTTTATTTCCTGTATGATAGATAATTGATGTAGGGGGTTTAAATCTAGCTCTGAATCCTGTTTCTCCTGATGGTCGCACTCAGCAGCTGCTTGGTCCTTTTTTTCATTTAGAGCCATCTGTAGGATGGTTCTAAATTATAATGTGTACTTGGTAAATGCAGATGGGAATCCCTTGATGACTGCTCTTGTAGGCTTTCCTTCCCTACCAGACTATTCTCATGGAATAAGTCAGGGTCTGGATACTGTTGGTCTGATGTCAGGACTCAACTCACACTGAAGGGCCTGACCTTGGGTAAGTTACCTAAGTACTTATGTTGGTCAAGATGACAGCAAGCCATATTGCTCCCTGGAAATTTTATTTCATTGGTTCAGGAAACTGTTGAGGTAGATACTGTCTTTGTCTTGTGTCTGGATGCAGCTCCTACAAATATGGACCCCCACTTCTTGCGTGGGATGTCTAGATGGTATTATAATGTGGATAAGGACACATCATGAAGCTATGATTACCATCACAGGTCTAAATAAATACCCACCAGCACCACAGAGAAAACAATAGCAGTTGCTGAATTAAAAAATAAACTTCAATTTTCATGAGAGAGGGAAAGGTAGAATGCAATGCAGTCAACACTATTACAGGTTTATCCTCTACCTCCCACATCAATTTCCCCTTAATTTTATTTCTGCTGCACTACAACTAATTTTCCTTCATTGTCCTCAGATAGGCATCAGGAAAGTAGAGGTGCTGAAGCCTTTTTCTGCAGAAAAGAGAGATACCTAGAGGTGCTTGCATGTAGGTCTTCTACAACAATTGAGTTTCTGGAGCAGAAAGGTGTCCACAGGTCAGGAAAACTTGAGCAGCCGCAAAGACAGATGGCAGATCCAAAACATGCATCAGGAGAAGCAGGGGTATCAAGAAAGACAGAGAGAACAGTAATTAATCTATATCTCCCTTACCCTAGAAGTCCCAAAGAACCACCTGATATCTCTGCATGATTCATATGACCAAAAGTTTCAGTCCAAGCCTAACATAAAGATGCAAGTCAAAGACATTATTTTAAAATCTTGGGTAAACCTGTTAAAGCCCAATGTGTCCATTTCAGCGGTAAATCCTGAACCCTTCCTTTACATAAGAAATAGATAAAGTTGTTCTCTACAATTTCCTCCAGAGTGAGTTGGTGACTCTGCACTTATACCATGTTAATCAGTAGCAGCTATGGAGCGCTTCAGATTTGTTTCTGCCCCCTGTCCAAATCCTTCTTCCCTTGGTTTTGCTCACTGAATCTACATTCAGGCATTCATTTCTGTGTGTCATACCAGTAAAGATCAGTTTTACAGGATGACAATGACAGGCAGCCACTGAAGCCTTGAAACACAAGTGCTGAATCAAATAAAACCTTAGCCAAACTGACAAGAGTTATTTTAAAATAATGAACTTCTCTTTACTGCTGGACAGTTTTGGAATAAAATTTGCAGATGTGAACTCTGCCAAGCTTAGTGGAAGGGAAAGATTCAGTGGGAATACAGTTTTAAATCTGTCATTTAACTATAAGACTGAAGACCTAAGCCTGGATTGTTCCCACTTAGTCTTTACATTTGACTCAGGTGAAGACCTAAGTGAAGGGTCTTGTCACCCTGCACTCCTTGGCACACAACTGGAGATAGACAGGCCTTCAGGTGGTAGCCTCAACTTTATTTTGGAAACAGCTTTCTTATTTAAACACAGGCGAATTGGATAGCTTCACTCAGTGCTATGGCAACATGGGATTTGTCAGTGTTTCTCTGAATCTTGAAACTAGCCAAAATTGGGAAAAGTAGACCTCCTTAAAATCGGTAAAATTTTATGCCTGTGACTTTTTTCTCCCTAGATTTTTTTTTACTGGGACAAAGGAGAGTAAGATTGAAATGACACTAATATAAAGTGTTCTTCTGAATCCTGGGGTTTAAAATATACATTTCCTTTTATAGAATCAGTTTAATAAACATCCCTTTCAAATGCTCAATTCTCGTTGCATCTTTATCAAACGGGAAACTTAAAGAAAATTATACATCAGCGCTTGACTATTTTTTTTTTCCCAGAAAGAAGTATTAGGATCATATGTAAGATGCCTTATTTAGAATCTAAGAATTTATTTTATGTTTTTCTGTTGACAACCAGAAGCACTGGATAGAAAAAAAAAATAGCAGAACAAAGAGCTCCCTAGAGATATTTCACATTTGCTGACTTACTACATCATCATAGATGACACTGAATTATTAGTTCAGCAAATACTGAAATAGCACAAGAAGGCTTTCTTGCTCTCTTATCTTCACCATTGTTCTTGGATTTAAACAAGTCACATAAAAAGTTCTGGGAAAAACTAAAAATATTTGAAAAATCATAATTTAGAGTTGTGTTTAGTGTACAGGATGCCTCCTTAATCGTACTGAAGTAGAAGACTGGGAGTGCAGTTTCCTTGAGATCAGAGGACAATTTGGATAGAAAACATGGCCCCTCAGGTCTTTAGGAAGTTTTAGAAGGATTCTTCCTTTTTCTCTCTTCATCTGTGGAAGTGACTCTGCCCATGCAGAAAGATTGAAATGGTGCCCTGATTTGTATCAGACTGAACTTGGCTGTTGTCAGAGAAGCCCACACACACCACAGCACATTTTCCAATCATGTCACAAGTTCGCTATTTTCGGATTCCTTTTAAAAACACAAATATTAGTGACTATCAAAATTCAGGCCACCATGTACAACATTGTGTGTTTGGGGTCTTAAAACAGAGGTGAGCAGCTTGCCCTGCCTCTGCCACCTGCACTTTGCAGTCCCACTGACACGTGGGTGACCTCTCCTCACCAACCCCTGCCGGCGTGGGCTTGTTTGATTCCTGTGGCCTTGACCTCAGCTGTAAATTTTTAAAGTGACACTGTGTTCTTTATTGCAGGAATGGTGAAAGGTAAATGTCTGGGTGTATTGTGATTCTCATGACCTTCCGACTGGGAATAGAAGTACAGTACTTCACCAAAAAATCCAACCATAACAACAGCTCCAGACTCAGCTACAGTGTGTAGGAAGCTGTAGTTTAGTTTCATCTATTTTGATGCAATAATAAATAAAAATTATAATGCTTTGCATTACCATAGATACCGAAAATCTCTGAACTGAGAGTTGTTATGTATTAATGTTGAAACTTTGAAATCATTAACATCAAGCTGAGGCATGATTGCCTTTTTTCAGAACTAATTCTCAAAAATAGCTGTAATAATTCTTGTTGTTTAGGAATGGATACTTGATTTTGCTTACCCAGAAAACAAAGACAAAATTCTCATTTACAAATATTTTGTGGGATTAGATTGTTTTCCTCCAAGCTGTGACTTTCATAAGCACTGGTGTAGTTTATTTAAAATGCTGTGTGTGACAGCAAGAGAAAGGAAGACAAAAAGAAGGAAATGGCTCAGTACATTAAACAATGTCATAAACTGAAAGGAAGGGATAGAGAATGATCAGGAATGTATATGTTACAATTTAAAATAATAATAATTAGGATGGATTTATTTTAAATTCATGGTACAATTTACTGTGCTTATCTCAGACACTCTCTTCCCTTTCTTTTCTTCCCATACCCATTGAAAGATTTAAACACCTTACTTGTAAGTAATAAGCATTGATTCAGCATCCCTCATGAAATGATGCATGATTTTACTCCATCACTGATAATTTCAGAAACATTTTGCTGCCTGCTTTTATCTGCACTCTACTGGTGGAGGGGATTTGAAAAGGTTTGCGTAGTTGCCTGCTCTGCAATAATGTGAGGATTTTGTTATCCCGCTGAGCTACTACCATTCAGATAGCTTGGATTCCTTCCTTCTGCAGCCAAAATCTCACAAAACCTCTCCCTGAAACACAAAGGTGCAGAAGATAACGGGCAAATGATTCACCAAACCTTTCACGAGGCTATTTATATTCCTCCTGGAACATGGCAATTAGTGCTTTTCTTAGCCCCATCTGATCACCTTGTTGTCTTCTGCTTGTGCAACCACTTAAACAGTTTTTAGACAGAGATCTTCAGCTAATTCTGATATCAGATCCAGTCCTGCCTCCAGCCAAAGACATCAGACCTGTCCTACTGAGTTAAACACAAATGGGATTAAGTATTGTATCTCATTAGCCTCAGCAAAATTCTGACATCTCAGTCGGGTTCACACATCTACAGACGAGGTCAGAGCACAGCATCCCAATTTCAGGACAAGTTCACAAGCCCCCAGCCTGCGGGATGTTCACTTCCTTGCATGTGCCCGCTGTGGTTGCTGACATACCAGCTCGCATTTGCAGGAGACACCCTCACACTCACAGACATACTTGCACCCTCTGATAGTCTCATTCATTGACAGGGAAGTAGAAAACTTGGTGCAGTACAGACAACACTGACATTCACCTAAGACAATTTCTCTGTTTCGTTTCCTGTATCTCAGTCTTTCCTCAAGCCTCTGTGCTGAAACAGCTGCCCAATAATTGTGGAAGTTAATGCCAAACGGTTGGCAGATGGATTTGGGTGCCCAGTTCCTTGTGGCTGTCCGTGAGGCAATCACAGTGACTTGAACCCAAGCACTGTGCTTGTTTCAGAGCCAGGACAGCCTCTCTCAGATGCTCATGCATCGGGTTTCCCACGGGGTGTCGAGATCCTTGCCTGGGGCTGCCAACTGCGAGACCCTGCTGGCTGCTGCCTCCTCGAAAGGGACATCGTTCCCTGGCAGAGTCCTGGCAGAGTCCCTGGCAGGGGTACCAGTCCCTCTGAGGAGCATCAATGCCTGTAAGGGCCACCGGTGCGGATCAGGAGCATCGCTGCCAGCCGGAATATCGGTCACCGCAGGAGGTGTCGCACTTCAGCAGGGGAATCCGCCTGGTCTCTGTGAGGGACACCGAGCCCTACGAGTGCTATCAGTCCCTGCATGAGGTACCGGTCCCTGTCCGAGGTCTCGGTCCCGGGCAGGGATATCAGTCCCTGGGGTGCCGGTCCCAGGCACGGTGTCGGTCTGGCTGAGGACAGCCGCGAGTGATCCATGCAGATTGCAGCCCGAGCGCAATCAATAGATGTGACAAGCAGCCGGCGCCGGCAACCGGGGACATAATGAAGGTGTGAGTGTGTAACCGGCGAACAGATAACAATGCTATAGGAAATTATAGGGCAGCGCTGTATTGAATAAGTGCAGTGCGAAATGAGCTGCGGCTCGCAGGTCATGCTTCCCCGCTGCTGGAGTGTCTCCTGCTCTTGTCCTTTGTAATTGTAAGTGGCAGCAGCGGCGGCTGAATGCGAGGAGGGCACGTATCCAGCCCTCATTTGTTCTGCATTACAATGCAGTCCTCGCCGCCCGCAGCTGAACCGGAGTGTCAGTGCCCACCTCCCAAGTGGACCAAGAAAACAGTGAAAACTCAATTTACTCGAGAATTAGGAAGGCTGTCGTTAAAACAAGGCTGTCCTTGAAACCATGCGGAACAGCGGAGAGTGTCCTGTAAGAATTAGCGTGAAACTTCTCTGTTTTCTGAAAAAAAACCCATGCTTTTGCTTCAAAGAAGCACAGAAGCAAAAAGCCTTTTCTTTCAGGAAACAAAAAATCGTACATAGAAAGTAGAAAATCCTCTATTTTTCTTGTTTTTCTGTTCAAAAAATACTTATAATATGTGAATTCTTTCTTGTAACTTGGAAGAAAGCTTTTGACCACGTAGAGTCTTAATATAGACAATTCTCCAGATGCTACTATTCCTCTTACCCGCTTATTAATATTCAAGGGGAGAAGAATGTCTAAAAAGTGTTCATTGATTTTTAATTTCATTTCCAAGTCCAATATCAAGTCCTTCTCTACATTTTGTTCTGACATTTGGATCAAACTCAGCAGTTGTTTTCTGAAACCTCAGGTCTTCTAGACTCTTTGCTCAGAATCCCATTTAAAGGTTTACAGATTAAGTTTAACATTTGAACCTAATCAAAGACAAGGAGGTAGCTCAAAGTGCTCTGCACAGTTCACTGGTATTTCACCATCACTGATCGATACTTTCAGCTATTTATGAACACTCCCTACATCCCTTCCCCCCTCTTCATAATACCAGGCAATTTTATTTATCTTTCTCTTCACCTTAGCCCTGAAATGTACATTTCTATGGTTGAAGTAAAAGCTACACTAAACACAACACTTGCTCAATGTGTTTATGAATACACTGCAAATGTAGATCAGTATTTATTCTGTAACCTTGTTTTTAATCACTCAGTATGGCTGTTTGCTTTCATTGTTATATAGAATCAGTTTGGTTCTTGCAAATGAACCTACCTACAAATGAACATAATTCAAGGCAAAAAAAGTCAAGCTCTTGATAATTTTTTCTTTTCCTGGCAGAGTGAACAAACCCTGTCTTTTTTTCTTCCACTTGATTCAGGCCAGACAGCTTGGAGGTGAATCAGGGTGGGTATATTTCCCAAACTGCGGAGTCCACAGTGTGGTTTGCATCCTCAAATACTGAGCAAAATGCCAAAAAAATCTCAGTTTTGACAGGTGACCACCCTTCCCGACACAGGAGGGTGCTGCAGGAGTTAAGCCTACAAGTGATGGGGGATTTTCGTATGTGGAATACTCTGCTTTTATTTTTCCATTGTTTCCCTTGCTTATGTAGGAGAAATTTTTGAGGACACAAATGGATCTCCCGTCTTCTGCAGAGGCAGCACTGAGAAAGACCACACAGCAGCCTACGATGCCTCACCACTGGGTGGGAAGGAAACATTTTGGGAGCTCAGACTGGCTGCACTCTTCACACAAAGGCACATGTGGGACATGACCTCCACTGGGAACAAAATCAAGGGCCTGCCATAGTTAATCCTGGGCTTTGTTATCTCTCCTGCACATCACTGTGCTTCCTGGCTAGCCCTGGACTGCTGCTGCTCTGCAGAAGTGTGTAAAGAGAGATGCTATCGTCTGCTATCTGCCCAAGCCAGAAACAGGCAATACTAGAAAAGCCTGTCTTGTCCAATTTCCAGTTCAGCTTTGCAGACTCAAGAAGTGCAGATAGTTTGGACTTACTTTAGATAAGGACCTGAATATCTGGGGTTTTCCTGAGCATTGAATGCCATGCTTCGTACACTTTACTAAATTGTGTCACTAAGTTTTTACCTTTCCTGGTAATAGACTTTTTTTTGCTTCCACATTTCTTCTTCCTACCTTCCAGCAATAGTACTGGTAAATGCACAAATATATATGTACAACCATCAGTGTACATTCTCTAGTAATATTAGTAATAAAATGTGCATATTTGCTCAGTGCGCTTGGGTTCTTGAGAAATAAATGTGTGAAGCCATGAGCAAGCTGTTCCCCCCATGCCCGCAGTGAGAGTTCACTTTTAAATGTATGATGAAAAAACAGACCTTGCCTTCCTGTCTTTGTAGAAAAATCCCATGTACGTGTGTAGTACAAATGCACTCAGATGCAAAGATGAAAGTGAGTATTTTGCTTCTTTCACATGCAGCCACAAAGGGAACCCTGCACCTTTGCAGAGCTGTAATTGCCAGGTGCCTCTTTTACAGGCAGGATAGATAGCTGGTTTGGCATTGGGCTAATCTTTTGGAAATGTAGGAAGGAGAAAAAAAGGACTGATTACAGATTGCTTTGCTTCATAAACCTCTGTCCCACGCTGCCTGAAAATAAATGTTCGTGCTCATTGTTACATCTTTCCCCACAACATAGTTAACCAACAGTAAGGAGGTAGGCGGTAGGCTTTTTTTTCTTTTATTTTTTTTCCCTCCAGGGACATTCAGCAGATTTTTGGCTAGTTTTCCCCTCACTTGCCTTTCTCACTGCTTTCTCCTTTATTTATCAATTCTGGCTCCCGCCAATGTGCTTCTGCTAAAGGATACCTCACTTACCCTTTTGTTTATCAAGTGAAATCGAATTGCATAGGGATAACTCTGTATGGACCCCAGCTCACTTGTGAAAAATGTCCTGGTGATAGTTCCTGTTTCAATCAGGAATCTCTGAAACACAAAGCCTTTCCTTAGGACAGAGAGGCCAGTCTTCTGCTGCTCTTCTATCCCATGAGTCATAGGTCAGCATTTAATTTCTGGACAACACAATTACTATTCAAAATTGCTAACATGTTTCACAATATTTTTTAAAATTCACATCCAGAGACCGCCTGACCAAGACTAGGAGGGGGCAACCTCATAATTAAAGTGTTTTGACTGTCCCAGCTTTAAAACCAAGCACATCACTGACAGCACACTGAAGGCATGGGAGGTTTGTTGCAAGGTAGAGTTAGGTGAGCTCGGCTTTGGGCAAGGGGGTGAATGAAGGACACAGACATATGAACTCCAGCAAGCATTTTTCACTAAGTAGTGCAAAGACCTTTAGTCTCCATCACATGTTGCAGTTAGATGATTATCTCCTTTGTTATCTTGCTGTAGAGCCACTTCTGTATCAGCAGACAGAGCCTCAGTCACTGTTGGGTTTACAGAAAACAAAGATGAAGGAAGCTGGGACAAGGACAGGGATCAGAATGGGGATGAGCACAGAGAGGGACAGGCATGGGGTGAGATGGGAGAAGCAAACAGATCTGAAGTGATGCCTAAATCTGCTCAGCACAGTTGGCGCTTGACTCCACTGGTATATGCAGTGTCACTAGTATGGCAACATAGTTTCCGTGTGAATAAGCATAATAAAAATGCTTCTCGAAAGATGAAAGGTCTTCCAAGTGGTTGTTTTCCACCTTGTTTCCCTGGTTCTCACATTTGCTGCCTGAAGAAGTGCATACCTTCACTGTGTAACAGTGAACTCCTGGGACTAGCAGAGTCCCAGCACAGAGAAAATTCTCAAATGCACTGCAGGAAAATCTTGGAAAGGCTGGGATTTCTGGAATTCAAGCACATTCTGCTTTTGTATTTTTCATGGACATCACAGTAGGTGCTGAAGCTCAGCATCAAATTATGATTTTGTGAAATAGCTGTTTTCTAACAGACGGCTTCTTGATCAAAAAATGGTCCTTTTTTTTCCCCGGTCTTTATGAACCTGAGCTGATAGCATATTCAAAATAGTGTATTCAGCATCAAACAAGAGAAGTGGGAAGAAAATATTATTTGTGTGGTTCATGTTTAGTATGGGTAAAGACTAGGGAATACACTTAAAGTAATCGCTTTAAGTGTGATAAGGAGAATTTTTTTGTTGCTGTTTATTTTAACATTAGACAGTTCTATGTGCACAGTCTAGAAATATACCAAAAGGAATAATATTATTAAATTGAATTATGATAAATATTTTCTTTCTTTTCATATGTCGGTTCTTCTTTCTGGTCTCAAAGTCTGATTTCCCCCACAGATATGGAGTACTGCCGCATGCCATGAATGTCTCTTTCTCTTAAGCTTTTTCGATCAAATTGTTCAGAGATGACAGACAAAAGACTCAGGCTGTAGTACCAAAGCAAAATTTTAACTAACAACTGCTTACAACGTGAGGAGCTTAGACATTGTAGCTGCTGACCTTGCCACCAGCTTCTCCATGGTGCCAAAGAGGAGCATCTACCACACATTTTATTTCCATGTCAGATTATATCCTTGCTTTGTACAAATCACATGCTGACACAAAATGTCTATGAGTCAGTCTTTTACTTCATGTATTACTCATATAAGATCTGCAACAAAATCCTCTATTTTCTGCACACAGCAAAGCCTTCTTAGATTCATCACACTGCAAATTGGAAGGAAGAATTATGGCATTTCTCTTTAGAAGAATAAAAACTTTTGACATTTAAATAGTATATTTACCAAAGCACTTGGAGCTATACTGTCATCCATTTTCTGTCTATTAAAAAACATGTTACAGTGTAAAAACTGTTTTTGTCTCTGTCTCCACAAAAGTATGGCAAAAATTGATTCTATTTAACATTTTATCAACTGAACTAGAGAAGAGATATTACCTCTTTGAGCATCAGCCAAAGGTCTTGTAGCTAATGCTGACCTCTGTCAAATCTAGCACATTGTATAGGAAGGATTGACAATTATTGTTCTATTGTATTTTGCAAGACACCAAGGGTCAGAGCAATGGAATTGTTACGTTGCAGCAGAACATAATTCAAAGCTTGTTTGCCTGTGCTGGGGAAAGCTACTAACATCAAAAATCATTGTTGTGTTAGTGTAAAGACAAAATGCTAAGAAATTTGTAAATGGGTTTGCAATTTTTCCAAGTATTTTAACTGTTTGCAGGGATTTCCTTTGTGTTTGACAGGTATTTCAAATTAACCCACTGTCCTCCTATGACAGCATGATTATTCTTTTTAGAAAATGATAAATCAGCTTTTTAATCACAAAGATTCAGATTGCATTGAAGCTTAATCTAGCCTGCTGAAAGGAGAGCTGAACATCCAAGTAGAAAGGGAAATGCTTTGGAGCACGTATACAGCAGCGAGATTATATTTAAAAATTCATAAAAGGCATTTTGAGTGAACTTGCTTAAATTTTAAGGGTATGTAAAATAAAAAGTATTCCAAGATGTCTGTCTGTGAAAGTCTTGGTTGCATCTCCCTGTGGTGCACGGCATTTTTTTACACTGCTAATTTCTATTGACAGCATTCCGCTTAGTTGAAAGAGCATCAACATATATTTTTGGCATGGAGAATACTGAGTCTGATGTCTTCTTATCTTTTATGAATGCATCTATGGTTCATTGCAAATAGACTATAAAAAGAAAAGTATAACTGAGTGCCTCTATATAATCAACAGGAATGACAAACCCATTCCCATTGATGTTGAAGCCAATAAGAGTTTAATGCAAAACTTTAATACGAACAAGATTAGATGTAATACAGAATATAGTTACAGTTCATATATATAAATGACTCTGTATTCATAATACAGGGGAAAAATACGACGAATATCAATGAGCTTGTCTAGGTCATCTCTTTTGCCTATTGTGGGATCATTTTCTGGGGTTGTGTTTGCAGTATTTTGGCTCAGTCAGCCTGTGTTTGTCAGCAACATCACTCTGCTGCAAAACTAGCAAACACTGTATTGAACTATCTAAACAGGAGTACCATCTACTGGGCTCAGAAAGCAATCCTTCTGACCTGCTCAGCACTGCTAAATCCTCAGGTAGTGTGTGTGATTCTGTGCACTGCACATTTGGAAAATTGTGGACCAAGGGCAAAAAAAGATATCTAACTCAAGAGAGAGATGTAGGAAATGCCTGAAAAAATGGATGGTTTTTGTGAGGGAAGACATGCAATGGAGCTATAGGCTAGAATGGGAATGGCCTCAACAACTTCTACCAGATTGTATATTCAAGAGCTATTCAGGATAAGAATATAAGTGAGTGCATTAAGGAATATCAAGAATTTAGCTAAGTGTCAGAAATTTAGTCGGACCATTTCATTGTTGTTTTCATGCTGTGGACATTTATTCATCTGTAATGAACAGAACTCACAAGGTGAATTGAGAGTCAGGATCTAATTTTATTGCCACAGAATCCACTACAAATCATGACCCATTTTTACTAGGCACTGCCATTACCTTCTGAAAAAGAGCACCCAGTATGAATGGACTAATCTCTACATTAATGAATGAAACCACACATATATCTGGACTTGCTGAGAGGAACAAATCAGCAGTGGGTATTTTCTTTCTTTGTAAAACAGGTGCTGTGGCAGGCACTCCCCTAAAAATACTCCCAGGAAGGGAGGAATCTACTGGATGAGAAAGGGGCCAGCAGTGATCAGCAACAGACCATGTGAATTAAAATAAATATGATTTTAAGGATTTAAAAAGACGAGAAATTAATGTAAATTTATGAAAGGGAAAAAAAAAAATCTAACCCAACCCCCAGTCTTAGAACAGGATGACTTTTCATGAAATTCCAAGACCTCCAAATTACTGCATCAGAACTTGGTGTACCTCTCATTATTTGATTACTCTTCTTGTGATTACAAACAGTAATGTTGCAAAGAGATGAAAAATGTTACAGTTCAGTATAAAAGCATTGTTTTTTTCCAGCAGAAGACAGTATGGAAGGAAGGCAAGGCACAAGCTGAGCATGTAGATTATGCCTTATCCTGATTCCCTCTGGGCTGCGTAAGTTAAAGTCAAATCTTCCCTGGACCATGTATTGCTTATGTGTAGGAGTCATTCAACCTGCTGAGAGTGGATTTCAGTCTTCAAAGCAGCCACTAAAAGGCCTTTGTAGCTACACTTCTCCTGCCCAAGAAATATATGTGAAAATACTTTAATAAAATTATTTTCCATTCAAATAAATCACAAAAAATATGTGTACAGTACAAAAACATTATGGCAAAACTGTTCAAGAAGAGAAGAATCTTTGTCAAAGCTTAATTTGTCTTCTGAAGTAAATAAACCAATAAGCCAAAGTTGAGGAGGATTTGGGTAAGACGTCTCTATGCATATGTCTTGCAGGTGGTCTCTTTCTGTGTAAATTATGGCACTATAGTTGTAAAAGATACATTGCTTTGCTCAGTTCTTAAAATCATCTCCTGTTAAGTGCAGGAAAATATTTTCTCTGAGCTCCCTCTAATTATCACTGAAGAAAAAATTTCCAGTGAGATGACTAAGGAAGAAACTCGAACTAACAGAAATAGTTGCAGTGATGAGAGCAGTGCAATTGTGGCTGTGACAGAGATCAAACTCTGAAGTTACTGGTGAGCCTTGGGTGGGATTCACTCTCAACACCAAATCTGGCCCTGTGGTTGTTGCAATGTCCCAACGTTGTGCTGCTGTATGGGCAAGCTCCTGCTTGCCATAAGGCTCCGAGTATCAGGCAGAAGAGCAGAAACATCAGCCTTGACCCAAAATCCAGTGAAATGTCCTTCAAATCTTTGATTCTAAAGGTTCAGTTTGGATTTAATTCTAGTATGCTCTTGGCGGAGACAAAGCTTAAAGGATGGTCAATGTCCAGAGCTGACGGGAGCTGTCAGCCTGTCTAGTGATGAGCAAAATGGGACTATCTAAAGTTGCTATTTAAAATCCTCAAAATCATTGAGATTGTCATTGACATGACATAAAATCAAGCAAATTAAAAAAAACCTTAATTATTACTTTTACCTTTCTTTTCATCAAAACAATTGATGAAAAATCAATACCTATGATTCTGAGCTTCCCCTGAATTAATTTACTTGGGGTATTTCTGATTGTATGAAGAAAGTGTTTTCTAAATTTTTGCAGAAAACTACTTTCTTTTTTATCTGCAAGTTCAAAATAATGATTGCTTTGTGATATCAATAAATCTTAATTACATTAATTTTATTTTTCATCAGTCACATGCTAGTAGAGATGGGAGGATAATTCTTACAGCTTACCATTTAGAAGATATGAGTATTTGTTGATTAACTAATAGAATGTATGATGAAATGGATCTAGTGTTAAGCTGTTAAACATTGACCAACAAATTAATGTTATAAAATATGTACAAACTACAGTGTGATTTGTGCTTATTGAACCATGTATGTCCTTGTCAGATAAGTTGTCAGTAAATATTTTATCAGATACATGTGTTTAAATTAATGCAATTAAAGTGAAAAGCAGTTCATCAAAGCATTGTTACATCTGAGTAGAAAACAAAACCAACAGTAATTACCATTGTTAGATATAGCATGCGGTATATGACATTACACCAAATAGAATCCAAATCAGAAAAAAAAGATTGTGTGTAAAGGTTTCTTAGGCAAGTGAATAAGAACAAAAGCCTTATGAATTAAAGCTAGGCAGGGACAATCCCTGCTACATAATGGTTTCATATATTTCACTTTTTTCCCTGTTCCTCTCTCATCTTGTCTGTTTATAAGGTCTTTAGGATAGAAAACTTTTATTTTGGGCCCATGAATGCAACTGAAAAACTTATAGTCAGTATCAATTACATTTTTCATTGTCAGCCACCTAATATATGGGTTTAGCTGGTGATTCCCAGTATTTCTCACTTCCCATTAAATGTGAGGAGTCTCAACCCAAGAGTATAGATTTTCTTCTGAAGCAGCATCCCAGTTAACAAATCTTGCATGCTGTAGGTGTGTGCAGAAAATATGTGCAGCAAAAAATGTCTGAGGTAGCACATGTGAACTGGACTTCATCCGTCAGGCCTGTCAAAACATTAAAAACTTAAAAAAACTTGGAAAAAATCCACGTTTGTCCATCAGCCTGGCACTCTAAAACAGCCAGGGTGAGCTCTGATCCTCCATTCAAGCCAGCCTCATCTTGAACTGCAATTCTCTTGTGAGGATGTTTTTCCACTACCTTCACATCAGCTGCTTGCAGACAAGTGGGGCTTTCCATGGTCTGGGATGGATGGGCTTTTGGCCCACACTGCAGCAATTCTTCTGGCTGCCTGCTTGTCCCAGGTGGGGAGGTCCCAGTTTTCAGAGGAGTTCAATGAAATATGAATCCAGGGAGAGATTTTAATTTGTGCTTTTCGATCCATGATGAGATGCCTTAGCTACGGTGCCCTATTCAAAAGATTCTTACTGAATAAATCTGAATAATGAGTGAATGAAAGAGACTGCTATCTGGTCTGTACGCACAAAGAGGCTAAGTTTGTCAAATTAATTATTCACTGTGAATTATTCACTTAGCTCCAAAAACCTCATCATAATCCATCTTCTTCTGTCCTTTCCAAGTGCTATGAACATGGCCTATGCCTAGTTCATATTTTAGCCTCATTCTTCGAGTTATTTGATGTAGATTACTAACACAGACTCACAATAGCACTGGGGAAAGATAATATTATTTTGTTTAAAATTAACCTAAAAAGTTTGAAAACAAACAAACAAACAAACAAACAAGCCCTAAGTACCTATAGCTGTGAAAATTGGGGAGCACAGTGGCCATATTTAAGGTCCCAGTTTCTCAAACATGGGATGTGCTTTCCAAGTAGCAGCCTTGACAAGATCAGTGGGAGGAGGGATGGTGTCAGGGTTAAACAGATATTTATAAAAGGAGAAGCCAAAACATCTCATGGATTAGAACCTGAAAGTACTTACAGAGTTCGAGTTGAAACAGAGCATTAACAAAGGTGAGTCTTTTATAGTTAAAGCTGTAGTTTCACTATGCTCATTCTTATTTCTTATCAGGGTCATTTAACAGTTTTGCATTACTATATCTTAACAGGTTAACTGATTTAAAGTAGTCAAATTTTTCTCCTGCTAGTAGTGCTGAGCAGTACCTTAAAACTCTATTTTGCAGAGAAGGATGACACAATCAAATTTTTTTGCAATGGCCTAATGTAACATATGAAATATGAAGAATGTGGCCTATAAGAACTGAACTCAATTGATAACTCAGAAACCCTGCTGCAGTTCACCTACTTTGGAGAATGTGTGAATCCCAGAAAACAAAATATTTTTAAGATTAGGTGCACAAATGTAGGCTTTATTTTTATCAAGCGCATTTAAAGAGATATTTAAAGCTAATACTTCACTTTCTTTATGGCATACTTTGTTTCATGCTAAGCAGAATCCAAAAAGACCCTATTAATGAAGATGGTTTAATGCCTGTGCATTATTATAATGCACTCCTTTGTTCTACACTTTCTCTGTGTGTCATAGACTAAGTCATTAATCAATGGGTGCTGAAAAATAATTGTCTAGTTCTTAACAATCTTCTATTGTTGAAACATTTGGAATTTTAAGATAAAGATGTACTGGCTGCTCTGAAAAAAAATGTGGTTTAAGATTATCCTTCATGGAAGTATGGGCTTATTGTTAGAAATGCAAAGTAGATGACCTGGTTTTAATGTGTTTTAGTGCGCTGTTGTTCAATTGCCTATTCAAATTGTGCTCGAAAAGTAGACTTCATTAATGTCACAAAATAATGATTTTTTGTGTTATTTTATTGTACTAGGACATTAATTAAATGGAGAAGCATCATAGAATTACACAGGGTTTAAAAATAGAAGTACAAAATCTTTTTGGTAGTAATAATAATAATGATAACTCTTAGTCCATTTAATACAATTTAAGAATTATATTCTTTTGATACTTCTATCCTTGATGCCAGATATGCATAAAAGGTGCATACTGATTGCAAATCACCTGGGAGTATGTATCTATAACAATCTATTTCAGTGACTCACCTAGGAGATCTGCCTGACAACCTTCATATAGGCTGGGAAATTCTGTGGAAAATCTTCTAAATCTTCAGTTTCCCATACAACACAGAATAGTTCTATTTCTTCTGAGAGGAATACTGCAGAACTGGACATCAGTTAACTTCTACCAGCTGTTTCAGCTCTGCCAGCACACTGGTTGGGCTGTGAAGGCCACAGAAGTTGCCTGGAGCAGCACTACATCTGAATGCCTTCTTGTCCACCTCAGGCTGTTTTAATGACTCCCAAAAGCTAAATAAAAGCAGGAACAATTCCTCAATCCCAGCTCTTCCCAGAAAGCCCAGTGACAGGTACAGCTCTTCAAGATGCTGAGACACACAAATAAATCATGAAGGGGAAAAAAAAAAGAGGCCTGGAAGTTTGTGCAAGGTGATGTTCCTTATGTACACAGCATCATGTGATAGTGACTAACCCTTGGGGGAAATAGATGTTGTAAAAGTCCCCAGGAGGAAAGCCTAGAATGAGAACAGAGGGCTTGAGCACACAAACCCAAGAAGGTAACAGAGGTCTTAAGGGTGTTAACACAAGTGGTCAGTTCTTGATCAGTGTAGGAGCTGGAGATTTAGGGAATAACTGGGGAAGTAAAATATCGCATTTATGGCATGTGAAGGCAAAGGAACAAACAGAAACACACAAAAGACATTGACAGCTTCCTTAAGGATGGGATGAAAGGAGGAAGAATGGGAGGGATTACTCCTACATTACTCCACTGGGTTAACCCCACAGATTATGCACTGTAATATCTTCTTCATTGCCTTTTGGTTTACTACTCACCATTGCCAACTCAGCAGTTATATGTAAATTATTATCCTTTATTAGATAACTGTGTTAAACAGATGAGAGTTTTCAAGGCCAGTGCTTGCATGCATTTTCTGCCCCAGCCTTCCCACACACCAAGGTGACAGGTAGTACAACACCAAGTCAGAGAAAATCAGGGTGGAACTGGCCCATGCTACTTCAACAGCCAGTCCACACAGGAATGCTAGAGAGATGTCTTGTATGATTCAAATTGATGAAGGTCTGACAGTTTTGGCCTAAGGTGTTGTAGCCAGCTCATATACCAACTTATTAACAGGGAACCTAAGAGCTGCAGGCATGATTTTAGTTATTATTAACTACCTTCCTCAGTATGACAACCACTGTGGGAGATTATTGAGTTAGAAATGGCATGTGAAAAAAAACAACAGGAACCTAAGTAGGTGGAGGAAATACACAGGATATTAACAGTGATTTTTAAAATACTCTCAGCTTGGTGGTAGTTATTTCAGAGGGTGGGTAGATTATTTAATCTTATCAGATTTTTGCTTTTTGGTTTCCTGTTTTCTATTTGATTAGAATTTTGAGGTGATATATTAGTCCTTTTCAAGTAAATGATGAATGTTCACTGACCTCAATACCAAGAGAAACAGACAAAACTACATTCAATTTCCTCACTTATTTTATTCATAATGAATACAACTTTACTAAAATCCTAAAGCCAGTGACTCAAAAGTCTACTGCAAGAATGTTCAAAATTTAAAGAACAATGAACTTCAAATTCCATACACATGAAAAAAAGATCAGAGGGTTTTGTCAACATTCTCAAATATTTACTGCTTTTCTTCCTCCTACTGGCTGTTTATTTTCCCCTGATTAAATACTGAGCTCCTTGGGACAAGCAAAGTATTTGTTTCAATGCCTGGAAATCACATAGCACATTGTGCAGGCTAAGGCAAATAAATACTAAAGCCCATTACAGGCAGATGAGTCCTGCTATTGCATTTTGTCTTCTTGTTTTAGCTACTTGAGGAATGTGTGTCCTTTATTTTCATTTTCTGCATATGCTTAAATAAATGCTGGTGAACTCAACCATATATATGTTCACACCAAGGACTAAACATGCAATAAAGTCAATAAGCTCATTTTCTAGCATGATGGCAACAGTGAAGTAAATTCTGTGCCTAGTAAATAAGGAGGAAGGCAGGGAGCTGCCAACTTAAACGTACTCCTCCTCTTTAGCACCTCGAACTCTCAAGAAAAGGTCTTTCTCTGAGCCATAAATCATTGAAAGATGAAGAATAATTGTCTAGTCCTTAATCATCATCTATTGTTGAAACATTTGGAATTTTAAGATAAAGATGTACAGTTTGCACTGAAAAAAACTGAAAAAAAATTGTTTAAGATTATCCTTTCTGAAAATGTGAGCTTATTGTTATATATGCAAAGCAGATGACCTAATGTTAATGTATTTTAGTGCTATTTTAGTATTGCCTATTCAATCTGTACCAGAAAATAGACTTCATTAATGTCACAAAATAATGATTTTGTGCATTATTTTATTGAACTTAAACATTAATTAAATTTTAAAATACTCTGGATTCATAAAACGTTTGGAAACAGAATTCTACCACATTACTGTAAGTATAGAAGGGAACAGTTCTGAGGCTGTTGAAAGCTTATTCTCTTTTTACTTTCCTAGCTGCATGCCTAAACAAAAAGAATACACTGCAAGTGTTTACAGCCCAGCTAGAAATACACAGGTCTGTGCAAATCTAGTTATAGTAAGGCAAAGAGAATAGCTTAAGAGGGTTCAGTTTTATTTTTCCTTCAACTTCAGTAGCATGACAGAACTTGAAACACAGAATTGCAACACAAGCAGATGCAGAGAAAACTCTACTTCCAAACTAGTCAGGACTATTTATGAAAAAATAATGTTTTACGTAACAGAAAGATCTCTTTCAAGAAAGACTTAATGGGTTACTGCAAAAATACAGAGAAACGGCACCCTGTTTTGCAGAATAAATGACCTTGACAACAGAATCTCTGGCAATAACAGTCATAATAAAGCAAAGCTTAGGTAAATTAAGCATATCCCCTGTCCCCTAGGCATATTATGTGAATTTATATATTGCATTTATATCACCCACATTGTGTGGAGAACAGCAATTCTTTCTACATGTAGCTCTGGTACAAAGAATAACTAGTTAAAACAAAATGGGTATCTGATGGAGGGATTCTGGTAACAGAAAAAAATTTCTGCAAAGCCTATAACCAGTCATACATAATTCTTGACCTGCTCCTATTGCAGAGGGGGGAAAAAACCCCTACAGCTTTAATATGATAAAAACTGCAACTATGAGAATGTAGAGCTCATTAATCAATCTGCACTAGCCCTTAGGGCTGGTGGTGGGGAACAGGAAAGGAAAGTTGACTATTAGGAAAGAAAATACTAACTCTCAGTCTCACTTATCTGCAATATAATATATATAGCTGAATATTTGAGGGATTCAAATGCATCCATGTGCTCATGGTAAGGAATATGACCTAGTGGGATAGAGATGCATATTCTAGAGGAATAGGCCTTTAATGTCAATGTTTTTTAGTCTATTTTGTCTCACAAAAAGTTGGGGAACCAGGGTGAGCATTATTCACCTAATTATCTTAATTTAAACAGGATTTGTTCACGTTTTATTTGTCACTTTGGGTCAAAGAAAAGTTAGAGGGATTGCAATTATGTCTGACTATTTTCTAAACTATCTTGGGGAGAGAAACAGTGATGCTTCTCCAGTAGCTCTCTAAAACCTGTCAAGCAGTGGCACAGCCACTGTAGGTAAAGTTAAGATAATTTTAGACTTAAGCTTTTGACAAAGTTGTTCTCTTTCATGCTGCCAGTGAGAGTGCCAAATTGTATATAACCTTCCTCTTTTTGTGTGTTGCATATGCAAGGAAATGAAAGCGATGATAGATAGATAGATAGATAGATAGATAGAATGTAAAATCCAGCCTATGTCCACTTAGTTGCTGTTTTCTCAATATAAAATAATTCCCAGATTTCTTGTTAAAATTCTTTGGGGTTTACTTGGTGTCATAACAAGGAAAACCAATATTTTGTGTGTATTTTCCTCCCATGTACAATATTGCTAGTTTTAGATCTACCAGCTACATATACCTGTGATTATATTTCTCCACTGGTTCCACTAATATTCAAATTAATTTATTAAGCAAGAGGATTTTTCACTATATTTATAATCTTAAACATCATGACCGGCCAATAACATTTGGGAAATATTCTGTTTAAATTTAACCATCTTCCCTGTTGTAAGCACCATTGCTGACCTTAATGTCATACAATATTATCTGCTCAGCAAATTGCACCAATAGTCTCATTGTATTTTTTAGCACGTAAGCTTATCAGGAAAAGTCAGGAAGAGAAAAATTCACAGTTCTTTGGAAAAGAATTTAAATGAATAAAACAAAGATATCATTATTAGCAAGTTTAAATTCAAATATAGTTGTAGCAGCAGCAGGAACCAGAGCTGCTGCTTAGTCCTTTAAACAGTGTCTTATTAAAAGAATAAGCTGCTGAAAGAACTAGAGCACATGTCTTATGAGGAGCAGCTGAGGGAGCTGGGGGTGTTTAGCCTGGAGAAAAGGAGGCTCAGGGGGGACCTTATCACTCTCTACAGCTCCCTGGAAGGAGGTTGGAGCCAGGAGAGGCTCTTTTCTCCCAAGGAACAAGCCACAGGACAAGAGTTGCACCAGGGGAAATTTAGATTGGACATCAAGAAAAATTTTTTCACTAAAGTGTGGTCAGATATTGGAATGTGATGCAGGCAAGTGGTGGAGTCAATACCCCTAGAAGGGTTCAAAAAACATGTAGATGTGGCACCTGGGGACCTGTTTTAGTGGTAGACTTGACAGTGCTGGGTTAGTGTACTCAGAGACGTTAGATGTCTTTTCCAGAACCTAAATGATTTTCTAAGTGTATCACTCAGAAGCATAAAATTGTCATGCACAGGAAAAAACTAAAGCTGCTGACATTCATAATATTAAAGAAACAAAAAAATCTTTCTCCCCTGCAAGGGGTACCCGCCTCAGCACTTCCTCACATAAATTACTGGCTGATACAGAGCACTGGCTGAGTAGAGAGTAGAAAAGTATGTGCCACATATATATTTCTAAGATTTTCTCATTCTGACAAAAAGAATCAAAATATTGCTATGAGTTGTCTTATTTGAGAAAGTCCCTCATGCAAAGATGTTTTATGATGGTATGTAAGGCTTTGATGCTTACTAAAATGGGAAGAGTAAAGAGATTCTGAGTTCAACCATCCACCGGGTTCTTGAGTTGATCCTGAATGGAAAAACAGCAAACCAGGACCTTGTTTCATTGCTGTGAGGTGTAATCCCAAAACAGGGAAAAACTGATTCTGTTAGCACCTAGTACTCACATTGCAATTGTCTTCGTCCGCTGTAACTTACTGGGAAGGATAAGCCCCTTGGAAAAAATGGTGAAAATGGATAAAATTGCAGGTAGAGCACGTGGAAATTGGAGGAATGGAGGCCATATGACTGAAGTTCACAAATACGGGACTTGGAAGTGTAACAGAGTTAGCATGTGACTGTCAAAGCTTATGTCAGATCATCCCTAACCCCAATTTAGTTCAAGTACTGAATTTGCACCAGTGACAGCAGAATGCTCAGGGTAGACTCAGCAGCACAGAACTTCCAGAGCAGTCTTCTGCCAAGGAGGAGGAGAGGATCTGCCTGGATGATTTTTCACATGGATTCATTTGTAATGCTCCTTCAGTCCCAGGTGGAAGGTATCACACCACCACTTCAACCTGGAAGAGTACTTTGGGTTTCCCAGCTGTCAGATGCTCTGCAGACGTCTGCCCCAAGAGAATCCATAGATTTTTGGAATGCTTGGCTGGCAGAGAGAGCTTGCCCACAGGAGTGAGACAGGGTCTATATATTTAGAACATGTTTTCTGAAGTACTCTTTGTTATTTTATACCTTCTAGATGTAACTATCTTTTGACATCAGCAAAGTCCCTGTCAGGGAACAGCTATATAGCTTTAGGATACTAGAGCCATGGGAGTATCATTTCCTTGAGGGGCACAACCTGCCAAAAGGAGAATGGAAAATCAGGGCTGAAGCAGTGTCAGTCTGTGTGAACTCAAATAGGGATGGAAGCAAGAAAAAAATATTGCTGAATCAACACAATGTCCCACGCTTCTGTCTCCGGCAGCTCCCTCATTAAGGTGTGCATTTTAAGCCTAAAAGTCTGAGTTTTCAGTGCTTTAATAGATAGTCAACCTCCTCCCCAGACTGAGTGATTTGGCTAGTCTGTGAACACAGTGCAAAATACAAATGAGTTTCCATAGAAAAATGAACAACTTTCTGCAGTAACAATTTTTGAACATGTGAAATATACACATAAACACACATAGAGCAAGGTGTAGCTGTTGGTAAATTTGGAATTTTTAATAGGTGACCTTTGTAATCCCACATAGAAGATCTCTCCTGGATATGAAATTCATACTGCACCTAATTTCACCCAGAGTGCCGATTCCATAGTTCAATATTTTTCATTTATTTCAGGTTTCCATGGTTTGTTTATACAACGCTGAAAAGCCATTTAAGTTATTCTTCATGCTACACTTCTTGTTTTGGTATTCATGAAAAACTTCTTTTCCAAACAAACAACAAACCCCCAAAATCCTAATCTGCTTTTTGCCCCTCCAGGGTGTGAAGAACAAGAACTCTTTAAAGCATTTACAAATCAGAAAAGCCCGCATCTGTAGAAGCATATAAACTGAGGGGAGAAAATATCTTTCGTTAAGACAGGGCAGATCTATTTTGTATTCTGGCCATTTACATAGAACAGGATTATACTTCAGCACTAAATAAGTGGTAAAGTAATGCTTGGTAAAGTATATATTATCTTCTTAAACATAATCTCATAATCAGATGTAGCAGCATCTTAAACAAATACATTTCTCAATAGGTGATGTTATACCATGCAAAGTAGGGGAATCATTTCACAGGAATTTGATACAGTGTTAGTGCTTTTATCTTATTCCTAAGACATGGCATTGTGTGTGCATTAAAAGAATATTAAGTCAAAAGTTGCAAAATTCAGTTTTCAGCCTGTTTCATTGTTGCTTGTCATGTTTTTCGTACTTTGGTTTACAATCCCTTGTTATAGATTGAAGAAAAAAAAGAATTAACACAATCCTAATGACAGAAGACAGTTTATACTTCTCCATATTAACCTACTACACATTTGCTGCTATTAAATGCAGCAAATTTTTCCAGGCTTAAGGCTAGGCATGAAAAAGCAAGGTAGACCACTGGTAACCAGATACATGTAAGGAAATCATATTTTACAAATAAAATCTGAGGGACGCTGTTGAGGCAATTTTTTAGGATCTGAAATAATTTTGCAGTCCTTTAAAGTGTATAAGAAACATTGCAGCTGTCTTTGACTCCTCAGCACCAAGGCCACGTTTTCTGAGAAAAATTAGGCATGTAAAGTATCTTCAGTAAATTTGTCATGAGACGTTGAACAACTGGTTCACAGCAATGATACTTCATCAGTATCTGCTGATTTGCCAAATGTTCTTCATTCAACTGACACCTTACACAAATCTATCTCTTCTCATTAAGCACAAAGCAAACTTCAGCATTGACATGTCTTGTACATTTTGTGTTAGTGCAAAAGATATATCTCAACAGATCAAATAAGGAAACTTGAACATTTGAAGCTTTTTAAAATAAAAAGTGCTGCATGAAAAATATGGAGCTCATCTCAGGAGCAGCTAGCAGTCTTGGCTGCTATCTATGGCACACAGGGGCCATGGCTCTGTGGTCTAAAGTAGGACGGGGTGGTCTACAGCTGAGGGGGTAGCAAAATACCTGGGAAAGGTTGCCCAGAGAAGCTGTGGATACCCCATTCCTGGCAGTTTTCAAGGTCAGGTTGGATGGGGCCCTGAGCGACCTGGTCTAGTGGAAGGTGTCCCTGCCCATGGGAGGAGTGTTGGGCGTCAATAATTTTTAAGATCCATTCCAACCCAAACCATTCTAAGATTCTATGATATCTTAAATTCAGCCAGTTTGAGGTTATCTGTGGAAACTTTGTCTATGACATACAGGAAACAGAAAAAAAAAGGAAATGAGCAGACCAACCCACTCAACACTACAAAACTGCAAAACTGCAGCAATCCTTTCTCCATATACAGAGATGTGTAACTCACAAAGTTCTCATTAAATCCATCATTCCTGTTTACTCCACAGCCTGGAGGGCACTGATTACTCCTTTACAGATCATTCCAGGAGTAAGAAAAAGATGGTTTCTGCAGTTTACATTTTTTTATTATTAGTCCCTGAATAAAATCCACACAGTTCTTTCTCATCAGTGATCTCAGAATAAAGTGGCCACTTTTGTATTTTCTCTACTTGCATAAAAAAAAAAAAAAAAAAAGAGGAAGGAAGGTGCAGGTCACTGATTGCTGTTGGTTCTTTGTACAAAGTCTCAAATACTCACCATGGCATTCATGGAACAAGGCCAGAAGCCTTTTTTAAATTTTGAAGATAAGTATTCTCAGTGGGTGATGTTAACCATCTTGCTGGTAGGGGTCATCACATCAACAAGCTGCAGAAGTGCCCTGGTTTTCGGATCTACTGTGGTGACCATGAGTGTCCTGTGACAGAGCAATGACAATTACAGACAGCTACTGGCAATTATAACATCTGAAACTGAGGGAAGAGCATGAGAAAAGGCATGGAGTTTAAAGTCTAAGTGCAACATATTAATATGAATGAACAACAAATCATAGTGTTATTATTCTGCATTGGATTCTGGGATTACTCCCAGAACACTGTGTTTTTGAAATCTGGGTATTATCATAACAAGACAGAAATTTGTTTACCAATACATGGTTCGTTTATTTTACTAATTATAAATTACTGAAACACATCTTTCCCCTCTGCTCCAGTATAGAAGATTCTTGTTTTCTTCTTTCTTGTTTCATGTACATTTTTACTTTAAAATAGTGCTTTCTTCAGACAGACAGGCAAATATAGTTACAGGTAAATATGAAACCCACTGCTGTAGAAGCTAGACGGCAATGCAGGCTTTCTGTAGAGAAATATTAAAAGCTCTATTTTGCTAAAACAACCTGGTTTAATTTTAAACATACGGTTCTCCCGTCAATTCTCATATCATTACTCTCATGCCTAAAGATTTGAAGATGCTCAAATGTTTGCAGGGTTGGCTATTTAGTTATTAATATATTGTTATATAGCAGTTAATTAATTCCACGAACTAATTAATAAAGAAGGCACCATTGCATTTCCTATTTCAGAATCCAGTGATGAAGGTTGTTCTGTTAAAAGGATTAATGAGATCTGCACTGGAAATTCCACATACTTATCCTTGTTCCAGTGCAATGGTGTTTTCCCCAACAGGAACTATATCTTAGAGGTAAGGATAATTTTTGAATCACAAAATTTGGGAATTGAAAGATGTGGATGTGGACAAGGCAGAAAGCCTTACTTTTACTTTTCTCCAGGCTAGAAATAATCCTTTTTAATTTAAGGAAAAAGTAATTTCTGTAGAATAGGAGTCAATAGGAAGATAAACAAGAGATAAATAAAGGTTTATAAAGAATTGCAGCCATTGCAGGAATATCCTTGACTGCAGACGATCTCGATGTACAGATCATCTGCAATTTGGACTAAGTATCTAATTCTTTATCAAACAGCACTAACCTGTTTCCCTGTCAATATCTTATGGCTGCAAATTCTGCAGCTTATAGTTGTGTTCATATGTCAGCCACTTTAAATTTGCAGAGGATTAATTTAATTGACTGTTTCATTAGGCTTATGATACAGGAAAGGATAAAAAGTAATTCCTATCTGCCAAAAGATCATTGCAATATAAAATTGCACTTGCATTCAAATAAATATATATTATAAACACGTGAGCATATTCATGATATTAAGGGGAGATTTAGTATCAAGACCCCTGTTCACATAGCATTTAATTTCTCCCTGTTATTCGCCATGGTTCACCCACCTTCACTGATCAATGGCAAAGGACTGCAGTGCTTAGCTGAAATACTCCAAACTGCAGAGCAGGGGCTGGTGAGCAGTATCTGCTCTCTTGCTTTGCAGGGGAATGTAGAAGCTGACTTGGCTTCCTGTGTAAAGTTCTCATTTGCAGATGTTCATATCTCAAAAGCTACAAGAGCCAATTATTAAAATATTAAGCAGTACTTCCATGAGTCAGTAGCTTCAGAAGTTTCTGAAATATGTTCATTTGTCTAGACTACATCAAAGTCATAAACCAATTTTTTAAAAGACTGATGTGTGTGACAATTGCGTATCGTTCCTCAGATTCTCTTTTCAGATTGAAAATTGCTCAGTGGTTCAAAAGAAAGATTAAAAAACAACTGAAGTATAAGGGGATAAATTAAGATTCTCTGTAAAGATTCCCACTGCATTTAGCAGGTTTTGAAGAAGCATACATTTCAAATGACTTGCTAAAAATTCTGTCTGCCAAAAGTAATAAAATAATAATTTACACCAGTGAAATGTCTTTCATCAAAGAACTAAAGAATGTGCTATAAAGCTGGAAGTAAACTTATTTTGACTTATAAGAAATTAAGATACAATGAGGTTTAGGCCCAAATATCTGTTGCTATCATAGATATGATGCTATTCTCTGACAAGATGCAAGAAGTGGACCCTCTTTACACTGTCAGGAAATGCCAGGCTTTTCCTTCTTTCTGATGCTTTGCATGGGTGGACAGGACATTATCCTCTTTCTGTGGGTGATCTCCTCTGGCAGGTCTGGATCCCTTTGACCAGAAGCACAACCTTCTCCTTGGCCACACCCAGGCACAAGTCATGGGCCTCCAGCCAGCTGCCCCAGAGCACCTGGGAAACAAAGGAAAAGCTGCTGCTCATGGGCAAGATGCACAGCGTCACTCGGGGAACCTCCAGATGGGAGTTCACACTGAGAACCATCACATTTACTCCTTGATGCATTAACAGCACTCTGGGGCACGGGAGAGAGCTCCCACCCCATTGAGGCAGCACAGGACAGGATCCCAGGCTGCTTTCCTGTAGCAAGGTCCAGCAATCAGGAACAGTGAGACACCCTGCAAGGCTCTGGGGATCGAGCTCCTCTTGTGTCACGTGAAATGTATCCCCTCACCAAGTCTTCCAAAGCAGAGAAAAAGGAAAGCTTTGCCTTTTACTTAAGAAAGAGATTTTGATGAACGGTAGCTTGAAACAAATCAAAAATCTGTATTCCTCTTGCAACATTCCTGAGTGCACCTACCTGTGTCAAAGAGTGGTTTAAAGTAAGACGTGGCGAGATGTTCAGGAGTTTGTTTACAAGGAGGGGAGGAACCAGCAATCCTGTACAGTGAAACTTCCCATCAAGGCAAGACTAAACTCCAAATAACTACTGCTTCGAGGTCTAAAATTCGGAGTAAGCCCTCATGTTTGGGAAACTTAGTTTGATTTTTTAAGAAAAACAAATTTACTGCGAGCTGCGGATATGAAGGGTGTCTGAAAATCAAGCCTTTGTTGCTGTCAAAATATATCAGTGCTTTTCTATAAAGTCCTGAGCTTATGAATTAAAAGCAGCAAATGCAGCACACACACACATGTGCATGCACACACACACACACACACACACACACACACACACGCACATGCACACACACACACACACACACACACACACACACACACACACACACACACACACTCTCTTGCAGAACCCAGAACCTCAACCCTGTCATTTACTGAAATACCTTTATCTAATTTTTATAGCACCCGAGTATTCCAAATAAAGATGGCTTTACAACTTTACTGGCATTATAGTATCTTTTTTGCCCCTATATTTTGTCTATTCAGGTCAAAATTCATATATTTGCAAATGCTGGCCTAACATGATTCTTAAATAATGTGAATCTTATAAACAAACTGAAAACATAATTGGAGGCATTAGAGGAATAAAAATGCAAATAAAACTAGCTCTCTGAATTTCCCTGGGCAGAATTAGCAAGCCATAATCTATCTAAATTTCACTCCCAGGCTG
>VXBQ01006123.1:904445-998505 GCA_013400175.1 Phainopepla nitens | reverse complement strand
TATCTAAATTTCACTCCCAGGCTGGGTTTTTTCTGCCTGTTATTGTTATTTTTCAACTACTTTTTTTTGCAAGTCATGAGAATACAGGATTTTTTTACCTAGTTGTCCAAAAACTCTATTACCCATATGGGAATCCTGGTGGTGCTTTGTAATGAAAGGGAAAACAAGAATCAGGAAGAGAAGAATCAATTTAGCCACCAAACATAAGGGTCACAGCCAAATTAGTTTCAGCACTGATGGCAAGATACTCTGATTTGAAAGGGATGCCAAATAAAGTCAGAAAAAGGTAATAGTCAGCAATGTTTTAAATCATCTGAAAATAACATGGGCCATGACACAGCACCAGTGCATTGCATGAGCACTACAGGCACTCTCTTTTTCAATCACAGCTTCATATTCCTTTCAGAAAATAGGTAGACTGAATGTTTAAAGACCTAAGTGCCAGGGAAATGTGTCACACAGCAAGACGTCTGCCAACTTTCTGTTTCTTAGCATTACCAGAGTAGAGGACATGATTTGTGATAAAGCAGAATGAGAGAAGAGGGCAGAGAGAACATGACCACAGCAATGAGACATCATTTATTCATACTTTTACTGCTAGAAGTAAATAAAGTTATGTTTGTAATTATTGCAGCATATGTGGAACTAGGAGGAAAACTGCTGAAGCTTTATTGTCCAGATAGCAGTGAAAGGTAGTTAATTTATACACAGGCACACTGAAGAAACAGTACCCATTATCACTGCTGTCCACTCTAACACATTCCATCTTCAGCCAGATTTAATTTAACAAGAAGAGCTTCAATCTGCCACTGCTGCAGTCTCTCCCTCCTGCACTTCACAGCCTCTTTTATGTGTCTGGAGAGAGAAGGAGGCGCTGTAATTAGCTGCTGATATTAACAGGCTTTCTTTTGCTTTATGAAGTTGGAAATAAATGGTCACATTACTGAGCAGGCTGCTGGATACTCATCATAATTTTTTTAGAGTTATTTAAACTGGGCATGAGTACTCTTGTTTCTGAGCTGCTTTCTTGCCTTTGTGTAATGGAGTTTTTTGTTCTGCATCAAAGCAAATTGAGGTCCCAGTTCTGTTTATGTGAGCAGCACAGCTCCATCCAGGGAGATTACAATCTCTAACATGAGAATATGAAGAGGAGCAGACAGCACAGCAGCCCAGAGATGTGTACAGATATTTTCTTCAGCAATTTACAAATCTGAGTCTTAAACAGTTAGGGGGGTTTTGCCTATTATTTTGTCTAGTACAAAATCAGATAGAGCTTCCTAGAAAGCAGGGCATTCTCAGAAGTGTCTGGCAGCAGTTTCATAAAAGTGTCATATTGCCATTGCTTTTCACAGTACTTGTAGGAACTTAATTTTCTCCAGCTACTATCTCCAAGTTGTCTGAAACTGGCCAGAGGGCTAAAAAAATATTGGACAGGTCAGGAATACAGGGAAAGGTGGAAGGTGAGCAAAGGAATGAGTTTAATGGTAGAGAGCTCACTTTGATGCTGACAACAGTTCAGAAAGGAGCACACTTGACTGAGTTACAAAACTCTCAGCAGCCAGAGTGTCACATCATGGACAGATTTTTGTTTAATGTACGTAACAGTCAAAGAAGCTCCACCAAAGATAAAATTTCTCCTTTACTGTACAATATCAGCTTTTCCTGGAGTTTCATGAAACACTTGCCACTGCTCTCCTCCTAACAATTGTACCAGCACATTTTTCTTCAAGAATTTTTTTCTTTTTTTCCTCTTCACGTTTTTTTTTATTTAGAGAGTGAGAAAGCTGCTATGATTTAAACCACAAGAAATGTTTCAGTAGCATTGAACGAAACCCAAATCTTAGAATTGTAGAATCATAACATGATTTGTGTTGGAAGGGACCCTAGACACCATGTCTTTCCAACTCCCCTGCCATGTGCAGGGACACCTTCCTATATACCAGGTGGTCTAGAGCCCAATCCAGCCTGGCCTTGAACACTGGCCAGGGATAGGGAGAAGCTTCTCTGGGCAACCTGTGCCAGTGCCCCAGCTCCCTCACAGGAAAAGATTTCTTTCTAAAATCTTATTTAAACCTACCCTTTCAGTTTAAAAAACATCTGCCCTTAGCCTATGGCTACTTGCCCTTGTCTGAAGTCCCTCTCCAGCTTTCTTGTAGCTTCCTTTAGATACCTGAAGGCTCTATAAGTTTCCCCCAGAGCCTTCTCTTCTCCAGGCTGAACAGCCCCAGTTATTCCCTGCCTGTCTTCACAGGAGAGATGTTGCAGAGGTTTTGCAGCCCTCTGATATCTTTGTGGCCCTCTCTGGACTCACTCCAGTTCAACATTCTTATGCTGGGGTTCTCCAGGTCTGTACACAGAACTGCAGGTGGGGGTCTCACCAGAGTGGAGTAGAGGGAGAATCCTCTCCCTCATCCTGTTGCCCACGGTGCTTTGGATGTGGTCCAGGACACATTTGTCTTTCTAGCTGCAAATGCACATTGCTGACACCTGTTGAGCTTCCTGTTCATCAGTTCCCCCGAGTCCTTCTCCTCTGAGGGAAGGCTGCTCTCAATCCATTCTCTGCCCAGCCTGTATTTTCTCTTGGGATCACCCTCACACAGGTACAGGACCTTGCAGCTGGCCGTGTTGAACTTTGAGAGGTTCACATTTGCCCACCTCTCCAGCCTGTCCACGTCCCTCTGGATGGCATGCCTTCCGTCCAGAATGTTGACTGAACCTCTCACCTTGGTGTCCTTGTCAAACTTGCTGAGGTTGAACTTAATCCCATTGTCCATGCTGCTGACAAAGACGTTAAACACCACCAGTCCCATCAGAGACCAGGAGAAAGACACCAGCACTCGACCTAAAACATACCTTCATGCTCATATTTGAATATAGTAAGTATCTGAGGAAGCCTCTTTCCAATTTTGTTGAACAATAAGCACTGTAATCTTTCAGGCTGAGTCTCAGTAGTGGAAACCTTAAGGATAACATTAACTGACTTAATGGATCCTTGCATTTGTTTCAACATATACGCTCTTCTAACCCACTTCCACTCTTGTCTAAATTAAACTCAAACTCTACTTTTAAAGTTTAAGTTTTCTTTCTTGTTCATACTGCAAGTATTTTGCCCTGATATCTGCTCATCTTAAGACCTCAATAAGTAATACCTCATGGAGCAGCTTCCCCTGCAAACTGTTCATGAAGCTGCAGACTATCAGGGCAGTTCAGCTTCCTTTTGCCAGCCAATCAATGGAATCTCTCCACATTCCTGCTTGTTCCTGGTTTAGGAATGTGGGAGTGGCAGCAAAAACTTGAGTTTGCTGCAAGCATAGAATAACACTATCTACAGAAATTTTTAATACACTGAGTCCCTGTACATCCCTGCTTTTTCAATAAATGATAGACATCTTTTCAAACCCCAATTTTTATCCTTAGTTATACAGCAGTACTCCAACTAATGATATCATCTACCCTTTCTTAGAGCATATTTTCTGTGCTAGAATGAAGAGTAAGTTTAAAATTGAAGATTCTTATTTTGCATAATTATATGTAAAGGCAGGAAATGTATTTCTATCATTTATTGAAGCTTTTTACAAGAATTCATCCCTGAATTCTGAACGAAAGTACATTTTATATGTATAGAAAATACCAGCAGTAGCAGTCAAGAATAGCTGTGGTAACAAGTCTGAGAGATTTTGACTCATATCATAGTCAGTGAATAAAATCTCTTTATATGAAATATCCCCGAAGACTTTTTCTGAGCAAAATTATACAACTGTTTTTCCCAGAGTGTGATGGTGTATCACACAGATGACAAGACCCAGAAAACTGGTACACTGCTGAGGGCTCTTTTCACAACACATGCTTAGCAATGTGGATGCACACAGGGTCTAAATTCACTCCATGTCTAACAAAAGGTGCTGCTTTTTTTAAAGGAAATTCACTTTTAAGTAATCTTCCTTTGGAAGTTATAGAAGAAATCTTGAAAAGGAAATTAAAAAAGCTGCAGAAGGTGCCACTGAAAAGTTGCTTTAAAACTGGGATCAAAATATTGAATGGCATGTTTATCTTACATGCATGGCCAAGAGTAAATGTTAAGGAAAGTGTCCTGTCTGACCATCTGGGAGTAGCTCTGACAGTCACACTCTCACCCCCTCAAGCTTAGACTGAGGTCCCTTTGCAGCCATACCCATACTTTCTTGCAGTTTGAAAAGGTTTTCTTACTGGCTCAGCTCCAGATTTCCCATAGCAGAGTTTTAGATGTCTGGATCCTTAAAATAATTTAATCATGGTGCATCAATTGAATAACAGCTCGAGCTGGTGCTTCTGAGGAGGAACCTGAACAAAGGAACCTCTGGGGTTTTATACACTTACAGCCTAAATATGTGAAAGGCTGGGCTCCTCAGCTCCTGCTGCATCTCTGGGTGTCCCTCACCTGGCTGGTCACAGATCCCTGTGCCTTTGTTGTGCAAGGGACAGAAGTTCAGCCTCTTGTCTTGGGCTCTGCCACCCAGAGCTCAACCTGCAGCTCTCCAGCAACTGCACACTGAGGTACCTGCACCGAGTGCACTTCTCAACACACAGATCCTCAGTACTTCAACATCCGTGCACTTCAGCAGCATGGTTCTCATTCCCAAATCACTGCTGTAATTCAGAACAGTGAGAAAAAACATTGGACTTGACATCATTATCGACAGGTTGCACTCCAAAGTCATCTACTCCGGGGTTCAACAGGGACATAACCCATCGCTGAAATGTCTATGGAAATTATTATTAAGGAAGCTAATGAGGAATTTTATAACTATAAGGTGATTATAGTTTTTTATCATGAGACTTTCTGAAAAGAGTTTCATTGGAAGTTAAAAAAAATATTTGTTACATTCAGATAACGTTTCAAAGAGTGAAAAATCTGTACTTCCCCTGACAGGTGTACTTGTGCTTTATTGGCTACTTTACCATGTTTGTAATCAGTAATCAATCATGTAACCAATCATGTTTGCTTTGACTTCTGATAAATCTCAAACTGATAAAGCTAATGGCAGCTTACACGTGGCTTTGCCTCTGTACACTTGAAAGTCTCCTGACTTATTTCCTTGGGGATTTGCGACTTCAAACACTCAAGTATCTGCAATGGATTTGTCCTAAAAACAAATAACCATCAGCATATGCTCCACTTTCTATCCAACGCCAGAAAATGAGAACTTGCAAGGAACAAACATTTTAACCCAAGGCCTGCTTTTAGTAGGATATGTAGCAACACTGTCACTGTCCTACTTAAGTTGCATTTAGGGAGCCCTAATGCATGTTGGATGCTCCCATGATTTGTGCTGTGATATGAGTAGCCCAGGAGGCAACTAGTCAGATGCATTCTGAATTTTTCTCTTGCTTAGAAGGTGAACTGTCATAGTGTGCCACGTGCGAAATACGCCTCTATGTCCTGTTTCTGACCATGACTGGCAAATGATTCTCTTCTGTGGAAGAAAAGCCTCCATTTGCTCCTAGCTCCTAATCTGACAGAGATCACTCTAATATGATCCCGTAAGGTCACACCAGCAATTAGCAGAGAGAGAAAAGCTGTTCAGCAGATAACTGCAGACTGAATTTTGAATGCATCATTCACACTGTCAATTTCCACAGCTTTCTGCCCCATCTAATCACCAAAAAGCAAGGTATCTTATCACCAAAAAGGCTCAAAAAAGTCCTTCTTGGGTAGATTTCATTCTGTTTTAATTCTAAATTGTTCCATTGGAAAACGTTCCCATGGGTCAGTTTAAATTTATTGCACTTTTCTGCTCCGTCTTGTAGCAAGAGGAAAGTTCACTTACTTAGTAACTGCACCAGACTTCAGCCCTTTTCCATCTTCTCTGGATGTTCTGATATCCTGGATTAATTTATTGCTGCAGTTTTCTGCTTACAGATTCTCCTAGAAAAGCAAAGGACTTCTCTCTTTTATCTCCTTCCATCTGTAGCCATGTGGAGGGAACTTAATAGGGAGGTTTCAGTCTAATTCTGGTCCTCAATGATATCATAGCTCTTTGCATATCTCTGTTGGGTGGCACCCACAGGATCCTCAGATGCTCTCAGGGAGTGCTGTGTAGCCAGGGATACTCTGTTGATTCCTTCTTTTGAAAATCCCTTCTGCCCTTTTCTTCATTTGCTGTTGTGCATTTTTATATCAATTCTTAGTTCTGACCCCCACTAACTTTTAAAGGGCTCCTTGTTATTCACTATGGATTTCCTCCAACTCTTTTTATATATTCTCCAATAAAGATACTTAGAAGAAGAATATCAGCAACACCTTCTCAATGCTGCTCCCACTAGGCTGAGTATTGGTTAGATCCTGAGCCAATATTACCTTTCATGTTCTTCCATCTCAGTTACAAAAGTGAACAATATGCACTGCCTTTGAATTCCAGGAGAAAAAGCCCCAAGCAAACAAACAAACACAAAAAATTGATATATCACCATGTAAATACTTCTACATTTCTATAAATCAAATGGCACATGATAGTCCACAATTTATGTTACTGACCTCATTAAAACTTGTGAGGATCACATTCCCTTAAAAAGATGTCTGGGAAATTCTGCCTTTGAAGCTACAGCTTATCTCTTTTCTCTGAATTGTCTGCTGCATTACAAAGTTATTTGCTTTGCTTATGTATAGACACAGCCATGTCTCCAGACCTGCCATGGTAGGGTTTTTTTTCCATATGGACAGAGCCACACCAAGATAGATACACTCTGCAAAGTCAAAAAGATCTGATAGGACAAGCTGAAAATATGTCAGAGCTCAGACACGGGAACTGCTCATAGTTGGGCAGTTTAAGAAGATACTACCCTTTCCTTTATGTTCTGAAAACAAGAACAGAAAGAATTTATTCCTTTTTTCCAACTTCCAGTTACATGTTCCTTTCAGTGACGCATTGAGGAGTTTTGCCAGAAAACATTTAGTATTAGAGAGGCTGACTGGCTTGCATGACATAAAAGTAACCTGTGACACATATATTTCAATTCCATCCTGTTGTCTTCTAATTTCTGCATCCAAGAAGGACAAGATGAGTTGTGCCACTAGCAAAGAGTGGATCAGCAGCCCCTTTTGGCAGTAGTATAACTCCGATGTGAAATGGAACTACACACTAAATTTACACATATGCATTTCAGTGAGCAGAGCTGTGTTTGAGTAATAGATGGCAGCATTTGGTATTAGATCCTCATATGCATCACACAGTGAAAATCATGTTCTATTTTTTTTTAGCATAACAGATAGAGTATAAAGCCTCCTATTCAAAACATTGATCAAATTACAGCCATAAATAAAACTATGAGTTCAAAGTAAAGAGGAATTTGTGCCAGTGATGGATTTTGTCTGGGAGATAGATTTATCACACAGAATTTGATCATGCCAAATCCTTAACAGTAAAATAAGTAGTTCAGACTTATCACTCAGTATTAAAAAAATAATCTGGATTTCACTATTCTTCATGTGCAAGATTTCTTTGCCTCTATGGAGCTACATATTTGAGTTAAATGTCAGTGAAAATCACCAGTACAAATATAAAATGTGTCAGTGTGAATCATATCACTAAATTTATGTAGTAATTGACACTGGCACAAACTTCATCTTGTTCTTGTATGACCCAGTCTATTTTGGGCAGTCATTTCTTCCACCCAGGTTCCTGAGAATTATGTATGTATTTACTCCTCTAACTGTCACCTTTAAAACTTCTGGGATTCTTTGGCCAATTTCAGCTGAATTTAATAGGCAGAGATTTCCAAGTTATTCTATACCTACGTATTTGATGGAAAAAAGTGGCCACTACTGCTCAAAGACCTTGCTACTGTGCTAGCAAGCAAAAGGGCAGCAATATGAGCCCTTTATTGCACAGCAGGGTATATTTTTGACCATGAGTCACAGACCCAGAAGAAATCAAATTTTTGCTATGTTTGATGTTTGCACAGCACATTAAAACCAATAAGGATTACCTGTGTCACACAGTGGGCTCCTATATTGAAGTTCCACCATCACACTTCAATTTTCCACGTCTTTAGTGGTGGTTGTTACAGAATCTTCATTTATAATTATCACATTAAAAAAAAGGTTAGATGCCTGTGTTATAACACTACTTTTATTCTTTAATAAAATCTGATTATCTTGTTAAATGCCTATTCATGCATTCAGTTGAAAATGATAATATTGAATGCTTGTTTTTGAAATTCCTTTTCATTAAGGCAACCAATCCAATACAATTTGTTCTGCTGCTTGCAGCCTTATTTCTGTATGTGTCTTTCTCAACCAATTTTAAGTAGGGATAATGTATGGTAGGCCAGGAAAGATAATGCCAGGTTCTGATTTTAGGGAAACACCTCCAAATTTTTCTAAGGAAAAGAATTCATGAAAATTGTCTTGTTTTTTTAAGGCAACATTATAAACCCTATGTATTGCGTTGTTTATAAAATCCATTGCTGTTAGGGATAAGTTCATTGGAGTCTGAGATGTCCAAAATCAAATTAAGTGCATTTAACTGATTTTGGCAGTCTGCATGATTACAGGTTTGGGTTTATCCTGACCTACAGATGTCCAGATGTTAGAAAGAAATCATTCTTATTTTTAGCCCATGCAGTTTTCTTCTAGAGAGGAAATTCACTCAGTTGAAAAAAAAAATCAATTAATACAGTAGTCAAAGAATGTCATAATGTAAAGAATCACTTTGTTAATTCCACTCATGGTTCTCCATGAGTTTTCTGGCTTTTTCATGGTTGTACATCCCTAAAGATTTCTTAGTGGTTTTAATGCTTCTGTAGTCATCTTATTGTTTGGAGATGGGATTACCACATCATAGAGTTCTATTTCCAAAAATATGTATTTCATGAAATTGAAAGAATGGAAGAATTAGCAGTGACTCAATGCAGAGAAACAGCTATGAAGCAGCTGACATCAGATCTAGATCTCATGATATGATACAATGTTTGAAGTATTTCCAGTTACATTTCAACGGGCAGAACTTTTAATGAAGGAGCAGGCTGAGAGAAGGACAGTAAATACATCTTTTCTACCAGTTAATACTTCAGCATTAGAGATCTGTCTCAGGGGGAAGGAGCTAAGTGAGAGGCTTAATATCTTGAGATTTTTACACAAAACCAGCTCTGGAGCTCAAGATGGCTCATTTACAACAAAAGCACAATCCCGAGTCACAGTCCACTGAAGGCCCCTTTAATGAAGGCCCCCAGCATTTGATTAGGTTGAGGTCATACGTGGAGCACTGTTTACTGCTGGGCTACTGCTCCTGTCTTAAGGGAAACAGAAAGGGGAATTCTTGTAGGAGACATGGGAATTCACACAGCTAATCAGCTGGAGCCCTGTGGCTCAATGTTTGAGCTCTCTTTGTGCCCTGTGTGCAGAGGTGGAGTCAGGGTTTCATCTTGTGCGTGCTGCTGAGCACTTGAAAGGCACAGGAAGGGAGCAGGCTTTGTCAAGAAAGGATGGGAATTGAGCAGTCCCTTGAACCTAACAGGGACTGAACAGGCAGAATCTTGTTGCATGTTACATGGGATCATCATCTGAGTCATGTTCAGCTACAGACAGAAATAATGTTGTCTGCATTTATGCCCAAGGAGATGCCTTTGCAGAAGAGCTTGTTCCTACATTACAGGAACTGAGGCATCATTTTCCACAGGAACAGGAGCAATAGCTCTGCAAGATTCCAGTCCTTTAAAATATACTCTATATAATACAGATTAAAGGATCCCAGTTCTTTAATATATATTTTTATATATAAGAAACCTTTCTGACCTCAGTGTGTTTCTCCAAACCAAAACATACAGACAAATAGCAGTAACTGCAGAACGGGGTGCCAAATTAGTAGAAGCTGACTCTTTCATTGAAGCACAGCAATAATCTCAAGATGCTGTTGATAAGGAGGACTATCATTTGCTGCATGATTATATACCCATTATTTCCACACAACCTTTATATTTATTCAGATTCCCTTCATTAATGTCAGAGATTGCTTGGGAAGGCACAACCATGCCATCCTGTAGGACAAGGAACAATATTTATGACAGCAGTGAAGAGAGGAAATGGTACATAATTAAGAGTCATAGCTGCTTTAAAAAAAAGCAAAGAAGAAAACTCTAGATTAATTCATCAGCTATGTGTGCTGTGTAAGCATCATGGTCCAAACCCAGTAAACACTACACAGTTCATGTTTTGGGTCTCTATAATTATATTTTTCTATTGCATTTAATTCTTCCACATATTTATTGATGGCCATTGTGGATTCTCAAGTTACAATCACAGCAGACTGCACTAGGAAACTACATTAATTTTTAAAAACCCCTAGTTATCTATTCTTATTTCCAAATGCAAGGGATAATACTGAAAATTATAATGTTGAACACTTACAGGTTTTTTTTTTTTTAAGTAAACAAAGAAAGCTTCTCTCCATTTTATCACTAAACTGTAAAATAAACTACTTATTCTTCAAAGTTATTTATTAGTGTGGGAAAGAACTTTACCCAAGAAGAAGCTCTTCAGTTTGGTATTTTAGCTGAGAGAAGTCTTTCATAAGGTAGCATCTCAACATCACTGAGATCCACTCCCACTGGTGAGCTAGCACCTCACATGCCTTATTACAAAACAGCTGGGATTACTACAGCTAACACAGAGCACCATTCAACCAAAACAGGAGAAAAATGAAAGCCTAGAAAGTTAATGTCATTTATGTTTAGAGATTGGAAAGAAATTTATTTGACTTCTACAATCCCTGTACTATACTATAGAGCTCCGTTTGTGACATTCCCTAAAAATTTTGGAAGAAGGGTTTTCTTTGAAGACTTAAGGGATGTAAATAGATTTTTCAGCTTAAAAACAAAACAACAAACAAATATAGTAAGAAACAAATCCATATACTAGATCCTCTTGTCTGCAACACCCCCAGCAGTTCTAGAGAGCAAAAAATCCCTATAGCATTACTGTTTCTTCACTTTACAACATATTTTGATTTTGTTTTGAAACAGCATCCTGCTATTTCTTTTTCTATACTGCCTACCCCAAGCACTCTCTTTCTAGTGAAAATTCTCCTTAAGAATAATAAAAGATATTTTCCCAGTTGTGCTCAGCCTCCCTTGGACCAAACTTGATTCTGCTGTTAGGTCTGTGAGGAATAATCAAGGAACAGTAACTGTCTGAAATAAGATGTATAACATCCTGCAACTGAACTTGCCTTTTTTTTTCTTTTTCCCCACCAAGGAACAAAACCCTTTCTAAACTCCTGAAAAGGTGTACAAGCTAGCAATTTCTTTATTAAAAAAGCCATGACCATTGGTGATTTGCTATGGGAAACTGCATTCAGGCATAAAAGAAACAAATGAAACTATAAAATATTCATCATTGTATTTACTAAGTATATTGTGCCACATAGAGATATTCATCTGAGGGGAGAGTATGATCTACTTTTTTAACAGAGGTGCATTCAGGGTTTTATTCAGTTAGCCCACTTCAAATCCAAACCTGCAGATATTATGATTTTTCTTTGTAGGATGGAGATATATATATATATATATATATATATACATATATATATCCTGAGGTCCAAACCTCATTTCACCCTTGAAAATTCCCTTTTTTCCCCTTCATAAATACTTACGCAGACTTTTTCCATGTTTACTTGATGGAGCTCTTGGTTCACTCATCCTGTCCAGCTCTCAGTATCACTTCAGGAATTTCCCCTGATTTCTTAGGACTTGTTAACAAACTTCCTCATTGGCTTCAATTTTATTCCTTACTGGGGTCACTCTTAGAGGCCACTTTACTTTCAGCATCCACAGAGTTGAAAGCCTTTGCTTTCATCATCTTTAGCAGAGAAATGGGTATTTTATTCTTTTGAAGAACATCTTCCCTTCTTTCTCCAACTTCATACCAATTTCACAACACCAAGGGAAATTATTACTATGTCATTTCATCAGCAGAACATTAAATGATGAAGAACTTTTCCCTTTTTGACAACCTTTACTTTAACCTTCAATAACTCTATTAGAAGGCAATGATCATTGTCACGGAATTTTTATCACATATATTCATATTTTATGCCAACTTCCAACTTTCCCTCTCCCCCTTGAGTTAAAGTGCTAAATATGAATTACTTTATGGCAATCTGTAACTAAATGTAGGTAAATAGACAGGTCGTGTTTTAAATCAGCACCTTTCCTATGTAAAGGAATTTCATGTAGATTTCAATCAGGGAGGTTTCTGTTCAGGAGACGAGATTTTGATGGAAATGTTCTATATAGAATTTCATTAGATTTTTTTGAAGTTACCCAATGGGATTGATTGAACTTAGTATTGGTGCTAGCAACCTAGGCAAACATGGGATGTATGTATGCTATTACATAGTTTAGAGTGAAACTGTCCTTATTTAGAAATGTTTGGAAGGTCATGCATATTTATGGCTTTTGGGTAGAATGCAAACTGGACAACAAACTTGATTTTCCCTGATTTTACTGGAGTCTGCAATAGTTGTACTGACAGCATTTGAATCATGAGGAGAATGAATAATTTTAACTTAATTTCAAGCTTGGATTTGGGATTTAGAGAATAGAACAATATAATATAAGAATATTTAATTTAAGAGAGGCAGAAATTAGTAAGATAATAAGAATGTGAACAAACTTATGCAGGCGCTTTTCAAGATGCCAAAAGAAAAATAAATTATTTTAATTTTCAAAACCATTGCCACTTTTCACTTTGGAGATTACTTCCAGATGTGAAACAACTGCCAAGGATTTTTTTCTTCCAAAAGCAAAAATTAAATAATAAGTGAAATTACAAGCTTTTGTAGTTTCAGATGTTCTTGTTAGATATATTCCCTTCTGTATAGTACCCACATATGACATTAAATATTTCAGCAGAAATTTAATGTCACTCATAACTCCTGGATTTTCAGTTCTGTTATCTCATCATTCATGAAGCAAAGGATGTGATTAACACCAGTCTTTTTTCTGCCATCCTCTTCAGGAAGTCTCCTGGTGCTCCATCATCTCCTCTCTACACTCTCTGCCTTTGTCTCCATAGTCCTGAGGAAGGAAGACCTCATACTCACATATACCTGGGCCACCATGTCGGAGGAGGACATGTCACTTGTCTCTAACTTTAGTCCCCATGGAAGTTGTATTCTCCCTTGCAGAGCTCCTTAAGGGGAACTGGATGAAAGAAATTTTGCATTTCAGAGGGACAGTATTCCCTCCCATTTTGGAAGGAATCATAGAATCATAGAAAGTTCAGGGTGGGAAGGGATCCTTAAAGGCTGTCTAACCCAACCCTCCTGCAGTGAGCACAGAAAGTGGAAGGAAGGAAAGATGTACTCATCTAAACTTGCACCCCCAATGGACAGACGTTATAAAAACTACAGGTTTCTCACAGTCATGATATGAATAGAGGAGTACTCTTGGTTACAGTTAGAACAACTCTGTCATTCAATCATCAGGTTCATTCAGTTGCATTTGATAACACTAGGCCACTCAGGAACAGGTGATGTAGCAGCTGTTCTTTGACCAGAGCTGCCACTTGTTCATCGAGATAGTGGAAAGAAGGCTCCACCTGGTCAGTAACATTTGTCCCTGCAAAATAAAATGCAAAGTACTCTACCTCAGAAGTTATTCTGCACAGCAAAGAGGATGTTAGCTTGTAGTTGTTTATTAGCTCTCTAAGTGAAGAGAAATGGAAAATTTCATAGACAGTGTTTACGTATAGACACTGCTAGAACTGTTAAGTTTTTAAGATTTGCAAACTTTGGCTAATTGACCCATAATTACCTAGAGCAAGTAAAATCCTGAGTCTTTAAATGATACAACATTTATGGTGGCACTGCATGCAGTCTTCCTGTAGTAAAGAAAATCTGATTGCGACAAAACCTACTATCAAGCCTGAAGTCCACAATTTTTGCTCAAAAGAATTTCTTAAGCCTAAAGGATGGATTTGTGATTTTTTTCTTGCTTAGTTTTGTTTTGTTGCTTTCATTTTTCTTTAATTTTAGAAAAATCCTCATAATTTAGTGGCTAGAAAAAGTAGGTATAAAATAAAAGAAAAGTCAATGGTTCTTTAGTTTAACATAAATGTTAAAGGTTTTTGACAAATTTTAAAAAGCTTTCTATTCCATAATGAAAAACTGAAAATAGAGTATGCCTTAGCTCTGAATTTTATTAATACTGTAAATTTTTAAGGAAATACTCAATTTCAAAAAATTAAATATTGCTTGAATTTCTTGTCGGTAGCAGCCACCCTCTATGATTAGGATTCTGTTCACTGTTGCCTTTCTTCAATTCAATTTCAGGTATTGTAATTATAACTTACAAACTGAGCACAAGATTATCATTATCTGCACATGTTTACATGTTAAAGAAAATGCTCAAATATATTTTATCACTCCCCACTGAAACTGTGAATGTTCTCACATATTTGCTATCCCACTGTACTATAGCCACTCTTGGTGTAACTGCACAGCCTCCCATCCAAAGTTATTCTTGTGCAATTTCTTGAAAAATCAGATAATGCTCATAAATATGCAGGTAAGAAAAAGCCATGCTATGGAATGTTATAAATTTTTCAACATGCAGTTCTGTTTGGTTTTGAAGCAGAGGCAAATCTTTACAGCTCTAGCTGGTGTTTTCAAATGCACATAATTTGAAGTATGGCTCTGTTTAACACACAGTAGGTGACAAAAAAAAGTGATCTCTAGAAATGCCATTCAGTTGCCCATGTCCCTATTACTGTTTGCTGACAAAATCAAAAAACAACTCCTATGTTTGAGCCTATGCATTGGTTAATGCTGCCAGAATCCTTAAAGAAGATGTAATTTTTCTAATCTTTGGGGTGGGGGTGGGGGGGAGGTGGGAGGAGGGGAAAGAAAGTGTTTTGTTTTGTTTTGTTTACCAGTGCATTTGCAAAATATGTGTGGGCAGAGAAGACTCTTCCAAAAGTGGGTCCTGATTCTCATATTTGTTGAATACCTGTTCTGTGAAAAATCCAGTCAGGAACAAAACTAGGTGAGTCTTTCCTTCTCACCCCTGCCCCATTCAAAAAGCAAGTAAACCTTTATCCTCCAAAACAGAACATCTGTGTGAGAAGTAGCAGTCAGAAGTGTCAAAACACATTTAGACCTCTGATTTTAATGGCACAAAACGACAATTCCACTGGCTACTCATCCATCACTGCTCCCCACACTCAAACAGTGAGCTGCCAGCACACTTTCTCAGCTGTAGAACCATCTATTTTCTGGAGGGATGTGTTTATATGTGTGGTAATTTCTTTTTCAGAGGCCCATGAACACATGTCTTCTTAAATCAACCCCAGAGATGATTTGCTCTGAGGTTCTGTTTATCTCACCTTACGTATGCTTATGCAAGGGCTGCAGTCCACAGTGACCTGAGGTGTTAGAGGCAAATTCACCTCAAGGAGATTTGCTGCTCTCAAAAATGAAGATCGAGTTGATCCAAGGTAAGTAAAACTTCGCTGTAGTGTTTGGCTGATATAGTTGGAAACTGGCAAGTTTCTAGCACCTCTGAGGCTGTTACAAGTGTGCAGCCAGTGAGCTGTTGCTACTTTTGTGGACATTTTGCGAAGACCCTTACAGACTTCTTCTGGAAATGAAGGTACTCACACTATTAGAATAGCAGGTTTAATAGTTTGGGAAATACTTTTAACTAATGCTCCTGCTGGCAAATTGACTATCCATTTCTTCTCTAAGATGTCTAAGATGTAAATGATCTTTTTTCCCGAGTATGGAGGTTGTGTGTTGAAACCTGCTGTTCAACAATTCCAGCTGCATGCATGTTATTATCCCAGCACTGATTACAAGATTCCATTGACCACAAGCTGCCTGTTTGCCTGTCTAGATGTTGTGATTAGTGTACAATCAATCTTTAATCCAATCAGAAATCTCTCTGCCTGCAGCTGATAAAGGTCTCGGCAGGGCACTGATGAGGTTGGAGCCCTGGTATCTCTAAGGGGACACCTGCAGCATGTGAGGTGCAGAAGCTAAGCAGGCTGATCTAAGAGAAAGGAATTAAGGTGGCCTGCAAAAAATCTGATAAACAGTGTTCAAACAGAACAAACCAGGCAGCTTAAGTGTGGGGGCTCATCAGCCTCACTGACCCTGGAGTACTGCTGTTCTAAATCCTACCACATGGATAAGATCATCTTTTAGCTCAGGAAGACCATTCAACACAGAAGTTTTAGTTTCTGGTCATTAAAAGAAGAAGCCAACAAATAATTTATCTCATTGTACGATTTTCTCCAGTGCGTGAATTCCTCTGTACTACTTCAGCTTTGTACTTCATTGTCTGCTTTTCCTCACAGGAGTCTGGATTGAAATATAACTATGACTTTCCAAATTGTAGTGCAAAGAAATAATTGCCTGTTCTTTGCTTCTTCTTTTTAATTCCTTGACCCAACTTTAATTTCTTTTCTGTCTTTATCTGAGTATTCTTTCCTAATTCTGCAGATGGGATACTTATAATTATAGATCATATTAAAGCTGTTAAAAAATAGCACATTATTATGTGATAAACCTGTGTGCTTTATATTAATCCTTGTTGATCTGCTTCAGGGCAAACTGTTTCTCATAACTTCCTTTCTATGATATGACGTGTTCTTATTACATTAACATTCAAAATTAGAGTGAATGACAACTAACTGCCTTATTGAAAGCTAAAGAACTTCCAAAGTACCTCTTCTGTAACCATAAAAACATCACTTAACTGCTGAAATGGAAACCATTGTTTTTTATTTGTTGTATAATTATTTTAAATGCAGTTCTATGAATTAACTTTGTTTCTAGAAATACAGATTATTTCCACTAAACCCGTAGATTTTTTATTCTTTGTAACTCCTGAGTGAGTTATACTCCCACTTTCAAGCTTTCCAGGGCATCTGACACTCATCTCAGATACCTGCAGTAAAGCTTACATTTATATATATTCACCATAAGCCTAAGATCAAAAGGAATATAATTATTCTGCCTGTGAAGTCTTTTTTCTATGTGACCATTTCAGATTTAATAATTTCTCTGATTTCAAAGTCTCTAATCAGTAAACAATGAACAGCATCACAGTGAAATAATCTAATTGTCACAGCTCTGACTTTCAGAAAAAGCTTTCAAGACTGCTTTAAACTTGACAATTTTGGTAAAACCTATTGTTGCAATGTTAAATGGCCACAGTGCATGCAAAAAGAGCAACAATAGAGTACATACAGGTATTTGAAACACACACTTCAAAGTCAGCATGGTCTACTGTAAACAGTCATATCATGTTCAGAGCACAGTTAAAGACTCACTGTGAACTAAACCAGCTTATACCCAATGATTATGCCTTTAAAGATATAAGGAAAATCTCTTCTCTTCATAGAATATGACCTTCATAACTCAATTTATGGGTCATTCCCTCACTTGTGGGATATTTTCAATATCATAATTGTAAAAAGAGAAAGAAAGGAAGGAAAAATGTTCAGTTATTCATTTTGCAGGGCCTTTTTATTAAAAGCAGAAATAACATTAGATGAAAATCATTTCACTGATAATTTTAATGAAATATGAAGTGCTTTGAATATATTTTATTGCAGGCAATATAGAAAAAAGGCATTGGCTGCTTAATGTGTCATTTAATGAATGGATTCCACATTGCCTTACTTTGCCACATTTGGAAGTGAAGGCCATGCAAAGATGATAGCAAGTGCTTTCAAAAAGGGGCTTCTTCCCACATTTTTAAATTACACTTCACCTAATGGAAAGTGCAAAGTATAATGCAGCAGAAATGAGGCTGAACCAAAACATTGGAGCTACATACCTTAACAAATCTTGCTGAATTTTATCCTGTAAGTGCATCTCTAATACGGAAAAAAAACTGATGTTGATAATGTCCTAGCATGCTGAAGGTCAGGATGATATAAGAAGGATCCCAAAGAAGCAGAAATCTGGGCTAATTTGCAATAAGCTAAGCAGTTGCTTAGTGAGCCTGGCTGAAGGTGAGGAACCAGGGTGGAAGCTCTGCCCACAGGGATGCAAAGGTCATTACAGAGAAGGCTGGTAGGTGTCATTTGTTTACACCTTCTCCAGCTCAGAGAAAACCAAATGCAATTGCCAGTGCTGCAGAAATACACCCTAAGCTGCTTGATTTCTTTTTCTAACAGAGACCCATTAATGGGTCTGACTCAGCAAGTTTTCAGTTATTAACCCTAAACTGCCTTTGGCTTTCCCCGGTAGCAGCTACCAGCTGTCCCCTCAGGCTTTTTTCCGGTAAGATGCAGCTTCATTAGCTGGGTCTAAAATGAACAAAGCATAAATGATAGCCATACACTGGCCCTGGGGCTGGCTGGCACTGGGTGGCTGGGTTGGCAGCACTGCCCGTACCCATCCCTTCAGAGTCCAGTGTCCTGTGTTCATGCAGTCCTCCCAACTGCTTAGGAGTGGACAGCCAAGCTCTAGCTCAGAAATGCTAACACTCAGGCAATAAGTAGTCTGGGATGCAGAGCTCAGACTTATTAGCTGGCACTTTTATTTAGCAGTGCTGGCACAGTTATTGGTCCACTGAAAGCAGCCTTCCACAGCCACAAGTGCTGGCTTTTAAACTAGCAAAGAAAAATTGTAGGAATCCATTATAAAACTGCACAGCAGGAAATTTTATCATGTCATTATAAGAAGGCATCTTGGTTCCTGGGCATAATACCCCATTAGGTTAGAGATTAGACTTTACATGGAGGAAAAAATATAGGTAAAGAAGGTCTGAAGCTGGCATTACAAATGAAGGCTGTTCTTCATGCACCAGAGAAACTTCTGTATCAAGCATGAGGAGGATTCCACATGTATTTTTGGTCATTTTGGAAAAAGCTCTGCAGCAGAGAGGAGGTATATCTGCTCTGTTGCTCAGGACAGCATGAAATGTATGAATGGCAGGAAATCCAGAATAGAAAGGATCTCGGGCCTATGAATGCAAGAAGCAGAGACAGAGAGCAAACTTTCACCTTGTGATGTTTTCCACATTTACCTTTCTGATGTCCAAGCTCCACTGCCCAGTGACTGGCTCCAAATTAAAATCAATGAATGATGAAAATAGGAAAGTCTGTATGTAACAGACACTGCTTGTTAAGAGGAAGAACATATCTCTTTCAAGGCATGGTAATGAGAAGGAAAAAACCACATGTAGTAATAAAATTGACCTTTTAAAATTGTTTTAAAATAGCTTTTTCTCAGCACAAGACCTGCGAGTTTAACACCGTATGGTCTTGGAATCTAAGTCAGCTACATGGAAGTGTCAAGTGTTGTTACAGATCACATTATCATACAGATCCATAAACAAGCAGCTGCATAATTTCTCAAATGATTATCGCTCTGGTGCACCTGGTGTGTGTTATATATAAAAAATTAACAAACAAAAGTGAGAATTTTACTGTACTGCCATGCTGTCATGGCAAATTGCACCATCAAAATCCAATTGCACAACCCAGCTTAAGGCATCAGTATGACAAGAGAAGTGCAGTATATAACTGTAGAGACAGGGCTCCATTAAATAAGATGTGAAACAGGGCAGCGTGGAGTCTTGAAAACCCAGGAGGTGCTGAAGGCAATGTAATAGGGCCCCATCCTCAACAGCATCAAAGGCTGCTGATAAATCAAGACAATGAAAGAAGGAGCTTCTCAGTTAGCTTGAAGCAACAGATCCTCATTACAAACTCTCTCAAGAGCAGTTCCAGCGCAGTAGCAATATCTGAAACAAGACTGAAATTTATTAGAAGGATTTTTGGGCATTAAGGCCAGCCTGTAATGTCAGAACAGTGCTTCTGAATGCAAGGAAATAGAGAGGCAAATAAGGTAAGCTGAGAAATTTCCAGTAATTACACTTTAAAATCTAATGCAATTAAGAAAAATACTGTTTTGACAGTGTTTCACTCCTCAAAAATATTTTCTTCTGGCTATCCAGTTTCTTTTTGGCCTGAGCTTCTAAACAGGAATTGACATCCAGGAAAAAATAAACACCATCTCCAAAACACCCAAATATTCAGGAGCAGTGTGACATAGACCGATCAGGTGTTATTAATTACATCTGACCTCTTGATCTTAATGTTCCCTCAATATCTACTTTTTTTGTTTGGGTCCTACAAGCTTACATCCAAGTGATGGGCTCTGGATGTCTCTGTTCCTCATTAAGTTGCAGATAGGAAGTGTGTAGGGATATCCAAACTTTCAGGCTCAGTCTGTCACACACTAGCAGAGTCAAACCTCATCATAACTGCTGTAGAAAAGGCACTGGAAGACAGAAGTATAAACCCACTAGGTAAGGGTCTTCAGCAAAGGAGAGGAGATATATAGGACTCCAAATACTGAGTTACACCATCTATTTTATGGGCAGAGGTTTTTACCAAAGAGAAAATAGTGCTGGACCCAAAAAAATCAAGCCCATAACTCCCTCAGAACTACCTTATTGGCTGCGATGTAGATTTCCTTTCTTCTTAAGGGTCCTTCCTGAATTTTCCACGGCATCTTTGCTTCATTAGGAGAGATCAGAATAAACAGTAAAGGCCCTTTTCTTGGCAGTGAAAGAGATGGATTTGAAAGTCTACAGGGTCTAGATCCCAGCCCTCCATCTTCCATAGTTACAATAAAAACAATTACAAAAATACCCTGTTGAGTTCCCACCCCAAGATTTTAATCTCATTTTCACACTTCTTCAAATGCAAAATGAAATCAGAACCTAAGGAGAGCAATATAATGGAAGGAAAGTAAGTGGAATTAGAAGACCCCAGAACCACTCTTTATTCCATCCTCCAACTTACTCATGGGTGCTATTCCAATTTGGAAATTTCTGAAGATGACAAAAGCACTTCTGGAGCACTGGAACTTAAATTCCAAACCACTTAGGGCTTCACAAAAGTATGACATGAAAAAAAGTCTCATAAATCTGAGCCATAAAATACAAAGTGTTGCTAGTGAGATATGACATGACAGATATGTTCATAACTACACATAATAATACATAATACACATAATAAAAACAAAACATTCTTGCAGTTTCCTGTATTAGAACAAATCTTAAGTTTAACTTCTACAATGAATTTTTTAATTTAGGGTACCAAATTTTTCAATGGCCATTTTAAGAAGTTTTGAACTCCTAAATACAAATCAGCTCTCTAAAGATTAGTCTAAATTTTTCCATAGGAGCTTATAGCAATTTAATATAAAAATTAAAGCCAAGTCTTTGCAATGAATCTGACTGAAACATATGGTAAGGGTGAATTATAAATCCCCATGACAGGGAAATACAAAGTAATAGACTAAATTCAAATCCTCTGCTATCCTGAGTTACTTACTGATAATGTTCATAAGGGGCTCCATTGTGCCTGCGCTGTTAGTTTGGAGCGAAATCTTGCAGCAGGCCTCACACAAGCTGTTAAACATCCTCACCCTCACTATATACAAATATGAGCCTGGTGGTGATAATTTGCTTTCTTTGAGAGCGGTCTTTAACATGACAGATTAGTGTCAAGCTCCCACAGCCATGCATTTCCAAGGATCTGTGAGTTTGTCCTAAGCATTATGTGCTAAATATAAACTAAAGGTAACAGAGAAATTATACCATAGATATTCTTTTGAACATATCTCTCACTCTAAAGCTTTAAATGGTTCAGAATTTAGCAAGCAGCAAATAAAATCCCATTTCAGTTATACTTAAGTCAGAGCTATTGCCAAAAGGCTTAGTTCAAAATACCTAGGTACCATGTACGATTTTATGGGTTGGGTTATACTCAAATTATAAATAAATCTGAAGAAATGTTACTATACTTTTATTTGATGTCATACCAATGCAGAAAGATATTTGCTCCAGCATATTTTGTATACCCTAAAATCATGTTCTGTATTCAGCTGTTCTGTTGTCTGGATTTGTCAGCCCTGATGAAGTTATTTCACCTGGTGCAGCAGCCTAAAATGCCCCTCTTCATGCCTGTCTAGACTTAGCAAAAAGAAACCCCAACATTCTTATTATCAAAACAGCCTCTGGCATTACAAAACATGCAAAGTTTATGTATACCTTTGGAAGTGGAGTAGTAAATTATCCACAGTAAGCCAGATCTCATAGTCTTCACCCAGTTTTTACTCATTGCCCATTGAAATTCAAGAATTATTTTCTTCGTTAGGAGTCTTGTAAAAACTTGTTTAGCACATTGAAAAAGAAAATATTCAGAAGAGTTGGCTAATAGCAGTTCTATGCTGTTAACAGAAGATGGATGCAATGCACCTTTCTATTGCTCTCATCACACAGACACATGCAGCTGCAGTTTATTGTAAACTAATCTATGTGTCTAGGTTGTGCCAGGCAAAGGGATACCCTTACAAAGGCTCTGCTGATTGAGGGGCACTGAAGAGCACTACTGTTCTCTCTTCTATCATGAGATGTTCTTCTCTGCTGGGCACTGCATGCACTAAGTAATTTTTTCTGAATACAAGCAAGAAATCATTTATCTCTGCATCACTTAACCAAGGCAAAGAGAAATACACTGAAAACTAGGGCATGTGACCAGAAGCTTACTTGTTAAACAACAACAAAAAGGGGACAAGAACCAAGCCCATCTTTCTCTATCCTTAAAAACAGATTAAAGTGACCACCCCATGCTCTGAAATGTCATCCATTAAAAGTTGGCAACATTTTTTGAGCTAATAGTGATTGAACTTGCTGTGACACCTTCCTTGCCTCTCGAATGCCAGAAATTCTGTTGCTTTCCTAAATTGCCAATCATATAACTATTTAGAAACTGTCCAGGGAGGTCAGCATTAAAACAGGCTGGAAGGAGGCAAAGTGGCACATTCTTGAATTAAAAAATCGTTTCAAACTTGTGACTGCATAAAATAGTTATTTTAATTTGTAAAAGCAATCATTCTTAGCAACAGTGTATTAATAGTGTTACTCAGCTGGTCAGCTGAGATTGTGTTTAATAGGGAAAGGACATGAACCCACAGTCTCCCTCATCCCTGGGAAGTTGTTGGGAAGAGGGTTTTAAGTGCAATACTCAACACTCAGGTTCCAGCTGTTTGTTAATTTGTAGTGATCCTCTGAAACTCAAAGGTTTGTTGCTTAGTGGAAACAGTCAATTTTTAGAAACCTTTGGAACATTGTAGAAATGCATGGAAAAATAAGTGTATCATTCACTAAGACTCAAAATTTCTCAAGGAGAAACAGCCTGGTAGGCAGATGTAAACACCATCATAAGGACAATAGTCTAGTTTGAATTCCTCAGACCACTTATCTTGATAATCTGCCAGTATTCACATACAAATAAAATTTTTTTGTTCCATAAAAGTTTTAAGCATCAGTGCAAGAGACCATTCTTTTGAAAATTACTTTCATATTTTTTATAGGTGAAACCTTGGAAAATACAATGATCAACATCTTTTATTGCATTGTTATTGTATTTGAACTGCAGCTTTTTATATTCCAAAGTTAATTGAAGATGATTTGTCTGTGAATCCAGCCTGTTTTGTCATTTTGCCATCTTTACTTTAAAGTGGTAGTGGTGTTAAATACACAAAATTCTGAAGCAAAGGGATGCATTTACCACAGCCCATCTCTGTATAAGTAGTGGAGGTCTTTTGTGTTACATTAGGATTTTCTCTTTAATTTTGGTGGGTCAAGATCAAGATAAAATATTTTTTCCAGACACTATCCAGGCAGATTAATCTCTCAAGGTAGTAAGAGCAAAATGTATGCATTTGCTTTCTCTCCTATAGAATTCAAGAGCAAACTTCAGCACAGAATTGTTCCGAAGAGCAGTAGCTGATGCCTTCCAAAGGCTGGAACAGGTAAAAATGCTATCATATGTTATAGCTGCATTGCTGTAGTTATCTGTGACACCAGAAACAGCAGTCATATATCTAATCAGATTTTCTGTACTTCTACAGTATAATTTTCCATGCTTAGACAGATGTATCAGAACAAAAGAGACAGGCAGCAACTGTAAAATAAAATTCAAGTTCTTCTCATACCAGTGCCTGACTGACTGCTACACACTGACTTATCAGAGGAACCAGAGGAAGATGTGTCACATATGTACATCCCATTGAGAGCAGCAGTCAGTAGTTGTGATAGATAAACAGAAATGGAACATCGCCAGAAAGAGCTGAGGTAAACCTTGCACTCAAATTAATAGGATCATGCCGTGCTGTTGTTACATGTCGAACTTGGAAAGGCCAGCTGTGAGATTCTCAGAATGTCATACATATCAGTCAGCACAAGCTGAATGATGGTGGTGCTCCATCCATAAAGCTCTGTCTGAAAGGCTCTCTCAGAGGGGTGGTTTTGTCACATTCCTCTGTGTTATAGTCTGGGGAGAAGTTTTACTACCCCCTGCTACAGCCAAGGGATGTGCAACCAGTAGCAGCTTCATCATAACTTCCTAGCAGAAGGGATTACCTGCAGCTTGCTCTTTGGCAAAAATAAGAGACTTGGTTAAGCTGGAGACCAAGAACAGCAAAGAAAAGGATTGGGGAGGGAAGCAGGGAGGACAAGCCTGGAATTCAGGCAGAAAGTAATCAATGCAAGGAGTGGAAAAAGGAAGGGGCAAGAACAGGCACTTACATGAGAGGGAGGAAGAGGCTTGGAGGAGAGCAAGACAGGGTACAGTCAGATTGCAGGGGCAGGATCAGAGTGCAGGTAAATGTGGGCTAAGGATGGCTCTCTTACAGGACTCTGAGGTGTGTAACAGCTATGGGGGAAGTATGGACTGTGGACTAGGTGACTGGGTTTGTTAGCAGAGAGCTAGAGCAGTAGCAAATGGGAGAGGGGAGGTAAGACACTGGTGTGAAATGAGAAAGAGGTTTGGGAGAGAACAGCTAGAAATTTCTGTGTTGAGGGGGATGAGATCAATGTTATGGGACAGGAAGACATGGAAATCATGTCAAAATCATCAGAAAAAGGTGAGGATTAGAGAGAATGAAGTGCAAGAAGTTGCAGTGTGTGATGTTCCCAGGCCTACAGGAGCTACAAAATGTGTCATATTCCCACAAAAACCAGCATGTCTGATTTTTCTTTGCCCAGACAGCTCCAATCTGCTCATCTTGCACACACGACTCCAAACCCATAGCATCTCTAGAAGTGCAGATGGTCCTGGAAGTAATTGAGGATCCCTACAGAGTGAATGCTAATGGAAAAATACCCCACTTTTATCCTTTATCTTGAAGCATGCAAAGTATTCTTTTCCACTTAATCCTGCATTCAGTGTGTTACTTACAGTAATATTGCAGTAAAACACATAAGACTGGAGACCAGCTGACTGTCAGGTTGCATTTAACATGTTTAATGAAAATTTAATGTTCTTACAATTGATTTTTCTCTAAGTGGCACTGAATTACTTATGAATAACCTCATAACTACTTAAACAAAACATGCTCTTCTAATGAGGTACAGCTAAATGAGGATCAAAATGATCCATAATGCAGCATATACTTGGCAATACTCTGAATCAAGATCCTTCATATTTTTGGGGACAAACAAGCTCTAGAAGAGCTGAGTAAGAGAGAAGGAAGATGAAAGTGGCTTCCATCCTTGAGAGTAGAAAAGGCAAGTGGATGGGCTCAAAATGAAAGCTGTGGCAAGTGCTCATGCTAGAACTGGGGACTGCTCTCCCTTGTGCTTCCTCCTCCCTTCTCCCACCTGCATTTCTTTTTCTCCAACATCCTTGATCTTTCTTTTATTGTTTTTTTTCCTGAATAATCACAGAATGAATGAGTCAAAACATTGCATTTATTCCTCTGGAAAGAGAGGATTTACCTGTTCCCATGCCTTCCATTCATGAATTGTTTTTTACATGACTGTGTTTCTATCCAATGACTGGGATAGAAAGGGAGATCCATTCATGGGATAGAAAGGAGATCCACCAAAGGTGTATCTAAGGATGGGATATCCTGATTTGCACTGATAAATACCTTGTATTCTCAGCCCTTTACAGACAAAAGGGGGAAAAGCCTCCACCTTTTCTAAGTGGCTTTAATCCTCCTAGTGACATGGCTTCTACATCCTCAAGGAGTTTGGAGGCACCAAGGACAATTTGGTATTGATTCCATTTAAGTCGCTTCCTAGGCATGATTTCTATTAGAAAAATGACTTAATCTAAGGACACAGAGCAATGAAGAAGTAAATTGCTCTTGGAGTCTTCCCTGAGGCTGTCAATTCCCAGCCCTGGGAGCTGCTGCCACATCCTTCCTGTACTGCAGGCCCCTGGGAGGATCTCTCCACACCAGTATTAAAGCAGTCTTTGTGGAGCGTACCAGAGAGATGCCAATTGGTTGAAGTACTAAAATGAAGGCTTCCTTTAAGGCAGGTTATTGGGAAACAACAATCTGAATGCTAAAGACAAAGATGGAACAGAAACTAGAAATAGTGCATTTATGGTAAAAAATAAGACAAAGCTCAGTCAATCAGACAATAAGCATCATTAGAGCAGAAATTAATATGCATACAGAGTTCTTTGAGAGAGCTGTTTACATTTTTCATAATGAGCTAGGTTCAGAAGATGAAGCAGGACTTTCATGGCTGGATTAATTAGGGTTCATTTTACACAGGAAAGCAAAAGCCAGCAGTTAGTGTAATACACCCAGAGAACTGGCAATCATTGAGCAAATTCCTCCCCTGTGACAACCCATTCTCCGTTAGTGTCGCTGATCACTCATGATGCACAAAGTAGCACAACTGTGCCAGCCACAGAAGTGGCTCAAACAGCTCAGGTTTCAGTCAAGTACTCACTTGTGTATCAGCTAATGAAAAAAGGGAAGAGTGTTGAAGAACCAAAAAAAAAAACAATTAAATGAAAAATTTCTTTAAAAATTGTCTTTCCCATGTAGAGCAGAACAGAACTGCACCATATTTTTCAGAACCATCAACCTGAAATTCTGGTGTGTAAAGGTAAAACTCTGATCTGTGATTTCTGCACCACTGAATATCAATACTTTGTATATTGACTAATTAAACTTCCTCGCACTTGTCTTTCTGACAAGCTTATTAAGCAATAATTTCCTGAAGAGTGATGTTTTAGTGATTATCAGAGATAAAACCATCTCTTTAAAGTATTGTTCTAACAGTAGATAACAGAAACAGAAAACAAGGAGATAGGGAGTCCATTGAAGAAGTAAAAGTCAGGGTGTTTTCCAGGACTGCGATGCTGACATTTTAATATATCCATACACATTTTACAACACAATAATTTTACGAAATACAACAATTTAACATAAAAATTATAATTATAGAATTGATTCAATTTTTATTATAAAATTTATCCTACTAACTCAGATAACATGTAGGATGGAATGCAAAGTAAGAAAAGAAGACTGATATGGCTTTTTGAAATGTATCTATGAAAAGACATTTTATTACAAAATCATACTATGACAAAACTGTTAGAGTGATTCTAAATCTTTACTGCAAATTCAACATATCTGTGGTACTATGTCTGTGGCACCACTATTCACACATCAGTTCAGAATGCTATCTCCAAGAAACAAAACTTCAATAGTAGTTTAGCATAACAAATATATTCATATAGTCAATCAGGGGCACAATGGTTTCTTACCGGAGAGTGGGAACTGCAACCCAGGAAACATCTCCAACATAAAGGCACTATGCATTAAGTTCAGCTTTTTGTACTGATACTCTGTGGTCTGAACAACAGGTTAGAAACAAAAACTTTATTGAGGCAGTGTTATTCCATGGACAACTGTTTGGGCAAGGACAGCCATTGCTGTCAAAATCAGTAACAAACTAGTACCCATGATTTCAGGTAATCAGTAATTTTTTACAGAAAATCTCTATCACAGAAGTGAAAAGTGAATTTTTATGCCAAATTAAAACACTACACTATTTCTAACACTAACCCAAAGTCTATAAAAGCAGATTTGATTTTCTTTTCTGCAAAAACTTTGTGTATCATCCCAGGGACAGGTAATGTTTCTCCTTGATGAACATCTTTGAGTTCTCAAATGTAAAAGAGAGTAGTGTCATATACCTCTGAAACACAAACATTTAATAGTATAAGGAATTAAGCACAACAACACAAGTTTCCCACATCAACATCTTAGTAGGCTTAACTAATTCTATCTATAGCCCAATTATTATTACTTAAAGCAAAGGAAATTAAATTCATACCTTGTGAAATTTTCATCAGATAAAGTACAGGATCAGAATTTTAATGCTCCAGTGAAGGATGAGGAACTTTAAAGCCTGTTCACTGAGTCATAGCTATAAAACAAGAAATTTAGTAAATTTTGGCTATTCAGAAATCACAAAATCATAGAGTGAGCTGAGTTGGAAGCAACCCACAAGGATCATTGAGTCCAACTCCTGGCCCTGCTCAGCACCACCCCCAAGAGTCTCACCGTGTGCCTGAGATCATTGTTCAAACACTTCTTGAACTTTGTCAGGCTGATGCTGTGACCACTGCCCTTCCTGTTCCTCGTGTGGCTTCCCCTCAAAGCTCTTCACCATCTTTGCTGCTTTCCTTGGGACACTCTCTCATAGTTTAATGTCTTTTTTTTATTGTGGTGCCCAAAAATGCCCCCAGGACGTGAGGTGAGGCTGCCCCAGCCCAGAGCAGAGCAGGACAATCCCCTCCCTTGCCTGGCTGGTGAAGCTGTCCCTGATGCCCCCAGGACAGGGTTGGCCCTCCTGGCTGCCAGGGCAAAGCTGATTCATGTTCAACTTGCCATTGACCAGGACCCCCACTTCCTTTTCCATGGTGCTGCTTTCCAGCCTCTTGTTCCTCAGTCTGTCTCTATATCCAGGCTTGCCACATACCAGGTGCAGAATCGGGCATTTTCTCTTGTTGAACTTCGTATGGTTGCTGATTGCCCAGCCCTCCAATTTTTTGAGGTATTGGACCACAGATATGTCTTTCATGAACAATGGATATATTTCAAAACTACATGAAAGAAATATGCAAAAAGCAAAAAGGATTGATTTTTTGCTAGCATGAAATACATGGGATGGATTAGATTGATCAGCTTTGACTTCTGTTTTAGAATGCTGTCTTCACAATAAGCATTGATAAGAATCACAAAGAGATGTTGGAGAAAATGATCAAAGCTGTTTAATTTTGCGAAAGGATGGTTGCCAGAACAGAATCTAGAAGAGATTAGGCATTCTTCAAAACATTGACAGAAAGTAAAAATTTTGTTATGGACAGTTCTGAAGGCAGTCACACATGCGTGGGAGACTGTCACCAACAGTACTTTTCACCATATCTCTTCTACAGTAGCAGGAGGGAACATAATTTCCTTTTAATTAGACACTTGAAAGTTTTATGCAGACTTTTGCCACATTTCAAGAAAACCAACAGGAACATCTTGTGCTGTTCACTGACTGTAACCAACTCATCTTTATACAGATATACAACTCTCTCTATATTAGAAACCAGTAGGGAAATAGTGTTAATTCAGGAGTTCTGTGTGCAGAAGCTAAAACAAAAACATAAGGCTAAGCAACATCTCTTTCTAACAGCATAGAGCAGAAAGACATCCACCACCCCTTTCCTTGTAAAGAACTAAGAATCATGCAAAGTATGTAAGCCTTTACCCTGATCAAAGAGTGGTGACAGACTAAAAAACATCTGTTTGTTTTTTTTTTTTTAGTGGAAAGGTCATTTTCACTTCATGGGCAAAACTTTTCATCCAGGTCCCAGAATGAAAATACTCCTGCTTCGCATGCAAATTGGATAATCCTAGACACCAGATTAACAATGCCTCAGTGTTAAGTCAAGCAGGAAATGGATTTATAGTTCTGAGGTTGTTGTTTGAATGAAAGATTTCCCCAATGCAAGTAGAGAAGAATTTTTGGGATGAGTGTATGTTATGGAATGATGTCTCAACACACAATACCTGGTTTTGCTGAGAGCTACGTCTTGTATAAACACCAACAGTCTGCAGTTGTATTCTCTGTGAATATCTTCCATGTGTACACAGCACTGCTCTCTCCATTGCTGTGATGTGCAAACATCAACAATTTGACAAACAAAGCTCTTAATTATGAAAAATCAGAGCATTTGATATCATAAACAGAACTACAGAATTCCTCTTCATAAGATAAAAACAGAAATTAAGCAAACATTATGGAATAAATAGTACTTACTCTGTGCAAATTTTCATTTAATAAGAAGGGTTTTAAAGTTGAATGCTTGGAAATTTTTCATTCTGGACTGAGTGATACAGTGAAGTCTTGTTTTCCTCTGTAAGCACAGCATTGGAATCATCTTGCAAAGAGATGAGGGACAAAAGGATAAATTATACAGCATTAGACCAAAGAATGAATGGACCATCCGCCATCATGTTTTCAAGAAGTAACCCTTGTTATGCACCTCGTTTTCTTCTATCATTCATTCCTTGTCTTCTTAATTAATACTTCAAAACAGGTCACTCTCCTGTAAGGTTTAGTTCCTATAATGTTTAAAGCGGAGTAAAAAATTGAAAAATATGGAGCAGAACAGGGACAGTTGAAGGACTCCCTTTTCAGGTAATATATTCTGCCAGCACCAGCAGCTGCCAACACTGCCCTATGTATGCTCTGCAGCTTGCAGTCAGCTTTACAGAATGGCTGCCACAGCTCTGCAAAGTCTGAGCCAGTCCTGAGATCACTGAGGTCTGCAGGTGGTCAGGTAGTCATGGGACGGAAATGGTAAACTGCTCTAGGTCTTGGGACACAGAAATGAGACACCAAATCAACATTCTGCTCCCCTCCTTACAGAACCTCCTCTTACATCTCCTGTTGTCTTCATTCTGTCCTGTCAAGAAAACTTTGCTGTTATGGTCCAAAAGCACCACCTTTTTATTTTGGGTATGTTTCCTCAATTTTTGTTGTATGCACCAATAGGCTCACCAAAAGAACAACATCACTTTTGCTCCCAGTGTCTGGCAGGGGTGGACTGAGGGACTACAAAAGGAGTAGTGAAAAACCCTGGTCTTCTTTCATGGTTAAGGAAGCTGTCAAATGCTCAGGCTGCCCCAGTGGGACAGAAATACATCACATGCTAGCTGAAACATGTAATGCAAGAGAAAATTGGGAAATTTTACCAGTCCATTCATCAGTGAGGATGAAAAGACACAAGGGAGAGAGTTGTCTCAGAATTAGTGCAGAGGTTGTTCACATTTTACAGCAAGTATTCACTAAGACTCCTACTAAGCCTCAAGTTAGAATTATAATGTGAAACCAGACACAAAAAACATCTTTTCCCCTTTTGTCTTTATGTTACAATACAAGAAGTCCTTTGCTACAATCAGTGAGGTTGTATCATTATAGCTTTTCTCTGGACACAAAAGACATTCTCCATATCCTCCACTTCAGAAGAGTTTTGTTATGGAGAGTGAAAAGGACCAGAAACAACAGGCAGGACTTGCAAGCAGATCTTTGTGCTGGAAACTATGTTAGGATGGGATTTTACAGCGCAGCACTGCACCTCTTGTTAAGAGTGTCCCAGTGCTACTGGCCCTGTCATTGAAGAGGCAGTTTCTTCCCCTGGTGTGCACAAATCATTTGTAGCCTGGAGTGTCCTTGCAGCTTTGGCCAGTCATATTCCATCTGGTTAGCAGAGTCTGAGGTGTCATGTGGTTCATAAAATAATGAAGACTGTAGGTGTGAAAAGGTGCCAAACCAGTATTGCTTGGACTGGCAGTCCTGGTCTTCCTGTCCCAGCTTCTTTCTTGGGAAAGAAACATGGTTCAGAAACTCAGCAGTGGAAATACTAGATGGAAATATCAGTCCTGAATAAAAGAATGCAGTGAAGTTGAACAGAAAGAAAGTCAGTGGAGAAACAAACCATCCTACGAAGAAGAAATAATGGAAAAAAATCTCCATGGAATAATATCAAGATGGAGAGAAGGGAAGAGATGCAGACTTTTCCAGACTCAGTCAAAGATTAACCTGAGGATTGTACAGCAAGCCGTGATGGGAAATCCAACCGATATCTCTCCATGTGATGCCCCTGTATTGACAATGAGGGTAGCTTTGCAGAGTCACGATAACTATCACCAATCAAACAGAGTCTGTCTGTCTTTGGCCTGACAGGACAAATATACAAACCTGGGCCATACGACCGATATGTTCAAATTGTTATGGACAGTGTGAGTCTTGCATTTTAATGGCTAAAGCTCCAAATTACATTTGGGAAGAAGCATTTTTACATGACCAGGGATGAAGGGAGATGGTAGAAAATCACAGCTGATAAAGTTGTCTGATTTCATGTGGTTGAAACCATAATTATTTAAAACACAGGATGGGAGATCTCTATCTCCTCTCACTTTCCTTTCAGGTCACTTCCTCCAATAGAAGAAGAGATCACCTATTCTCCAGAAAGAGCTTTTTTTTTCAGAAAATTAGCAAGGAAGGAAGGATGGCTGGGGACCAGCACCAATCAATGTGTGTTGGTCCTGAATATGACTGGTTTCTAGGATTTATAACTTCCTCAAGGGCTTAACCCTTAAGAGCCACCTGTTTTTGTCCAGGTTTTGTGGTCGTGTCACTGAGCTGCACAACGCAGTGTCTTTGGTGCAGAAGTGACTTCCCCTTGCCTCTGTATGAAATTTCAGCTGCATGAAATTATTTCAGCAGAGGACCCCAAAGCTCCCTAGATATGGTATTCCAAATCTGACTGAGATTTTTGTGCGGGAGGCCAAAACAAGAATTCTTTTCATAATTTAACAAGGGACTGGATTTCACAGATTCACAGAATATTCTGAGTTGGAAGGGACCCATAAGGATCATCAGGTCCAACTCTTAAATGGCCCATACAGATACTGAATCTGCAATCTTGGTGTTATTAGCAACATCCCCTAACCAGCTGCACTAATCTCAGGGTCATTTAGCTGTTTCCAGATTCCACTGGCAAAAGAACTGCAGTCACAGGATGTATCTTCCTTTTCGGAGAGTGTTGAATACGCTATATACTTTAAGTAGATGCTGCAAAGTGACTAATTTTTCATTTGCAAATTTCTGAGTGTTTGCTGATATTTGCTAATTAGGCCTGCTGCTTTGTCAATCACACCAGCAATTTCTGAGCTGCCTGATTTGCTTCAGTCAATCCTGTAGACAGAAATGGTAACAGAAGTGTTTTCTGGAATAAAACAGAGGAAAGACAAACTGAAAATAAGCCACATAATCCTTCCCAAATGATGCATGTCTCACCTGCCGGAATCCCATGCCAGCACACCTCTGGGACTCCTCTGTATCCCAAATACCACCTTCTTCAGCAGAGCAGGAAGGACAGAGAGAAACTGGATGTGGTTGTGAGCTGAATTTTAGGCTGTGGTGAAAACAAGCTCATAACCCTTGGTGAAAACCTGACTTGTAATGCAAATGCACCAGATGCTTAAAAAATGAGAGCCTCCTGCTGTATATTCAAAACCCAAAACTGAAATTGAAAAACGCTGTTAAGATTCCTGTACATAAATATGGGGAATATGTTCAAATAAAAATTGCTCAAATTCCAGAGAGGTTTCTATTTCATCAATAATTCATGAATTTGTAAATTCATGAATTTGTAATACTTAACTGCTTCCTTGAAACTAAGTAGCTTTCATGTCTCTAGTTAAATATAGTGAGTGTAGGTTAATGCAGAGCTCTCTGGGAGTCTATATTGACCCTTATTTCTTTATAATTGCCGCATATTTACAGAAGAACAGCTGAACTACATCTTTTAATGTCGATTTGAAGCTTTGGAACCACAGCATAGCTTTTGGATTTAAATCCTCAGATGATGCCCATAATATAGTGGGTGAAATGTCAGGGGGAAATGAAAAACTTATGACAGAATAAGGGATTTGCTAAACAATTGGAAGGGATAAAATGTGCAACATATTTAAGAATGAGGCCCTTGTCTTCCATGAATTGAAGCTGGCTGGAGAAAGGCAATTAATTATAGAGCAAATTGGCATCTTTTGAGCAATGCCTAACTTGCCTCTGAATTACACCAGAAAAAGGAAGAGCAGTCCCAGGAATCTATCTGGCATCAGATGGTGCTGCTCACTGTGAAGAGATTTTTGGTGATGTGACAACACCAGAAATATCCTGCTGGTCCTTTTTATACCGACAGTGATTTTGTCTTTCTGTTAGCTGCCATGATCTATTTGATTTTTTTTCTTACCTTGAATTCTGCATTTCACATAGAAAAAGGGACAAATCCTACAGGCATTTTGGTGAGAATCTTGGAAAAGCTAGAGGAAAAGGCAAACTTAAAGCTAAACAAGCATGACGTAACCCTGGGCTGTCACAGCCAAATACTAAAGCACCTGATGGGGTTGGCTTCATGGAGGAGTAGAGCCCACATGCCACACAAACCCTCTGTGGTAACAGGGCTTGTGTCAGACTCAACTGCCTTCAACTTCCCTTTTACTTTCATCGTGTCATCTGACATAAGGTCAGATCTTTAGCTGGTAAAGTTTCTCCGTCTCCCATGAAATTCACGGAGCAACTTCATCAACTTCTTCTGAGCTACATGTTATTGATTTGGCTGCTGTCCTCAGCTGGAGAGAAGAAGAAACACAAACACATGAAATTTCCATTATAATTGTCTCACTGAAGATTTCAGTAAAATGCAACCTTCCAGTGACTATGTGATGGCATCTTAAGAGCTTGCTAAGCCTGAGATATGCTACAAAACACTCGCAGTGGAAAACTAGTATTTTTAGTTTCATAAAATCTTACAATTCTGCTTCTGCATCTTAGTCCATCCAAATTCTATTCTTTAGAGAATGGAGATGCAATCTGGACAGGTTCAGATACCTTCAGTTGCACTGGTGACACTGAACACTGACATAGTCCTGCAGGTTTCCAAGGCACTGGGGATGTGACCAGATGTTCTTCATTCCAGGAAAGTACTTCCTGTTGAGCCGGTTTCAGCAGATCTTCTCCCTACCCAGAAAACATATCAGAATTCAAGAGGCCTCTTCCATATTTCTGGATCAGCTTCGCTGTGTTATACTTACAAAAAAAAGAAAATTATAAAAGGTAAGCCTTTTTATAATGACTAAAAATTAACAGCTGGTGATACTTCAGTGTCCTTGCCTGTCTGAATTTTTGTCAGATCAAGACTGGTGTTAGTGACTGTGGTAAGTCTTCACAGTGACGGAGTCACTCAGTTTTATTTCATGGTTTTCAAGCTTTAAGAACTTTTAATCTGACAAGAAACACTGAAGCCCATCTGAAGAGTTAGAGGAGATTTTTGCAAATCCAGAGAAATTTAATCTGTCACTTTGATTTTTGGAAGAAATTAAACAATACTTGTGATAAAAAGCCCTAAAACAAACCCTGTAGCAAATTTACTATGGAGGAATTTGTGGAAGTCTCATTGCTCTAATTTCTCTCCAGTTGTGATTTGTAGTGTACTGCTTTCAGCTTTTGAACATTTATAGTAACATATCTATTGGTCTTATGGAACAGGTAGGAGATTTGTTTGTTGTGTGTACATGTGTGCATAATTAATTGCCCAAGAAATTGGGAAATGTGCTGTCAACTCATCATTCTCAACTGTTATCTTAGACTGTTAGTAAAATTTTTTGAACAGAAATCTTTGTTCATTTTTTTTTACAGGATTAAAAATGCTCATGACATCAAGCATTACCTTTTTTAAAAAAATTATACTTTGGATGCAGAAAATCCATAGACATTTCATACCAGTTACACCAAACATAAAAATAATACATTAAACAAAATAACAAAAAAAAAAATACATATCAGTGATTACACAAGAGAGTCCTATGACACTTTTTAATACTTACTTTGCTGAATCAATTTTCTCATATTTAATAAGAAGTACAATCTTATTGCAGGCTTTCAAGCATTGAAGTTGTCTCTTTTCTCTCTCTGATTTCAGAGAGATTTTAGGAACTTAACTTCACCAACCTTTTCATTACATTCAATCATATTTGTGTAAAAAATATGGGAAGAAAGAGCAGACAAACTGTCAACACAATCAAATAGTCCTTATTCTTCCAGAAGCCAGGTTAAAAGCAAAATCAGTCAAACAGAAAATCCACAGGCAAAACTGTAACACCAAATCAAAGTTGCAGAATCTACACAACAGAAATAAAGGGGTAAATTACTTCTCTAATCTACCCAGCCTACCAAAGGAAATTTTATTCCAATAGTGGTTTTGTCTTTGCTACTCCCTCACTATTATTTGATCTTTGTATAAATTAATTTTACTAATTCTCCACTGAGACCACATCTGACATTCTTTCACTAATGTATTTCCTGCTGAGAGGGAAGACAAGCACATTAGAACCATCAAGAAATGAATATATCTTAAGCTCCAGCCCAGGACTGCCAGCATTTCTGATTTCTGCCTGAATGCAAAATGGAGTGGCATCCTTAGAGCGTTTAATTCTCTGACAACTTTTCCTCTTGCTTCAGTAACCATTACCTTTTTTCTTTCTCAAGTCTCTTGTTTATTTTGATTGGAAAATATGGTATTTTTGAATGCACTCTAGTATACTTTACAGACTAGAATACCTGATGCAGACTATTGGCTTCATTTTACTCCGGGATGTGCTCCAACCAAGCTGATCACTTAAATGCCCTTATTATCAATGAAAATCTGGTCAATATAGTTAAAGAAAGGTAAGGGTGATTCACCCTCTGCTAAAGTAGGCCAGATGATTCATATCTTAAAAGTGCGTCTGTTTCACGACAATAACATTCAATGGAGATTTTTAAAGTCTGCATCTTTAATGCAATTATCTAAAATTATATAAGAGAAATTCTACCATCTTAGGAAACTCTAAGAAAGCCTTGTATGGGTTAGGTTAATCCATTTCCATGGTACATTAATCCAGAAAACACAGTTCTTAGCACGAATTATGTATTTCAACAAAGATGAGGAATTTTTCTCAAAATGCAAAATTTAGCACTTTCTCTGTGATATTCCTAATGGTGATAAGCAACTAGAGTAACCTCACCACAGATATGCAATTTGCCTATTAAATCTAGGATTTTGGAGGCCTGGCAGGCAATGACATAATGTGTGTTGTAAAACTGGATGATCCAAAGTCTTAAAATTATATATATGGTTTCTCATACTTGGATTGTATATCAAATTCTATCCAAAAAATATCCTTCAGATATTATATAGGATGTTCCTAATGGAGGGACTCTGTACTTTTCAGTAGTGCCTTCCCAGTCACAGGGAAGACTGACAGGTTATCTTTATGCCAACTTGGAAACTGCAAAAAGATTTTCTATGAAGAGAAACTTTGGAAAAAAAACTAGACATACATATTTTTCTCTCAAGATTTTTTTTTCTACAGTCTTTTCCACTTGCTCTTATCCCCCAGTCAGAAAATGTAGTGGGTGTAGAGGGCACAAACAGGTTTTTTTTATGTTATCAAAGTGTGTGTTTTATGAGAACAGGTTGGTTGAAAGGAATTTGACTGCCTATGTTACTGAGTAAATGCATAAAATGTAACAAAATGACAGATGAAATCCTGTGTTCATTTATGCCAAGCAGTACACGTGGAGGAAAAAACCCCAGCATTATAAATAAACACAGTTTCTATATTGCAGATTGCCATGTGGGAAAAAAATGTCAGGGAAGTAGTTGTCAGTTTTATGAAAATTACAGTTCCATACTGAACAGTCAAAAGAGCAAACCAAATGTTAGGAATTGTTAAAAGGTTCCAAACAAACATGACCACCACACAAACCCTAAAACATTATTATGTCACCTGCAGCTCAATGATTTGCCCACTCTATGAGTCTCTGAGTACAGTTCTGGTGTCCCTTATCACTAAAAACATACAGGAAACTATAAAGAGTAGATGGAAAGGCGACTGATGAGATCAAAGGTAAGGAATGGCTTATGTTGATTAGAGCTCTCTGTATAGGAAAAAAGATGATTAAGACAGAGATCAATAAATTCATGAATTATTCATAAGTTTTGTGAACAGGAAACATTTATTCATTGCTTCAGGAAAGATCTAAAGGAGGTTCAAGCAAAATGAGTAGGTTGCAATCTTAAAGCAAACAAAAAGTAGTACTTTTTCACTATGCCTGGTAAAATCATAGAATCATTGCCATAGGAATGCCATATCATTGTCATATCATACAATTAGCTTGGAGGGGACCTTGAAGGACCATCTGATTGTTTGAAGGAAAGAGAGACAATGTGAGACTATCTGGCACCCTCTCCAATTGCACTCTGAAAACCTCTGGTTACGGGGACTCTACCATATCCCAGGAGAGGTTCCTGGGGATGACTGTTCTCACTGAAAACAAGCAAACAAACAAACAAACACCCCCCCAAACAAAAACAAAACAAAAAAAAATAAATATTTCTTATATTGAATTGAAACTGTCCTGGTGTAACTTGTCTTCTCCATGTAAGTAATTGTGGAGAGAGAGCCTCCATCCTTTTTGTAGCCACCCTTTAAGTGCTGGAACACTTTGATGAGGTGCCCATAAGCCTTGTCTTCTAAAGGGAGAAAAAATCTATCTCCTTCAATCTTGCCTTGTAGAACAGATTCTTCAGACCTCTGCTAATCACTGTGAGCCTCCTTTGTTTCCTTGACAGTCTGTCCATGTCTTTCTTGATATCCGAGGATCGGAACTGCACACATCACTCCAGGTGTTGCCTGATTGGAACAATAACAGCTCTGTCTCTGTTATTAGTGCCCTTGTGGCTACAGCTCAGGTTCTGATTGATTTGTTGATGCTGAAGCAAAAAATAGGTTAAAAAAGTGGGTATTGGGTTGTGTGTCCGGGCTTCAGTAGCAGGGGGCTACCGAGGTGCTTTCTTTGAGAAGTGGCCAGAAGCTCCCCCCATGTCCAACAGAGCCAATGCCAGCCAGCTCCAAAGTGGACCAGCTGCTGACCAAGGCTGAGCCCATCAATGACAGTGATAGTACCTCTGGGATAAATTATTTAAGTAGGGGGAAAAATATCCCTGTGCAGATGCAGCTGTAGTGGGAAGAGTGACAATATACTAAAGAATCAGCACCAGGGTCAGTGCAGAAGTAGGAGCAGGAGGTGCTCCAGGTGCCAGAGCTGAGATTCCCTTGCAGCCCAGGATGAAGACTGTGGTGAGGCAGCTGCGCCCCTGCAGCCCATGGAGGTCCATGGTGGGTACCTGGTGTCCAGCCATGGTCAACCCACTCCAGCCTTATTCATCTATGCATTATTATTTATGTAGGAATATGTATCACCTAAAAGGGTGATGTAAATGATTGGAACTTTTCAGAATTTGCTCATTAAACTCTTGTCAGCTTTAGAATTTCATGAACACTGTAGTTCTTGGATGACTGTTTAGTGCTCTGCACTCAGTATTTTGGTATTCCCACTACTGTTCCTGAATTACAAGAAAATAAAGACAGAAGATCAGCATTATAAATTGTCACAAGTGAAGAAAAGTTATATACTTGTATTAGAACGACAGAAAAGACAAATACACTGAAAAACTTTCTGTTCCACCTCAAGCAATCATCTCTCTTGCAGTCAAAAGTAAAAGATATTGAAGAGAAGTGCCAAAAAATCAAAGAAGTCATGAGGGACATGAAAACCATGCAGGGGTTAAGTGCTCAAGAGTATATGTGCTCCTGTATTGATTTCTAAAAGGTACTGAATCCTTAAGTGATGAATCAACTCAAATTGTAAAAAAGGGCCTTAGTTGATGGGAATAAATCTCCAGACTCACCGACAGTGAGAAATAACAAGCTCTTAGGCAGGAATAAATAGAGTCCATAGCAGATGATTCCCATTTCTATCTCTTGAAGGCAGATTGTCTGGCTTTAATTACCAAGAATTACTCCATCTCAGCACATTCTCCAATGCAAAGGCTCCCTTCCGCTGTCCTGAATCCTTGGAAGCTCACTTCCTTTACTATGCTTTTTGTGGAACAAAAAGGATTTGGACATGTACTTGTCATTGCTTCCAGGAAGGACAAGTCTATGAGAGTTTTTCTGCCATGCCAGCAGCAGAAAACTCTTGCCTGGGGACAGTGACAGGGATTGGTAAGAGAAAGATGAGGTGTCTTTGCTTTCAAAGAGAAAAGACAGAGGTTTGCCAGACCCTGAGACCATTTCTGTGCCTCAGCTCTCTGGAGCTGGGGAAAAGGCCCTTTCCTTCATACCAAATAACAAAGTTGGGCATTTTCTTTGCCCAGCCTTACAAACCAATACCTCTCTCACAAGGACTCAATATGCCATCCCCATGAATTGTTTCTTGCTGCAGGACTAAGTTACTGCAGTTACTATTATGCATGGCTTAAATATTTTGTGGTCATAAGGAGCTGAATGAACTTGATCTTCTTAAAATATCCTACAGCACTGAACACAACAATGAAGACCTTCACCTGGAAGGGTTTGTACCCTTAAACCAAATCTAGTAATGAAGAGCTGTGCTCTAGGAATTAGAGCTGGATGCTCAAGGGGTACACAATATTGCTCCTTACTCTCAGCCTCTCTTTCCAAAGTAATGAAATTGGCAGCTGGAAATAGCACTTACATAAGAAAGGTGTTGGTCTTCAGGAAGAACATGGTACAGACACAGAGCTTCATATCTAGTTACGTGATCTCGTCAAGGTTTTCAAAAACTGTCGAGAGGCTGTCTGGGTGAAAGGGGTCACTGTGGAAGATGCCACAGCCCCTCAGACCAAATTCTCTTTTTGTCCAAGTTAAAAAAAAAAAAAGGCAAAAGAAATATCAATTGCGTAATATTTTCTAGTGAAAGTTGAAAAAGAACTGTTACCCCATCCTAAGGCTTTCAATTTTCATCTATTTTGCCTATATAACTTCCATGGTTTGGTTGTGCTCGGTTCAAATATTTTTGGTTTAGTTGATTAAAACCAGGGAGTTTTTCATGTTTTAGAGATTTTCTAACTAGTTATCACAGTTAGAAATGCTCATGAAATTAATATTTTATTATAGCTATTTTCAACTAAACAGTTTCAAATGTTCTTTCTGAGAATGACAAGGGATAATTTCTCTAACAAAAGTATCTCATCTCAGTAGTTACTTGTCCGTCTTTCATTCTAGTCAGGAAATTGCTGCCAAGAGTAAAAGCAGAGAAGCCTACGCTGGTCTCACCTCTTATGCAGAAAAGCAGGTCCTTCAGCTTTAACTGTGCTGAAAGCAGATTTTTTAACAGTGGTAGATCTTAGAATCAAGGGAAACTGAAAATTATGCTGGTAAGATAAGACAATAATTTCTTTTAACATATCAGTATTTGGTATACGTTTTTGAATTACTCCAGGCTTCATATAGCTACAGCTTGTTTAAAGAAGCAAGACTGCAAAAATATTTAGCCTTATGTTTATTTATTATAATCTTGTTTTCTTAGCACTCTTTATACTACTTCATTGTGTATGAGCATTAGAACTGCCATGGAATCAGTATCGCATAGCTGTAAGGAAAGGAAATTCATGAAAGAAATTGCAGTCTAATGTACCAATGCACAATGGAAAATATCTGAGAGCCATTTGTCAAAGAAAATTAGTAATGCTCTTATCACCCTACATTAGCCACCTTTCCTGGTAAGCTCTAATAAACATCATAAACAAAAGCTCCATGCTCCGTGTTAGACAAAGAGCTCTTTTCCAGCCAAATATATAATTTCACATTAAACACTAGCATTGGAACTGTGATGCAGTTTTTTTGCCCTTGGGCACTTATCTGGAGTTTGCAGCCAGACTGACCATTTTTAACAGCAACCTTGCAGCTCCTAGCAATGTTTTCTTCCTTTATCTAAACTCATAGAAGTCCAGCTAATACCAAAACACCTTTCCATTAATCTATTTTTTGAAGACAATAACAAATCTGGTTGGTATATTTATTTATAAAGAGGTTAAATTTGGAAAATGGTTGCTCCACTGAACTTGAAGATGCCTTTTGCCCCCCATGAGGGGCTCCAATGCAGAGAGTTCAATAGCAGCATTAGTCATAATCCCTGACCTGTGCAGAGCGATGCTGCCATGCACAAAAGAGCTTCCTAAGCTCACAGGGATCACTCCCATCTTATGCAGGAAGGAAAAGAAAGGTGCAAACTACATTTTACAAATCTACAGCTTCCAGCCATTTCCACTGATCTCTGGAGGCCTATCCAGAGTGCAGACTGCCTCACTCTCTGCTCCTGTAGACACAAAATGATGTTCAAAATGCAATATATAAATAACTACAGAGTTCTGAACTATTGACATCTTCTTGACTCAGCTTCAAGTAAGGTCCAGTCTTTACTGCCAGATCCTGCCTCTACCATTAATTTTATTATATTATGAATATGTCTAATATGTTCTTTAGCCTAATGTCCTCTTAAAACTGTCCTAAAATGTGATGAAGGCCAGCACCATTTTTTTTTTTTACTTCTGCCTGTGTTTCTTCATTTTACTTTTGTTGTAGCTTGCCATTGCACAAATAGAGCCATGGTAGATAATTTGGCTTCCCTCTAATTTGATCCTCTGCTATTACAAGCTGGCAGAACTCTATTCATCCTTTCTGAGCTGATGACATTGAATCAGGTTTTGTCCTTACTTTCAAATGATCCCACTCTGAGGACAACGGCTTTGACACCCAGGGAACTGCCTTGCAACTCATAGAAGAATGTGATGTACTCTGGCAGGACAGTGCTAAGACTGAATTCCCTAATAACTATGACAGAACCTCTGCACTCTGGTGCAGAAGTTGACCACTTTTCCTCAGTCATACTTTTCCTCTAACCCTTTCTTTTTTTCCTGCACATTTACTGAGTACAACTTTTACAGGCAGGTTCATACATAGTACTAAGACAATTGTTTGTATCACTAAGTGTGCCTTTGAGCATAAAAATTATTATGTCACCTTTGCAAACAGCATTACTGCCAGAGATAAGTAAGGGTAAGTATCTCTCACTGTGCTTCTACTGATAGGAAGTATTATAATGGAATGAGCAATAAGTTGTAGGGTTTTTTCCTTTTACACCCTTGACTTAAACACTGTCAAAGTAAATATTTCATATATGCTTCTTTTAAAGACATGGTGCTGCACTTAGTATCTTTTACTAATTACTGTCTATCTTATTTCAACAGTAGAGCAAAAATATAAAGATTTATAAAAAAAATAAATATTTTTTCTTTGTTTATCAGGAAGATGTTATAGAAGAGCTGTTTTACATAAATAAAGTGCTGCAGGCCTAACTTGTTCTATTTCTCTCCTTCCATTTAATATTATTGATGGCATAATTTTTCATTATGCATTTTCCTACACTTCATAAGAATTCAAAAAACATTTCTTATCTGAAAGAAACAATGTGTTCTTCATACTATTTCCACTTATATTTTTTTCCTCTCGATCTACATAACTAAATGCTGAGTAAACCTGTTAAAAATATGTCCTCATTCCTAAGTCAATTTACCAAACTATTCAGGGATGTCTTGCATTAAGACCCTAAATAACCCTATATTGGAAGAATAAATTAAAACTGTTGCTCTCCATTTGCTTGGGTTTCTGATCTGCAAGGTAAGAATGAGTAGACAGTACAGATTCCAGCACAATAAGAAGGTTTAGGATAATCCTGCCCCTTTCACACTCCCTCTAGGACTCACATATGGAGCTCTGTTTAGCATTTACTTGGTATTTGCTGGTAACCAAAGTATTCACTTGCCTGCTATAATTTCATTACTTTTAGTGCAAAACCTAAGGTAATTTTTAAATTCAATTTTAGTAACAGGAAAAATGAAGGCTTACGTCTTTTCCTACACCTTCATTAACAAGTCATGGTTTAGCCCTGAAATTTTTAGCTGCCTTTATTTTCTGCATTATTCGCAGAAGGTTGTACTGTAGATATGGTGACCTGACTTAATTAGTCACAGAATCAGAGAATATGCTGAGTTGAAAGAGACCCACAAGGATCATCAAGACCAACTCCGATCCAACACAGGACAACCCCAAGAATCACACCATGTGCCTCAGAGCATTGTCCAAACATTTCCTGAACTCTGCCAGGTTAGTGCTGTGAGCACTTCCCTGGGGAGCCTCTTCCAGTGCCCAGCTGCCCTGTGGGGGAAAATCCTTTTTCTAATATCCAAATGAAACCTCCCCTGACACAATTTCAGGCCATTCCCTCAGATTCTGTCACTGGTCACCACAGAGCAGAGATCAGTGCCTGCCCCTCCTCTGCCCCTCACAGGAAACTGTAACTGCAGTGAGGTCTCCTCTTAGTCTCCTCTTCTCCTGAGCACACCCAGCAACCTCAGCCACTCCTCACACAGCTTCTCATCAAGGCCCTTCACCATCTTTGTTGCCCTCCTTTGGATGCTCTCTCATAATTTAATGTTTGTTTTTTTTATTGTGGCACCCACAGCTGCCCCAGCTCTTGAGGTGAGGCCGCCCCAGCCCAGAGCAGAGCAGGACAATCCCCTCCCTTGCCTGGCTGGTGAAGCTGTCCCTGATGCCCCCAGGACAGGGCTGGCCCTCCTGGCTACCAGGGCACAGCTGATTCATGTTCAACTTGCCATCAACCACGAGGTCCAGGTCTCTTTCCGTGATGCTGCTTTCCAGATTCTCGTTCCCCAGCCTGTTCGTACATCCAGGCTTGCCCCATCTCGGTTGGTTGCAGGCCCTGTAACTATCCCTTGTTGAATTTCACATGGCTGGTGATTGCCCAGCTCTCCAATTTGTTCATGTCTCTCTCTTCAGGGCATCTCTGCCTTCAAGGGCATCTCTGCCTTCAAGGGCCCTGATCTGATAGTTCACTGGCAAGTCCAAACTAATCTTGGTGAGAGGTCAGAAGTAACTCAGAAGAGCAATTCAGCCCCCAAACGTTGCAAGCCTATCTCCAGGTGGGATATCTGGTCCTTTGGAGATGTCTGCATGAATCCAGAAAACTAGATAGAAGGGAAGGTAGGATGCATTCTGAGATGGTTAATGTCCTTCCTTCCTTCACCTATGTTAAAGGAATGCAGCTGGGGTACAGTGCATGAGTTTTCCACATGAGCCTTGATGGGTTGTTTTACGCTTTCTGAATAACATGTAAAAATTTGATTTTGATGCTAAAAATTCAAGAGACTAGAGATTGGCCAAGGCATGAGATGCTTCTTGATGCAACACATTTACAATGAGATGAGATTTTGAAATTTGATTTAAAATGAAGTTTGGAAGCATACTTTTTTTCAAAATTATTTCTAATTTAGGGAAACACTGCAATGATTTTGTTTTAAGAAATAAATATTAAAAGTGGTTGTATAGATAGTATTTTCTTTGGCACTTTTGAAGTTTTTTCCAGTTTCACCCCTTTTGTGGTATATCTCAATTCTTTGGGCCTTCAGCTAATCCACAGGATTACTCAATTTTTCATTCCTTGAACTTGAGATGGAAATTGTTCTCTGTTATCAACATTGCACCACCTCTGAAGGAACTTCTATTTTGTAAATCCTTATTTTCCATGGTAGTATCTCACAGGCATCACTTACCCATTTAATGTACTCTAGCTGAGGTAAATTTACCCATTTACCCTAGTTCAGATATGTGATACCGAAAAAGAGTAAATGCATCTGGTGTTGGACTACAGTGAGAAAAAGAACACAACTCATTTTTTAAGCACAAAACAGATACTGAAGATCGCTGTTAGAAGTCGTTTGGTCTCAGTGCATGAGCAAACACTTCACATGGCCCCTGTGGAACTTGAGTTATGTCCAGGCATTGCCTGCCTGTCACTAATTTGAGCATTTGGGCAGCTTGTCCCCCCACTTTGCCCCACTGTGGGCATGTGCCTGTAGCACATTTAAAGTATCTTACTGTAAATCAGAGGTGCAAATTTTAGTCTTTTTTAGGTCATGTGTAGGGACACGTGCTCAGGAAACATGGCCATCTAGTATGGTTTACTGCTCCCTGTGGAGCTGCCAGTCACATAAATCATAACAGCTTAATATCAGTTGTCTGACCTAACTTCGAACTATATGGACAAAGACTTTGTTAGGTTTTGGGGTTCTTTAAGTCTCTGGATATTTGTCTTTGCTAAGAAGAGTTCTGTGTGTGTAGGAGCTGGAATAGGAGGCAGATATGGAAGAAGTTCTTTCTGCTTAAAAATAAAAAGCCATAAAGCTCTGTACCAGTTTAAAACTGTAGGTTTTAGTTTCATAGCTGGTATGACTGCACTTTCTGTTCAAACACTTTAACTTATTGAAGAGTTATTTCTTAGATTCGGTGCAGTTTCTTCTCTCTTAAAAGTCTACCTAGCAATTTCTCTAAACATTTTGAGCTGCCAAAGGAGTTTTTGAATCTCTCTGTTGTTGTGCTTGTCCTCTTCTCAGTCTTTATTTATGTCATTATACTTTTAAAATACAGTGACCAGACATGGAAGTGTTTTGCTTGTGGTCACATTGTGCTGTTTGAAGAATTTCTTCACATTTAAATTTGTGTTTGACATCTCTGTGTGTGTACAGAAATTTTATGTTACTGCATAAATGGCCGTTAGCTACTCTGGCAGAGGGCTTTCAGCTATAGCTACTCTCATTCAGTCACTATTTTCTTGATCAGTACTTTGTGTCTTTTGCACTTTTAGAGTGCATTTCTTTTTCATTATTATTTTTTTCTCTTATCTTCCTTCCTAGGTATGTTTGAACTTTGAACTGCTGCTGCAATTTTGCTTTATAATAGAAATGAGATGTGAAAATAGCACAATGTGACTAAGTCTAGTACCTCGTCTATTCAAGTTACTCTGAAACACTCATGCATTCTGCACAGATGAAATATTTTGATGCATTGTGAAGAAAACTAGTGTGTTTTCAGTAGAGAAAATCAAGATGCCTAATGTTAAAATAGCTGTATTTTTCCAGGTGCTACATGCCTGGACTACACATCCAAACAGAAATACGATCTAAAATAAATTAAAAAATGTTTCTATTTATATGCACAAAATTTGCAAGGAGGTATGGTCTCTGCCTCATGTCTTTTACTGAGAAGGGGTGTTCGTAAAACTATACTTATGTTATCAAAATAGATAGATTGTGCCTGTCTTAAATATATGTGTAAGTAATACATGTGTGAGTAAGAGTGGTTGTCACATATATAATCTCTCATAAAACGTGTTCCTAAACTAAAAAAGCATATACTGATAATTAAACGCCCGTCTCTTCATAACTGCATATAAAAGCAAAAGATCAGTAGGCAGCAAAATCAGTAGGCAGTCCACTGAAATGTGATAAGTCTTTATCTTAGGACTCTTTTAGATAGTGATAGTGTATTTCTTTGTAGTGCCAACATTTGCTGCTAATACTTCAAAGAGGTATGATTAAGCCTTGTCTTCTAAGACATAGAAATATCTTTTATTTAGAAATATAACCATTGTTTTTACCAAGACTCTGCTCTGGTGCAGACCAAATTGTCATTTCAGTAGTAAATCCCATGCACACATCCGAAATGCACTGGGGCCTAGATCCTAAACACATTTTTGATGCTCTCTGGATTATTCTGCTGATGCTTTCTATGATCTTCATGCACTGTGTGACTTTTACTTATTATGGCCCCTATTCTTCATCAGCGTATCTGTAATCTTATTCACATTATTTGGGCTGTGAATTACTCTTTCTTTTCAGCATTGACTAAAAAAGATTATGCCAGTAACTAAAGACAGCAGGATAAAAAACATCAACATTGTTTAGATATCTAACTCTCACCAAAGTTCCAATTGATTTCAATAAAACCAAAAATGCCTACCATGTGTATTCTAGATCTAGATTTAGGCTACCTTTCTTGTCAACGGAGCACAGACACTTCTTGGGTGTTATACTAGTTATAAATGTTACAGATATGACCTATTTTAGATATTTATTTTACAATAAAATGAATTGCAGCCTAGCAGTGCCTATTTTTGCCCGCTCAATATATTAGAAAAAGATACAGCCACCTCAGGTACAGATCTCAAGCATAAGTCCTACACAGAATTTGCATCATGTTGTTAGACTTTGTATATTCAAAGTAAGTTAAAATGCTGAATTAATCCCTTGTAAACAAACTACAAAAGGGCCCCTGTGCTGTCCCTGTATGTCCCTAATATATGATATGAAAGTGTTCATGTCCCTGTACCAGTTGTGCCACTGAGACAGACTGGGGGCCCCAACCATGGCACGCCACTCTGATTTCTGGGGTGATGCATTATGCAAATCTGCTTTTGAAAATTATGAGCTCTTCTTTGCAATCATTAATAATCCAGTAGAATTATGCAATAGGTTTTGGCTTTTTTTTTCTTTTGGTTTTGTTTTTGTGTTTTGTTTTGTTTTGTTTTTTAAATATATATATAATAAGTTTAAGCTACTTCCTCCTGATATTCTGCTTCAGTATTCTCCTTGCATTGTTTGCATTTTAAGCTTTGTTAGAAGGAGGATAAGTGTTGATAACGGACAATTTGCTACAAATACAGGCGATCTAGCTGTAAGGTGCTTTAAACTCTCATTTTGAACAGGATAAGGGTTAATTAAGTTCAGATATACCTACCCGGCATTCATTAGATAGTAGTTTATACATCACCTTGATGTGAATGTACTGATGTCTTGTATCTTTATTAACTTAATTGACTATTCACACTCATTATTCAGATGGACTGTGAAACTGAAAGGATTTACTCCTGATGCTCAGCAATCCAAAGGACCAAGTTATATAACCTGCTTTTTCCCTACTGCTGAAGTTTAAAATTGGCTTTCAGTGGAAGCCTAGAACATCGCCAGATTTTAAGCTAATATGGGACAGATGCCCCTTCCAAGGACTTTCTGTCCTTGCTGAAGCCTTGCATGTTCTTTTAAATAAAAAGACTGCCCCTTGAACATCACATTTATTCTATTAGTATGATTATTCCATCTTTCAATGAGTTTCCTTGTAATGGATACAGGGTTGTTCAGAGACTGATAAGTGGATATTAATCTGTTACAACATTCTGTAATAACAAATTATAAATTCATCTAGAATAAATACCATGATATAAAGCTTCAATTATTCAATTAACATACCTAATCTTTCCACCAACATGCTGAAAGCTTTAAGTGCAGTCTGTTCTGAGTTAGGTGGCTGCAGACTGTATGCATTGTGCATTATGTGTAAAGAATTCTTCTTTGGATCTGTGTGCAGATTCTTCTATTGAAATGTCCTTTCTGAAGGTCACCTTGCTAAAATGATGGTTTCTATTATTGCCTTTTTATATTATTTTAATAAATCCTGTAAATGGGGATGAAGACTTAGTAGCACCCTTTGCCTCAAGATGTTTATCTTTTTAAAGACATTTTTGCCATCTTAGCACATGGACTGACTCTACTGGAGTCTACTGGAGAAATAGGACAGTTCCTTTAGAGTCTCTTCAGTTTAGATTAGGCTATATTGTATTTAAAGAGCATGGATATCATCAGATTTTTAATAAATATAATCTGTCAGAGGTTGATGCTTTTTGCGAGGGACAGATGAAGTGGCCACAATTTTCCAAATTCTTCTAGCATACGCCTAGCTGTAAGCCTGTTTGCAGCCTCCCAGCTCAGAAATATTTTGAAGAGCCAGCATTGCTATTTTATAAGTTTGTTGGTCTATAACACACCCCCTGTTTTTATCAGGAGCAAGGATTTATTCAAGAAGACACAGATGTCTCCTGCCCTCCTTATTCCAATAAGAAGACTAAATACCGTTTTTCATTCCAATTCAAAACCCAGAAGACATGCAGACAAAACAACCCTAACGCCCCTGGGGAGTGTTACTCTCCTATCTTAGGGTGGAAATCACTTTGTCATTACACTACCATGAATGATGTTCAATGAAAGATATTTGAAGATTGGGCTTGCTTGCAAATGGAAAATTCCTGTTATTAATTGCTATTAGTATCATGACTATTTTAAATCTAATTTTCTGTTTAACCCTATTTGGTACCTAATGTCACTCTTTTTCTCTTTCAGAACATTTCTATTTGAATCAGTACAGTGCCCTTGCAGAAGCAGCTTGCTGTTCGATGGGATGAATATGGAATGTCACATAAAACATAGAGAATTTGAAATATCAGGGTTTCTAACACTGAGGTGCATTAGAAGTTTTACAGTAATTTACGTTGCTGGAGATTACTCAGTGCTCTAGACAGAGCACAGCAGTTAGGATGGGGCAATTAATCAAATGCTGGAAAACTGATCACCAAAGATATTTCCTGTGTTGAAGGACTTATTGTAATAACTAAAGATTATTGTGACAGTTATTATGATGGCCATGGAGAGAATTAATTTATCCAAGCTTTAGACATAAAACCCCTATTGTCTGGGTCAAGGCCCTTCGCAGTCTTTCCCAATAGTCAGTAAAGAGAGACAGAAACCTTCAGGACTATTTGTTTCAGGATAGTTGTCCATTGCCAGTTTGCACCACAGATAATGGGGAAGCTTAGCCTTCACATAGCTAAAGCTGAGTAAGATAAAACTTACCTCAAAACACCATTTCTATCTGATTGAGTTTTCCATTTCCAGGATGTCAGGCATGATATTTTCCTTCTCACACACCGTTTGGTGAAAGGTTACTTATTTTAGGATTTGTAGGATCAAATGAAGAACTGATTGACAAAAAACCTTGATGCCTTCTATGATGAAAGCTCCCTTGATGGAAGAGGTGAAAGCAGTGGATATTGTCTACCTTGATTTTTGCAATGCTTTTGGCACTGTCTCTCACGACATCCTTATAGACAAGCTCGGGGAGTGTGGACTGGATGAGTGGACAGTGAGGTGAATTGAGAGGTCAAGGCAAAGAGTCTAGCTGGAGCCATGTCACTAGTGGTGTCCCACAAGATTTAATACTGGGCCCAGTGTTGTTTAACTTTTTCATCCAATGCTTGGATGAAGGGGCAGGTGCCCCCTCAGCAGATTCACTGATGACACAAAGCTGGGAGTGGTCCCCCGGCGTGCTGGGCAGCCCTTCAGAAAAATATCAACAGGTCAAGAGATGGGCAGAGCAGAACAGAACAGTCTGAAGCTCAACAAAAGCAGATGCAGGGTCTTGGGGAAGAAAAATCCCAGTACAGGTTGGGGGCTGACCTACAGGAAAGCAGCTCTGTGGAAAAGGACCTGGGGGGCCTGGCAGACAATGAGCTGTCCATGAGCCAGCAGTGCCCTGGGGCCAAGGAGGCCAGTGGGATCCTGGGGTGCATTGGGAAGAGGCCGAGGGAGGTGATCCTACCCCTTTCCTTTGCCCTGGTGGGGCCACTCTGGAGTCNCCTTCAGAAAAATATCAACAGGTCAAGAGATGGGCAGAGCAGAACAGAACAGTCTGAAGCTCAACAAAAGCAGATGCAGGGTCTTGGGGAAGAAAAATCCCAGTACAGGTTGGGGGCTGACCTACAGGAAAGCAGCTCTGTGGAAAAGGACCTGGGGGGCCTGGCAGACAATGAGCTGTCCATGAGCCAGCAGTGCCCTGGGGCCAAGGAGGCCAGTGGGATCCTGGGGTGCATTGGGAAGAGGTCGAGGGAGGTGATCCTACCCCTTTCCTTTGCCCTGGTGGGGCCACTCTGGAGTCCTGTGTCCTGTTCTGGGCTCCTCAGAACAGGAGAGATGTGGAACTCCTGGAGCAGGTCCAGTAGAGGGCTATGAAGATGATTATAGGCCTGGGGCTTCTCTCTTATGAGGAAAGGCTGGCGGAGCTGGGCCTGTTCAACTCCTAGATATGATGTTAGTTTTCAACCACATTGGAATAAAGTTTTTAATGTATTTTACTTAAAATAAATAACAGCGTACTAAAACAAAATAGTTTCCCAGAAATTCAGTCTGCTGTGCATTAAAACAAATAGCTGGAGGAAGCAATAGGCCAACCAGTGTCCTAGGCAGAAATTACATTTTCATTGCATATATTCAGAAAATATTTAGGTATAATTATGTGATCAGTACTGTCCCTGATTTAAATTGCTTAACTGCCCCTTTAAAATATGTGCAATGGGAACATATGGATGAAACACTGTCTTTTCTCACCTTGCCTGATTAAAACTTTGAAGAACATTTCAGTCTCGCAGCCTGTCACTGGCTGCCATTCTGCAAAAGGGTCTCTGCTGGGCTTGGATCGCTCCACCAGCGCTTTGCAAATCAAGACATTTTGGTTCCTGTTCTTGATAAGGTAGGATAAGTGAGGTTATCTCATTTGCACTTAAGATCTAGCATCAGGAGGAATTCTTTAGCATCAGTAGAAATGATTGACATTGGCATAAGTATTCAAGCTGTCATTTGTGGGGAGTGTTAGTTATTTAAACAGCTGTTCTGTTATCTACATTTACTGCAGGAGGTGTTCTACAAGGGTCAGAATTATTCTGATTTCAATAGGTATCTTTATCCTCCTTGGTAATCCTTTTATAGTCAGGACATTTTCATGCTTCCAGTGGCATATTATATAACACAAAATGCAGACATTTGGTCCTGTCCTGTCCTGTCCTAAGCCATCCTATCTGAACTGTTATGGAATCATCCATTAGTTTTAGACATAGCTTCAGCTTGTACATTAGTTAATTTTATCCCCTTTACTTAACTACAAACATCACAATTTCTAGTTTAAATCCACTGGGCACTGGTAAAACTTTATGCCATTCTTCCTTTCATACCAGTGGTTAATACTTTTGCTTTCTAGTGGTTTTGTTTTTCAGCTTCCTGCTGTATGCACAAAGTGAAAAGAATGTAAGGAGTGCCATAACTAAAGTTTCAAACTCCTTCTCAGTTCATCTGTATTTGTACCTAATGTATTTGCAGTGTATTTGTACTGTCCTTAATGAAGATCCCTTCAGAGCCAGAGAACAGGGACAAATACCGTGATTTACTGCTAGAACAACCAATGCTAACTTTGTAAGAATTCCCGATGCCTTCACTGGTCAAAATTACAGCTTTTTGGCAAGAAATGACCTCGCTCTGCCTTTCAGGTTCAGGGCAATGGAATTCAACATTTTAAAAGCCAGAACTCTCCATTCCAAAACAAATTCCACATACAAAACTACATTTTCAGGAGCTTTTTTAGAGTGTAATTTCGCTTCAAGGAGCAGGATACTGAGCATCCTCATAGTGATGTGATGGCCCTATCAAAGGATAAATAAAAAAAGGTAGATACATTCCTCTGTTCCTATAAAAAGTATCTCAAGCAACCTGTCCTGCATCTCACTTTCTCCCTTGCACTAAGCTTTTCTGCAGAAATTTGTACTAAAGCCATACTCCTTTTCCCCCAGCAATTCCATTGCCATAGGACATTGCCATGGGTGAGGGAAAGAAGAGTGAAGGAAGAAAAAAATTGAGGTGTTAATGAACTGGTGAGCAACATAAAGCCAGTTCATGTTTGACTGGTTCCTCTCACCAGTGATATCTGCAAATGTTTCTTGTTTTTCCGTAACCTTATGAAAAACCACACTTCTGTAGCCAAATAACCCTACATCTCCTTTTATAATTAGTGCTATTACACAGAACCTAAGCTTACACAAATGTCCCTAGTGACATGATTAACTTCAGAGATACTAGTCAGCAGGAGTCAGTCACAAAGCATAAACTAATTAATGTTTGAGGACAAGGATAGGACAAAAGAGGTCACTCATCTGATGTGCTTTTGAGGATTGCCAACTAAAAATGGAAAGGAAGCATAGCACATCATCTTCAGGGAGTTATTTCAGCAGTAACTAGAAAATCTGTGATTGCTCTTCTTTAGTCCTTCTATCTTTTTAATTTTCTCTTGATCATATATTAAACATGCTTTAAAACAGGAGAGGGGGAAAAATACAGATCAGAAAAGTAACTGAAATCTTTATCTGGGCAATTTTAGCTGACCAAGAAATGCGTCTAAGAAAATTAATTTATGGAAGGCACCAAATTTATAGAAGCACACTGAAGTTAGATGATGTGTCTGATAAGCTCGTGTTGTGTAAAAGAAGAATGAATCTGATATTTTTATCTCTTTAGATTTCTCTTCAGTTTTGTGCAGCAGAGTGCTTTTATTCTTAGGCCCAGATGCTTCTTCCTAGTTCTATTATCGTAAGCATTTAAATATGATTTTATATGCTGACCTCTGTGAGAATTAAAGTAAAACATCTGCTTAATACTTTGCTGAACAAATATAGATGATTAATATATGCTTAAGTGCCCTGATGAAATGGGGGCTGTGTTAGCAATGTTCTCATCTCATACACAAGGATAGGGAGTTTGCAAATATAAAATAATGGAATTATGCTGATTTTTATTAACTAAAGGTCCTGTCTAGTCTACTTGGTTTCACCTCTGCCTCTGCTAAAGAACTCCTTTTTTGCATTCCTCCATATTAATATACTGCAGGCACCTCTGATTCAGTATACTGGACTAATTTGGTGCTCAAGTCTGGGACCTGGCAGCCCCTCGTGCCTGGCAGCAAGTCACTTACTCCTGCTCCCAGCCAGCAGTGAAAGCAGGGTAGAGAATGGAAATGGAGACAACGTGGTCAGCAGGGAGAACAAGAGGTGTGAATGGGCTGGGAGAAGAGTTGTGAAACAACAGCTGCTCTGTGGGAAGGACACTGGGAGAAGAGGATGCAAAACCTGGACAAGGAGTGCCAGTGCTGGAGACTCCAAAGATGCATGGGCAGGCTGCAATCAGGACTGATTTGAGGCAGATTCAGGATCTAAGTCTGGCAAGACATTAGATGGGAGTGGGATAAATGGGAAGGGTGGAAAGGTGGAATTCTTTCAGTGCCATCTTTAAGAATTTACCAGTTTGCTACATTGCATTCAAAGATATCCATGTGAGAGCTCATTTTTCCTGAGCAATGGACTGAGGCAGAGAGCAGCAGAGAGGTGAGCCCACGCAAGGGGAGAGGGAAGTTGGAAGGTGTGAGGGTAACAGATCCAGCATATAGAGATGGGGAGTGAATGATGCCAGGAGAAGGACAAGTGATCTGTGACCCAGGCCACGCTCCCTGGAGCTGGGGCAGATGTGCACCCAAGTATTTGGATTTCTTTCTGTAATTTTGGGACTAAAACAGACTAAAGAGGTAGTCCATTAAGAAGATAACTGATGTTATCCTTCCACTGACTCATATGACAGATGGTAGTAAATTTAAAAATTGCATCACTTCTGATTCATATCATCTTTGTGAAAAATGAGAAGAATTTTCCATTCACACATAAACAAATATGGATCAATAAAGAGCTTTCAAATTGCTCAGTCAAGATTTAGGAAGATCTAAAAAAATAAGAGTTGAGTTTGTCAGACCATTTTAGTTTGATCTCAGTGTGTATATACATGTGTGCAAACAGTAGTTTTTTCCAGAGTCACAATTTATGCAGAGAAGCATCAACTGTTTTACTTCTTCTTTTATGTCTCCTCTCTGAGTTGTTTTGTGGAACAAAAAGAATTCTTTATAGCATTGTTTTGGCATTCTCTCTACATCTCCCTTTCCTCTGTAGTCTCCCTGCTGTAAGAAAATAACTATAGGCGGACTGAAATCTTTGACACAGATTTTGCTCTAAGCAAATATGACCTTATAGCTCCATGGCTCCATTGGCTTCTATATTTCCAAAAATAAGTAATGGGCAGGATGTTTATACAATTCTACCCATGAAATGGAATTGTTCTACCTTTTCTGAGGGTAAACAGAAAAACTTTGACTTAACAGAAAAACTAATAGATGCCCATTTAGTAAGAGAAAGCCAATGAATTTGAAGGATACTAAAAGCATTAACTCCTGACTAAAGTTATACTTCAAGTACAAAATTTAGTCTTTTTGGCAGTGTCTAAAGAGAAGATAAATTAATATTGGATAAAGTTGTTGAAAGGTTAGTGAGCTGTAGAGATTTTTTTGACAGTCATACAAGCATTTCTCCTTATTGAATTAGAAATGACATCAGAATACATTCTGATTTTGGAAAAAATAAGTGTCCTTTTCATCTTAAAGTAGCAGTACAGGGAAAGTCTGAGAATTCACAGGAGTTGTAGGATTTCATCTTTATACTACTTCCTCAGTGCTTGCCTACTTTTTTTTTCTCAAGGCACAGAAAGAGGCAAAAATTGATGCTACGCTAGTGTCTCTTGAGTGTATAATTAATTGAGAAAAATTACCTCACTTTAAGCAGTAAGAATTGATATTATTTTTTGTTCTAATAAATAGAATAGGGTGAGGCTTCTGTCTTTCACATCTTGTTAAAACATTATGTATAGTGCACTGCCTCATTACTTGAAGCCCAAACCTCTCTACATGAGAGCAGCTGCTGGAAGACACACTCCCTGGGACAGATCGTTAGAGAAGCTTTAATCCTTTAGAACAATTTTTCAATACTGTTTACACCAGGGATTTCCTTGTACAAATCCTCTTTACACAAGACAAGAATAACACAGGAAGAAACTATTTGTCTCTGATCTCTGAAAAGAAGGAGAGCAAGTTTAAGTCCTCAGGGGGCTTTCTATCACTTAAACTAACCAGGAGGGGATTAATCAAAGATATCTTTGCTGCGTGATGTACAGCCAGCTTCAAAGGTGCAATCACATTGATCAGCGTACAACAGAGCAGCACTCACAGCATCTTGTGTTTTAAGTTGAGGTAGAGCAGAGACTGAAATGCCCACTTTGTTTCATCACTCCTTCCTTCCCATCAAAACAACCACAGGCTACTGTGATGTGCTGGAATCCAAAGTACATGGGTCAGGTGTTTGCATGGAACTCAGCCCTGCACTGTGAGGAAGAGCAAGCACTGAGCCCTCTGTGATTTTATGTGATTTTGTGTGCCAATTCCTTGCAAGCAAATCGAATCACCTTTCACATGGCCCTTTAAAAAATGTTTTGTATGCAAACAAGTTTCCTCCATTTATGGAAGCTTGATTATCCCTGCACAACTCCATTTTTGCCAGAGCCTACCTATGTTATTTCTATCCTACCGTGTCAGCAGACAACTGAAATACTGTAGTGATGAAGTAACTCTATTGCTATTAATGAGAAAAACTAGCAAACTTGCATATAAAAATCCTATATACATTGTAAATAGAATAAGAGATGAAAAGCTTTAATAAACTTACAAAAATATTTCTCAGTGAGATATTGCAAATACTTTTTTCACAAATCTCAATTTAAAAAAAATAATCTATTTTACTAAAATATTTCTAGTTTTTTAATTTTGTTGAAAGTGATTAACTTTTATCATATTTACATTTGAAGAGAATATACACATTGCAAAAATGTTCCTCTCATGAAACGCTTGCCCATTTTCGTCAATTACCCGCACGTAAATCCCAGCTTTTTCCAAAACTCATTACAAATTTTTCAATTAAGATCCTTGCCATTAAAACCTCTAGAGAAAAAAATGTCTTCAAAATATTCTAGTGTCTTCTATGTAATGTATGTCATTTTTTGGCATCAGGGGAGAATTTTTGGGGACACAAAAAGTGTGATCTTTTTACAGGACAACCATGTGCCAGTAACTACAAGATTTAGTTGGATCATACGGACAGATCAAATCTCTGATCTATATAATTAAGAAAAGAGGCTTTTCCATTAGTCTTGTAGCCTAGCCATGGCATTTTTTATCAGGCCATAGATAGCGAATCCACCCTTTTGTAATGCAGTGAATGTTTAGTTATTTATACAGAGAGAAACATACAAAGGGATGCAAGGAAAGTTCCTATCCCTACTAAGTGACCTAGTTAGCTGGATTGTTGGCTATATTCTCTCTTTGCCTCTTATGGGTTTTTTTTCCTCATTGAAAAACTTCAGAATATTCTGGTTTTATGCCAATATTGTATAAAAACAAATGTTAAGAAGAGAAAATTTTTCAGTTGAGTGGAGTTGCTTTTATATACATAATGAAGCTATTTCTAAACTCTCAGAACAATAAAAAGGTGAAGCTGAGAATAGCATCGCCAACTTATTTTTATACTTTTACTAAAAATGATACCATTTTCTCTCTTTGAGATGTGTCCATTTCCTCTAGTGCTGGTGTTCTGCGGTGGCAGAACAAACCTGAATAGAGCAGCAGTTCCAGTTCAGGTTGCCAGCTCCCTTGAGATGCCATTGCTCTTTTCTGCCTCGAAGGATATTAACTGCCCAGGCAACTTGGAAGACTCAAGAGGAAGAATACAAAGACAAAGGTAGTGCTTGTTATTTAGCTTGTTGTCAGTGTCTGAATCTCTTTGTAACAAGTCTGACATTTCTCCGTAGGCCACACCAATTTTGGGTTCTCCACAGAGCTTCTCATCCCACCTTCTCTATGTTGTGTCTCTTGCTACCCCTTCATTTCTTGGGAAACTCTCCCTTTAAGCTGTGTTTGTCTGTGACAGTAGGAAGAAAATGACAATTTGTGAAGGAAATATAACTTAATTTTTTCTGCCTTTTAAGAATGTCTTTGTGAAGTGGAGCTGGTCTCAGCCATCTCCCTGTTCTCTGAGGCTGCTGAGCCAAACAGTGGAACAGGAATAAAATCAACTCAGCTATGCCTGAATAGAAGAAAGGAGCTGTTCAAGACCCCAGCAGAGTTAAACCCCTTGGAAAACCTGGAGAACAGCTGGAGGAGGTTTAAAAGGAACTACAAGGAATGGGCAGCAACTAAAAGGGAAGACAGAAGGAAGCCTGGTTTCTGACAGTAGGTGGTTTTGAACTACTTGATTTTTAAATGGTTTTCAGTAACTCAAGCAGAGAAGCCAACTCTGAAAGTGAAGTAAAAAATTCAAGGAGTACTTCACACTTCACATAAAAATGAATCATCAGAACAATTGTTAGACAGACACAGAAAAAAAGAGGTTTGCAAGAATTGTGGAGGAATTTGTACAATTTCAAGCTGTATGGAAATATCTTTCTGTTTTGGATTTAACTTGGTCCTTAACATCTGACTAAATTATGAGACCATTTAGGGCAAAGCACTCAGAAAGAGGCTAATAAAAGATTCAGAACTCACCCTTGACAATATAATTTTTTCCAGGCCAAAGAAATTGTCTGCTAAAGCCCCTGAGCCATGGTGTTTGCACGTGTTTGAGGTGATAGAAGATCTGAAGCCCTGCAAGGATGGATACCTCAGGCATGAAAACATGTGGAGCAGTTCACAATTAAGAGCACAATAGTAGCTCTCTGGAGATGGAAAACTCCAGACACTACTTTGGTGAGTTATCTCAGTATGTAAGAATTTTTTACTGCCAACACGAGAAGCACAGCTTAAACAAAGAGGATAATGGTAAAAATTGTCAGTTCTAAGAACCCTTTCCAGCAAAAATCAACACTGGCACAAAGATAGGTAAATGCACTGTAAATTCAAGTTAATATGGAAAATATATAGATTTATATTCTAATAGAACTTTGCAAGTCAATACAATGAAAGAAACAAAGTCACACCAAGTACCTGAAGGTAAATGGATGGAGTTCAGTTTTTAGTACTGAATATGTCTAAATTTAGACAAATTATCAAAGTCTAAATGGAGTGCAGATGTCTTCTCTCTGGAAAACTTTTTCCTAATCTGTAGACTCATGTTAAGGTCAGATTTTGAGAATCTCCTGCTCTGACTTACTTTCTCTGACTGGGAAGGGAGCTTTATGCGGCTAGACGCGTGACACAGATCTTGCTTTGAAGTCTTGGAAGTGGAATCACATGGAATTAATCTGGGTACAAAAAAATGTGGAAAACAAGAGATTGAAAATTATATATTTACTTTCTTATTCACTATTAGGAAAAGAAAATCCAGTGCAGGTGAGAAAAAGGCAGGGTTCAATCAGATGGAAATACCAAATCATTAAAGAATACACCAAAATGCTCTCTGGTTGTAGGAAAGCTGTCAACAGAACTTCAGAAGCTGTCCATTTTATAAATTTGAATATTGAAGGGATATATTTTTCTGAAGATTGCAGAATAAGTAGAATTGGAATGAAAAAAATCCCACATTGGTCAGTAAATGTGGTACATTACTTCTTAAGCAGAGCTGTAGAGTTAAATTAGGCAAAATGGGAATGCTCTTCACTCTGCAAGGACAGAAGTTTTTTGAGTTATGGTTGATACAAGACCATTTTTCTATGCTTCTTATATCTGCTGCCATCCAAGATTAATGAAGCTGTATGCTGGTCAGAAAAATGTTAATTTCTGTGCTTCAAGAATATCTAAAAGGGACTACAGAACTCTAATTTTGCTGCTAAAACTCCCCTTGCCTTTCACAAACACACAGGTGTCACTTTTCTACTTACTTATGTTTTCCTAATTGAAGACAAAACAGGCAGTTTTCTTCTAAAATTCGTGCTCTTGGTCATTTGGCTAAAGCATACTGTTCAAGAGCTGAAGTATCTACCTGCCTTCTCAAGAAAGAAAATGTTCACGTTTCTAAGCTGAGCTGAAATGGTTGAAGACATTTTACACAGAAAATAGATCTCTAACACAGTATTGCTGGGACAAGTTGCTCCAAGGCCATGTTTTCAGTCTGAATTTTATTTAAATATTCTGCAGGACTTTTGAAAAAGCAATTCCAAAGGGATATGCAAAAATCATTCCAAAGGGATTAACAGGAAAAATACGCATGTTCTATAAGTATTGCAAAATGTACAGAAAGCACAGAAATGTTTTATACTGATCTCAAGTGAATAACAGCATTGAAGGCAAAGTTAAACCTCATTGTGTTGGCAAAACACATTGGTCAAATTAAACAAAAATACATGGCCAGAAGAATGGAATCAGAATAAAACAAGCAGACCTACTTGCCTTGCACTGGAGAAAATACAGCAACAAGCAAGTCTTTGCCTGTTGCTCTCCCTTCCCCAGGACAGTGTTCCTGGAAATTAAACTGCTGTGCTCAGGCAACTTGATATTCTTTGACAGATGTGATAATCTGGCATAGCAATGTCAGTGGAATTACAAACATGAAGCAGTTTGCAAGGAAATTATGGGTTCAGATATTTCATTCCTCGTCTTCGTTGTCCAGAACCTTAGAAGCTGGTTATAGAATAGTGAGGATATAGCTATAATTTTTTATTAAAAAGCAGTCAGGTCACACTCTGATCTGTCAATTTACAAAATAGCAGGAGGGAATTATGGGCTGGCCCTAAAAATCCTAGGAAATTATGAGTCTTAAAGGAATGCATTCCCTCAAATTGACCTGTTTGTCTCCTTACCTATTTTAATGGTTGAAATACCAGTAAAACCTCTGTTAGAAATAAGTTGGATACAATTTTCGGGTTTTGAAGGCCATGTCATCCAGACCACACAGAAGATCAATTAGCTTCATTGTTTGTGATATCTCTTTCCATGGTTTTTACTTAATTTTGTCAGAAATATTGTCAACTATTTTATATTGGGACATATATCTATGTCTCAAAACAGATGACCACACAGCCTAGAGTATTAGGAAAAACCTAAGTTATTCATACAATTCTCATCCATTTTAAGTTAAAATTCCCAGTTTTTCAAATGGCAAAATCAGACTTTATCCTATTTGGCCAGTTCTGATAATTATATGTACCATGTGTACCTTTTATATATTTAGGACTTTAGAATAAGCTTGTCCGCTCTCTCCATTTCACCTGATTGAGTACAAATTCTGTCATAAAATATGGTAATACATAAACTATATGTCCTTGTGTGATGTATATGGTTTTCATATTAAACAAATGTGAAAGAAAAATCAATCCTATACACATGCCTGGAAATACAAAATGTAGGAAAACCACACCCCAAAACTGGAGAGTTGTGCTTCAGAATTGCCCTGGAGATAGAGATGGCCCTCAGGCTGAGAGCAGTAGATGACAAGAGACTGGAGTGAGATCCACAGCCCACAAGCTGGATCTGAATTTGAACTCCTGAGTTTGCAACTATAAAACCAACTACCCTGCTAACAACCCACAGAGACCAGATGGACCTGTAATTAACTGCAAATCCCTGTATTTGTGCATTTCTAGGGTGTGACTGATAATACAAATTTATGCATGTGTGCAAGAACCTATCTAGATGTATACAAACAATAGTGATATATTAGAAGGTGGGACCATTTCTGAAGTTCCATGGAGTGGTTATAACAAGATATCTCTCTCATGATTTCTTGTTCCCTCCTTGAGAGACCCTATGGAGTATTAATTAGACTAATGAAGTGGCACACAGGGAACATGTCTTTTGTTTCATGTGCTTGTGGGGTGAATTTGCACAACTCTGAGCGAGTTGTGCATTTGCATAGCTAGGCAGGGGGGAATAGCAATGGCTCTCAGCACAGCCAGGTCTGGATGTGGGCATCTGCTCAAAAGTAGTGTGAGGGAGGAACATGGATGTGTGCCCTCAACCTTACTCATAGGAGAAAAAGGCAATTAAAACACTTGTAAGATAACAAAAACCCCTCCATGGAGCCATGTTGTTGCCTCATGGGCCATGTCCCTTCCGTGCAGAATTCAAGTAGCTGATCCTCCTAAAACTGATCCGTTATAGGAAATTACAGGGAGTGAATTATTCTCTGGAGTTTTTTTTAGACAAACTAAAGGGAAAATTCAGGGAGATTGCACTCTTGACTTAAGGCCTTTTGGTAGGTGTTATTGGGTAAGGTGAGTATGAGCTCAAATTAATTTAGTAAGTTAGAGAGTTCATTCAGCTCTTGCTTATGTAGTCCTGCAATTTGGCACTAGCTGAATTTTAAGAAATGCATCTGCAACTTTTTCTCCTAATGAAAACCTATAAAAAAGTCTGGAGTGAAAGAGGTAATTTCTAACACACTGGTTCTAGCGGTTTTTGAAATGAAAGACTATATAATGAATTGTATAGTAGGCTGAATTTGTATAAGACATATGCATTGCAATGAATGCCAGGTGCTGTTTGGCACCTAAGACTGCATTTGGTCTACAATCTAAGCTATAAATGTTTTATATTGGAAAAGGAAAATAAAAAGGAAGGCAATAGGAGACTACCTCATTTTACCCCTTCCTCTAGCTGGCCAGTGTGTCTTGGCAAAGCTCCATGCTAGGCCTGGGTAGAAAGAGCAATTCCAAGTACCTGTCATAATGGAATGATGCCACAAAGACTGATTAGAGCCAAAAGGAAAGAATCTTTTATCTTAATGCTGCATTCTAGCATGAAAACCCTCACTTGGGCTTCATTTCTCCAGACAAGCAAGCACATATCTGTCCCACTCAAGTGTAGAGCCTCATGCAATGGGCAAGGCTCCCCACATCCATACTGCTGGGCAATGCAACTTCCTGACCAAGAATCTCTTCTAGCTCCTTTTGCTAAGAAGAGAACTTGGTTTGCAACATATATGTGGTGCAGATGACTTGGAGATTGGTGTCACAGAGTGAAAGAGGTGCTGAACCCATCTGACAGTATAGATGCACACTGTGAAATCAGTGAGATTTTGTTACATTTCTTTTTCCAAATATAAACTCCACAGATTTTCGTTTTCAGAAGTGTTCATTTTTTTCATAGCTGTAATAGCAGCAGTATGAATCTGTGCATTCATTACCTACATAGAGCAGCTTGACTTTTTTACAGTGACTCATTGGAGCCTGAGGTCACTGAGTGGGAGGGTTTCAAAGACCTGGTAAGGAAGCAGAGTCCCTGTCAGGAATTTTTGATATAGGTTATCTCTACCTTATGCAGCTGAGATACTGACAAAGTGATTTCACAGGAGATCTTTATATATATTTAAAAGGTGATTCACTCAGCCTTGGAGACAACAGACATTGAAGGCAGTTGACTGCAACACAGGAAAAATCACTTTAGGGTACTAAATACTTTTCTCATAACTGACAGAATAATTTTTTTTTGCCTGCACTGTAGTTCCTTTTGTGCCATATAAGCACTCATTATCCTATACTTACTAAGGTTAAAATCTCTGCTGGATGACACGGGGGAGCTTGAGCAGCAGGGTAACAATTAACAGATCTCAAAAGGTTTTGTGGTTTTGCGGTTTCATCTGGATAAATGCAGATGGATTTAAAACTGGTTCAGCTAAAATGTCTCTCCCTCCTGTTTTTCTTTCTCCTCTTCTTGCCTTAATTTTTTTTTTTCCTATAAGCCAAAATGATTTGGTTTCAGAATCAGGCAGGAGATCAGCAGATCTAACAATTCCGGATTTTTACTTGCTGTCTTGCCAACTTTTTAACTTCAATTTAATAGTTCACTGGTAGAACCCACAGGTCTTGATGTTTTATTTCTGTTTCATATCCAGATAGGTTCATTTTTCCCTAACTATTACAGAAGCAGTATGAATCATTACCTTCCTACCAGCAACCTGACTTTGGAAGATTTTCACTTGTGGTTCATATCTGCTTTGAAATCAATGAATGATCCCAACTCATTCTCTCTCCCTCTTTTTTTTTTTTTCTTTTTTTTTTTTTTTAAGAGATATTAAGGAAAATTCACTGACAATGTTTTCACTGAAGGACTTCAATTCATGGTATATGAAACACTACATGGTGATATTTTACTATTGTTGAATCTCTGAGTGTCATTAGGCACTGTTCTGGCTGAACTCTACTGGTGTTGTGGGTTCCATTTGTAATGTTTGTTTTTTTGCAAAATTTTATAACCATTTTACCATTTTTGCAGATGGACAAAGATGATGCTTTCAAATTGTCAGACTTGCAGACTCAGGTCTTCTGCAGCTCACTTGACAAAAAATGTTAAGTCTTTGTGTCAATGACTGAAGAGATGGGACTCCACTTAGAGTGCATGCAAGAACTCGTTTATTGTGAAGGCGTGAACTCAGCTGTTATCTCTAGAGCTGGGTTTAATATACTCTTACAGCTTTGAGCAAAATTTTCCACTACGAAGTAAGAAATCACATTATTCATGTTTCCTAACAATACAGCTTTACCACAATCTGCAGGTGCAGTTTCACATGACTAGTTTAAAACAAAGTTCCACATTCCTTTTCTCTTCCTCCCTCAAGGTTCTGCTTTCTTTTGTTTCTGTTGCCAGGGCTTGTGGCCTACTAGAGTAAGCACGTCCAGATCAGTCATGAGCTGAACGTACTTTCAGTCTGCTTCCTAGCTGTATTCCCATATCTTTGGCCTATCACTTCTCTATCATATTGTCTCAGAAATCACAGGCATTTAGACATTTTTAAATTTCTATGTTTGGAGCTCAGCTGCTTACCCTGAACCTCTAGGTCTGGAGTTGCCTGGAACTGTAGTCTGCTGGTTTTAATTTTTCGTTACAAATGTGGCAGAGTTGAGAAGGTGTTGCTTCAAACTGAAGTGAAACTAAATACTAACTTTGCAAATCCTTGTATGTTGTATTGACCCTCTCTTAATACAGCTTATTTAAATCAACAATATAAACCTTAACTGAAAGTCTAATCCAATCTTAACTTCACCTAATCCAGTTATGAAAAAACAATTCAAATCACCTTCAAATGAGTTATCATTACATTTTTTTAGGAAAACACATTTTTATTGTACAGATATTTTTTCCTAGGAAGATGGATATTCTATATTAGCATGAGACACCTTTATACTAAACATGAAAATCTAATGGGAAACAGTTTTGCATAGTAGTTATATTGGCACAACTATTTAATTAAAATCCTTTTCCTCAGATAGATTTCCAAGCTCCCTTTGACAAACTATATCATGTTCCCTCAAACAGAGACTGCTATTTGATAAGACTTATTTCTATATAAAACTGGCCTCTAACAGCTGGATGGTGCAGTGCTAACTTTGTCTATTTGTCAGAGCCTATAAATACATGTATGGTCTATATTGGAGAAACTGTTAAAAAGGCCGAGAACACCACAGCAAGAGCAATATCTTTAGTGATAAAACTGGGAACGATGTGATAAAACATGCTTATTCCACCTGCAGTTGTTAAGATTTGTTCACCTTCCAGCTTGGTTTCCCCATTCTCACTATCACAATGCCACACAGCAGTGCTATGGCAAGGTGCTGTTAGGGACTCAGGTTAGTGGTGTGCCTGAGCACTCTGTTTCTTGTGCTGGCAAGAGTCAAGTCAAGGTTAGAAGTGGGGTCATTGTTAACCTTAAAATAAAAAATCTTTTGATGGTGTTCGACAGATGTAAGAATCCCAGTTCAAGAGTGGCATTTCTCGTAAATGTCATGGGAACTACCCCAAAGAACCCTTCTGAGTGGCCATTAATTGGATTCCTGTTTCTGACATTATGCATGAAAAATTGATAGATTCATAAATCTGCATGTGAGATGACTTCTTCCTCTGAGCAACAGTTGTGACATTTATATGGTGAATCTTTGCTGCTTTTGGGGAGAAAGCCAACACCAGGTGTCATGGTTAAATTCAAATAATCACCAGGTAATGATGACTGTTGGTCTCACTGGTGGAGTTAAGTAAGATGCTGTATGCTTAATACATCTTTGTGTAGTGTGTCTGAATAACTTTTCCAGTCTTCTCGGTTTATGAGGGATACGGTGGGAGGTAAACACTGTTAAAATAGATTTTTAAATAATAAACAAACATTTCAGTTACCTGCATGGCATATAGAATTTGTTGCCATTTGTTTCCTACCTGAAAATCAGAGTTGGCTGTTTCTGTCATTGCTGAGAAGCTTAATTCCTTCTGGCTTTAGTTTTAACTGTAGGGTTCACATGGAGCCTTTTCATTAGAGAGTGACATAAACCTCAGTTCATCCTTACTGTGTGGAAGTACTGGCAGAGCTGTGTTGCCTCCATGCCTTGGTAAAGCAAAGCTTACCTTGACCTGTCTGAGGATTGTCTGTGTTGGGTTCCCCAGCAGCAGCTTCACTCTCAGGGTTCTGCCTTAAGACACTGCAATTTGTTGAAGTGGTTAAAAAAATGAAAGGACTCAATTTTTGAGCAGCTGACTGAACTCACTGAATTGGTTCACATACACCTGCAACACAGTGCCTCTCTCTGCCCAAAGCTACAGTCCTCTAAACAAGGGTGGTAAAATAAATCTGTGGCTCTGCACAGACAAAAAGTCACAGTCTGTGATCCAGCAGCAGATCCAATTTATTCAACAGCAGAATCTAGTTCACTACAAGATCGGCTGAGGCAGAAGAGCTATAGGAGCAAAATTCCTCTGCTACTTTCCAAAAGATGCTACAACCTCTGAGAGCAGGGGAGAACTGGGTCCAGAAAGATGATCCAAAAATTGAGACACAGCATGCTCAGAGATGTTTATCAGTTTTGTCTGTCTACAGTGATGAAACATTCTTGCAAAGGTAAAAAATTCAAACCCTTAATGCAGAGCTTTAAAAGCGTGAGGATAAATGTGGAGGACAATCAAGAAAGCAGATTTTCCCTGGATTATTTTATAAGTATGTAATAAATAAACTGTCCATCATATCAATCCACAGACTATAAAGGTGGAGAAGAAATTTATGCATTTTATTGATGATCATTTTGGCCCAGTCCCATATGTGCATATCCTGAATGAACAGGAATATAACTGAAGATTCAAGATGTTATCTAGTTTAACTCGCTTCTGATTTGGACAGCAGAGAATGGGCCTATATCTCACATCCCAAACCAAAAATAAAATGACTGAGTTTGCACACTTTTCCCCTCATTTTCACCGCTAAAATTAAAAGCAGGGTGTGTCTGAGAGTCCAGATTATCTAGTTTGTAATTTATTTGACTTGAAGGCTGTCTTCCTGTCATGTGGTAGTCTATGTCTGTTATATTTTAGCAAACTAAAATCCTGATCATCTAATGGTGACTCTGAGTTGCCAAGAGAAACTGTGGATGTCCCATTCCTGTCAGTCTTCGAGGTTGGGCTGTATGGGGCTTGGAACAACCTGGTCTCTTGGTAGGTGTCCCTGTACATGGCAAGGGAGCTCGAACAAGATGATCTTCGTTTCCTTCCAACCCAAACCATTCTATGGTTCGATGACTCTATGATTTTATGGTTCTACACATGCTTGAAACTGTAAACAGAAATCAAGCACTAGTGACTGAAATATAAATATTCAGATAGAATTAATGAGAGAGATGGTAACTGTTTTGATTATGCTATTAGTTAGTTATTAAGAAAATGAAGGCATATTCTATGTGTGTAGTGAGCCACTTCTTCTAAGATACAAAGCAGGTAATGGACTAACATCCATCTTAAATCACTTTCAGTGAAATAAACTTAATCCAGTTTTTGCTTGGGGGACAAAAGACATCCCCTCCCCAATACAATACTGTATGTTTTTCTTTTCTACTACCCTGCTATTTTTGTATTGGAAGAAAAATTATTCAGCAAAATTTAATTAAGGCAATTATTTTTATTTGCTCTAGAATAGGAAAGACTGCTAATAATTCCACATTTTATGCAGTGAAAATTCATTTTGCTCCTATAAGATGTGATATATCAGTGTTAACGATTAGGCTTGCTAATTTTCACAATTAAGTCTTGACTGTTTTGATATGATTTGTGACAATTTAGGATTTAGTTTTGTGGGTACTGTGGGGTTTTTTTTTTTGCTTGTTTTGTTAGGATTTGTTTTTTGGTTTTTCTTCTGGAGTGGAGGGGGGGATATGAATAAAGAGATAACAGAGGACTAGATTCATCACTGTTCTAACATCTTGAAGAGTCATAGCAACTTAGCCAAAACAGAATACTGTAAGGAATAGCTCATGGTTTCCTAAAAAAAATTTAAAAAAAAATTTGATCTGCAATGCATTAATTCTTGGTGTAATGGCCTGGGTAATGCCCTGTGATGCTGTCGGGAAAAACTACAGGGAGAGAAATGCCCTCCTACCTAATGCTTCCACCAAAACCCCTGCTCCTGCCTTCTTTCAGAAGATTCGTACTCCCTGACAGGCTGCCCTTTTAGGGGTGTGTCCTTCTTTCACTATAGCCCTACCAAGGTGAACTTTGGGGAGTAGTCTTGCACTCCTGAGGAGATGGAGGTGCATGGAGGAGAAGGATTATTTGCTGCTTCTTTGGTAGCTATTTGGGTTTGGCTTTAAGAACCCTTCATGATACCCCAAGGGTAGCCACATGACAGAATCTGTCCCAGAAGAGAACTTTTCAAATTCTTATTTTATTAAGAATTCCTGTCTGGAGTTCCTCTGCACTTCTTTGTACTGGAGTCCTCTCAGATTTCTACTGACCTATTTTCAGTTTATGAATTACTTGCAAATCCCTTTGAAATTAATTATTTATCTTCAAGGACCTTAGGTTTGTCTGTTACCTGATATTTTCTTTCAACTGGTATGTTTTCACAAAAAAAAAAAGGTTTATTTGCAATGACAGAAGCAGAGTTTTACAGAATTCACTGTATTGCCATGGGAACGAATGAGTTCCTTCTGAATCATCATGGCCAAACTAACTCAGATGAAATAGGAACAAGCCCTAACCTTTGCCCATTCTTCAAACATGCGTCAAAACTGATACGGTCTGAATGTTCAAAAAATTGAGAAGGTCCCTGGGATACATAGGTGGATTTCTAAAGCTATTTATATTATTGGGAAAGCAAAGAGGCACCTGCTGATTTATCTGTACCCTTTCACACTTAAACGCTTGGAAAATATGTGACTTTCAGGCTGCAAAGAATAATTAACAACTTACTGAAAAAGCTGTGAAGAAAGGATGTTCTTTTAGAAAATTGTTCTAAATTTCCTTTCATACTTCTTTCCTTTTAAGATTTTCCAATACATTTTTATGTTTCTAATTTAAAAAAAATAATAATTTTGATCACTGTCATAAAAATGCATTTTCCTTATTATCTGTAGCTCCATTAGAATGTGAGCTGTCTGGAAATTTTTTTCTGCCTATTTTTACCATTTAGATTTTAGCAAAAGAGAAAAATGTTGAGAATTTACTCTGGAAGACAGTATAAAGAAAAAAGGGGGAGAATCAAGTAAAAGTATTTCATTTTATTTATGACTAAAAGATGAAAATTTGAAATAAAAATGGTCTAATTTTTGAAAACAAAAAATTAAATTAAAATAATATATTTTCCCTTATGTTTCCAGATATTGTCTTCAAAAATAGAAACGTTCATCTCTGGTGTTTTGAAATTAAAAATTTGTTATTTTATGACCAAACATATTTTTTTCACTAGGAAGACTTTGGTATGCCTTCCTTATGACTGATTTTTTTCCCTAATTTTATTGAGTTTTCTACCTTACCTGAAAGGATTCCTTCTCCATCAATCAGCAAACTGAGTCTATAATCAAATCTACAGTAAATTATAGTCTTAATTTCTGTATTCACTAATACAGTTTGAAAATGTTCGCTTCAACACAGATAACAGAAATTCTGAAGATTTCTGACCTGCACAAGTAGGTTTAGGGACTTGAAGGAATCTGGTTCCACAGTGGAAGTGTGGATGAAGTGAGGTTGTGAATGAAGCACAGCTAGGTTCTGCCTCCATGGAATTGCTTCATATATCCTTCATGATGGTGGAAATTCAGTCTAGAGGAAATTTAAACATTTGAATATTTTTGGGGTGCTGTAATTGATTTCTTTAATGAATTTCTTTTTGTTCGGAAACTAACCATAATATTTCTATGGCTTGTATTAGTGGTGCACCTACATTGAAATAAAAAGTAAAATTCATTACAATTTACACACTCTTGCAAAGGATTGGTAGGTCATATAACTAAAAGTAACTTTATAAATATTTCTGTAATAAGGATATTTTTAACAAAATTTTAAATAACATCTCAGGATAAAACTCACTTTTTTGCATATACAGTTATTTTACCTCCCACGGGAGATATATCAACCAAGCCAGAAGACAGTGGGAAATATTGAGCATAGGCATGATTTTGAAAAATGCTAGCAGCATTCACGAATTTCACATCAGTTTCATGGTTAAAGACCAAAGTTCAGAGACTTGGCCTCAGTGATTAACTCAGAGTGTAGATCTTCAGCCCTCTATTGGAGTACATGTCTAAGGGCATCGGGGAGTACATAAGAAGTAAATTCAACACCCTGAGTTTAATCCCCTAATCTCAGAAATGTTTTTCAGTTTGGCCAATGTAATTTATTATAAAATTAATTCAGCATACAGGGGGAAAATAACAATTCCCCCCTATGATGTAAGGTACAATAGAAATTATATAAGCTGAGCTCTATTGCCTAAACTTGCAACTGCATTTTTGAGAAATCCAATCCTATGTGGATTTGTTAGGCATGTGCAGAAGATTAAACTCTTGCTGTGAATTTAAGAGAGAAATGTCTGGCTTCTGAGGTCCAGGATCATGTGCAAGGAGCAAATTCACCTAGTCCAGGACATATCTGGATGTGCTCAGAAGGGAAATGATAGATGCAAAAGGAATATTATGATCAAAAAAGGAGAGTGAATTTAGATGGCAGTCAAGGTCATCCTTCCTTCCTTTCTTCCTTCCTTCCTTCCTTCCTTCCTTCCTTGATGTCCATGTCTCTCTCCCAGAACTGAACACAATACTCAAGATGTGGCATCACTGGTCCGGAATAGAGGAAAAGTATCATCTCCCTCAACCTGCTGGCAATATTTTGCCTAATTTAACCCAGGATATGTTTAGTCTTATTTGTGGGGAGAGTTCATTGCTACATTGCTGTCTTATATTCAGCTTGTTGTCCACAAGGACCCCCAGGTTCTGGTAATTTTGCTTCTAATTGCTCTCACCCTCTTGGTTTGGAATTGCCAGATTCTGGAGCATCGCTTTTTTTCTGTGTTGTTTTTTCTATTGTATTTTGTATTTTGCTGTATTCTGATTTTTCTCTCAGCCATGCTTCTCATTTGCATAATAAGCATGGCTAATCAAGCAAGCAACAGCCAGGTGCACTGCAGGTCAGTTAAGAACATGGACCTGAACAAACCCCACACATAGTAAACAGTTGGAGCAGCACCTTATACTATTTACTGCAACTGGAGTATCCAAGTTATTAATGAAAATATCTACAAAAAGGAATGAACACAGCTTTGTCAAACAGAGATTCTTTGTAAATATGCCAGAGTGTAACTGCCCCTAACTCTCATCCATCCACTACCATTTAGACCTCAAGGTGCATTGAATGTGTCCATGTCACAGATGCTTTTAGGAGCAAAGGGGGACTAGCAACAGGATCATGTATCTCTTTCCTGCTTCTCAGTCTATACATTCACTCAGTGGTTCAACTCAAGGAGAGACCATCACCCATTTCCTATTGCAGCCACTTCTGAAGTCGCTCTTTTGGGCTGGGACCTGAACTGGATCAAGTCTCCATGAAGAAAATGACTACCCAAAACATTTAGATAATGATATTTACCTCAGAAGAAACACACTTGCCATTACTGTGTTCTCAGACAATTGAAGCAACACGTAAAAATACTCTTCTGGCAGAGTAAGAAATGGTGGCCCAGGGACACTAAAGGGGAACCATGAAGACCTGCCTCCAGGAAGCATTAATTCTTTACCCAGAACTGGAATATTGTTGAGTGTTGTCTAGTGGTGTGTAGTGAGAGAAAACTTTTAATTTGAGGCTGATTGGGAGCTTGGCCAGGTGGAGAAGAAGGTAAGCAGTAGAACTGGCTGTAACTGTGTTCCCATCACACAGTTAATTTCTTCACTTTGATCTATTTTCCCTCTTACATCATAAAAATGCAATTATATATGAAGTCTGTTATGAAACAAGATATTCAGAAATAATTCAGCTTGGTTCAATATAAGAGGATTATTTTTACAAAATAGAAGTAGTTTGATTTTGGCTTTTATTATAGTTTGTTATTTTTAAATTTATAAAGGAAGAAAAAATAAAGAGTTTTAAATGAAATCTTGAAAACTTCAATTTTATTTTAAATGGTTTATATTTTTTTCTGTATGCATGCTTCAATAATAACATTCCTTTGGCTTCCTCAGATTCCACTGAACCAGTAATATAAAATTGCTCCTTCAAAAAATTATTGACCACATTCTCGAGAAGCGGACATATTTTCACCTTTGTTCTCGGATAGATTTGAGCAATTAGCTATCTTAAGTCTTCATAGAAAGAAATATAAATTTGTGAAAACCCTCTTAATTCATAATCTGATACATATTTTAAGATTTATTTTGTTCAGCCTGGAGCAAACTAGATTGAGGGGAGATCTCATTGCACTCTTCAACATCCCGGGAAGGGCAGTGGAGGGACAGGTACTGATCTCTTCACTCTCATGACCAGTGACAGAAGTCAGGAAATGGCATGAAGCCGAGTCAGGGAGGTTTAGGTTGGATTTCAGGAAAACATTCTTCCCCCAGAGGGTGGCTGGGCACTGGAACAGGCTGCCCAGGGCAGTGGTCACAGCACCAGCCTGGCAGAGTTTGAGAAGCATTTGGACAGTGCTCTCAGGCACCGGGTGTGACTCGTGGGGTGTCATGCACAGGGCCAGGAGTTGGACTCGGTGATCCTGATGGGTCCCTACCAACTCAGCATAATCTGTGATTCCTTGATTCTATTATATCATGCTCTCTCTAGGTAGAACCTGTTATTCTATCACATTCAAATAATGTCCAGTCCATAGGGACCCATGTAGAAACACATTTATTTGATTGTTTCTTTTTTAATATAAGCCCTGACACACACAGGTGCTCCCTCCAAAGCTGTTTCAACTGCAGGAGAGCTGATAAAAATATAGGAAATTGTTCAAAGATATCTTTTCCCTTCTTTTATATTTGCAACATCTGAAATTTGGAATTAGGAACTTGGGGTTTAGAAAATTAGAAAAGCAGGGAGCTTTGTGAAACTAATTTTCCTTGCTTGGAATTGTTAGACTCACTATCATCTTTCTGTGCTCTTGCTGAAAAGTTCTTTTTTTAATTCTGCACAATAGATTGCAATGATTAGTTCTAATTTATAGAAGGATATTCCAGAGACCTTGTCAATTGTCTGCATTGTGAAATTCTTATTTTGGCTTAAGTACTCACTGGACAGATGTCTTAATTGAAACCACTTCTTCCATGTGATAGATGCTCAAAGGAAAAGCTCTACTGAGTGCTTCTGTATGATACAAAGCTCAAAGGTCAAGTCCTTATTGAAACCTATAGTAAACAAAATATCTTTCAAATTTAATGCTCCGGAAACGATAAAATATAAAAGTATGTCTTTTCACAAATCCTCAAAATAATATTTAGACACACCACCATGTACTGATACTCACTATTAGGATTAAATCTCCCTAGTCCATATCATTCTTAGTTATCCTTTTTCCTAACTTGTACATTGATTTGCCTTTGACACATCTCTTCAATACTGCTACCGTTGTGCAAATATTTCCAGCAATATTTTCTTTTGCTCTACCCCTTCTCTAGGATGCCCATGTTTCAGTTTTCCTTCCTGTGTGTTGATCTCAGCACCAATGCTGATGGTCTGTAGACAGAAGAATCTTATATTTAATTTTCTGAATTCTTTCGTCTTGATTTATTGATTCATCTTCACTAGTCACTGAAAGACCTGTTCACTTGATTTGTTTTTTAGTGTACACTGTAACACACTCAGATATATTTGTTGTGAATAATCTCTGAAATACCATGGTATGCCCCTGAAACTAACTGTGACTGTGCAAATGGAGTGCTGGAATGCTGAAAATGAGACTGCTAAACAGCCGGACAGACCTAAAAAAGCTGGATGTCTGCAATCCTCCACAAGGCTAATGAAAGTCTGCAGCTGGGTGGTGTCCCTTTATGATGTAAATGTGTGTACTATGAATTGCCTTACAGGTGAACTGGTGTATACTCATGGTTTAATTTAACAATTTTTTTTTAATTTCCAGGTTGTTTAGCATATGATTAATTAAAGGCACAGTAGACCGCTGATAACTAAAAGGTAGATAATAACTAATAACAGAACTGAGTTAAGATTGAGATTTGGTATCTTTTGGGGACTCTGGAACTGGGCTACTGAAAATGTTGATTCAGTTTAGAATTCACTAAAGATTTTTTTGTGTGTGATTCTTACTGAAATTTGGAATAAAGGACCCTTAAGCTGATCAAACCTGAGCAAACCTGATCTTTAGATAAACCAATTTAAAAAGGACTGAAATATTTGGGAGATGCTGTTAATAGGGGAAACAGGCTCTGGAGTGCTCTGCCTGGTTGGGAGAATGCTAGTCTTCAGAAAGCTGAGTGGTCTTTGAAATACCACTTTTCACAGCAGGAGAGAAAAACAGCAGCTGGCCTTGAAGAAACCAATAACACTTGGTTACTTATCTGATTATTGTGTCTTCTCATACTGCACCACTCTTTAATTCCTCACTTAAACAGAACTACATTAGAAATTAAATGTTGAGTCTAGGCTCTACAAGCTGTAAAAACTTTGGGGCCCCTTCAGGGTATAAATCTGTCTTTGGAGACACCCACCTAAAGAGAGCCATTCTTGTGTGATCAGGGGATTTAGACTAGGTAAATAATTTTGAGATATCTTAAATAAGGTGAGATAAATATAATGTTCCGTATTTATGTGGTTTCCAGCGCATCACAAAATAGTGTCTCATTCACACTTTTTGCTCTCTGACACTGGAGGCATTTAGAATTATCACCTTGAATTTCTCTGAGGAGTTACTCTTCTGTTTGATTCTGTGCAATGAAAACCTCTTTTTAGAGTTTTCTTCCTCCAATCTCACACTCCTGAAAAATCAATTATGCTTATTAAAGTTGACTATAATCTTGGTCTAAAATTAAATTCTCCTTTGTCTTCTGTGATTGTTTTTGATTTGTGTCTCTTTCATCACACATTAAAAATGCCTTTGAGAGGATCCTTCTTGTTCACATTTCTTGTGCATACTTAGGTTATTCTTCTTCAAAGTCATATTTTTAGTGCCTTTGAGGGACAAAACTAGGACTCTAATGACTATATGTTGTGATAAAGCACATATTCAAGGTCCAGAAGTTCATTGCAATTTTCTCCTTGGATTTTGTTACTAAATTGAGGAATGTAAGGTTGTACTAAACCATTTGCTTGCAGAGTTTGTTTTTACTGGGTTTAATACAGCTGCTGTTGATGAGCATAGACCAATATTAAATCTATGTTAATGGAAATATCCTTTTGAAACAAATAAATCTTCATAAGCAATTTTCTGGTTATATTCAAGCTTTCACATAAACCACAAAGAAATCCAAGAATAAGGTTTAGGTTAGATATGGGGTTTGATTAAGGAAGGGTTATAAAGAATTTGAATTCTCACATGAAAAGTCCATTAATGTAGTGGCAAGTTACTTTCATTGACATATATATAGAACTGGAATGGTTTATAAATTAATTTTTGAACCTACCAAAGAGTATTTACATGAAAATTCATCTTTCCCCTAACACTGGGGTCCTTGGTAGAGATGTTAAAATTCACATTTTTCTACTAAAGAATAACTGTCACAGAAGAAGATAGGAACAGCTTTTTTAAGTCCAACAAAATGTCAGTATCCTGTCTCCAGCAGTGCTTGGCTCTGTGTGTGCCAGTAATGATTGTGTGCAGGGGAAGAATGCAAACCCTGTGTAAGTGTGGAGGGGCCTTTCTCAGTTCTGGAACAGTCCTTCCAGAAGTTGTCTCTGCATCATCCCAACCTGAAAGAACGGTCTACGAACACCTCCAGCTTCTTGGAAAGTTCCTAGGACTTTTTTTTGAAAATAACAGAATGAATCTTTTCCACATAGAGTATAAGAGGCTCTTGATAACCAATTTCAGCTTCTTGACTATTCAAAGGACATGTAGGGTTAAAATATGATGATGATGATGATGATGATGATGAGGGTGATGATGGTCATAATGATGATGAAATAGTTGATAAACAAAATTCCATTTGTTTTTAATTAAATCACAGTACTAATACAATTACCACTAATTATGATCAAGGAGAAGTCTTTAATATATATCAGACTGGTCAATTTTATATCTTCTTCCCTCCCTCCTTTACTTTCTCGTGCTTATAAGAGAAACACAAGGACTTTAATTCAGGGCGACATTTCTGGTTTTGTAAAGTAACTTGTCCATATTATGCTGTAATTAGTCTACCTATTTCCTACCCTAAAAAGAATATAAATATTTCCAACTACAATTAGAAAACTGAAATCAGTTTTCACTGATTTTCTCACACACTCTTTATCCTTTTATTTCAGCACTTTCTTTCTCTTGCTAATAGAAGCTAGCATTTATTTTAAAGGATGCTAGCAGATGTGCAGATTATTCTTCAAAACTTCCTGTTCCTGTTCAGTTGACAGATTTTTGTTACCATTTCAGATATTGGCACACTTTATTTATGAAGATAGCTTTCCTATCTGTGTCAATGCCAACAGAGAAGTAGCTGTTTTATCCTTTCTACATAAGATGTGACAGTCACAATGCTCTGAAGCTTCCACAGGTACAGTTTGCAGTTTATTGATGCCTCACTATATTAGGAAGACCAAATAATAAAATTTAGTAACGTATATGAAGAGCACTCTCTCATGTGTTTTCAGAAATTATTTTAAAAGATTAGTCACATAATGTTCAGACAATGTGTTTTTTAAACATCTTGCTTTTCAGATCCCTTCTGATCCCTCTCCTGGCTATAAGACAGAATGAGAGTTGATTTTATGATGGTTTTTGTTTGTTTGTGTGTTTTTATTTTTAATCTGTTAACATATGTGGTATTATGTCTTTCCCCTTCTTATTTTAAACCAGAATGGCTTGATGTTGAATACCAAGCTAATGGGAGCATTGATTAATTCAGCTGAATAAATCACAAGAAGCTCCTATCAATGCCAATGTTGTCCATTAGTAAATAAATGGACAAAATTCAGGGTATTACTGTGCATTTTGGCAGTGTATGAATGCAGAGTGGCTCAGTGCTCTCCCTCACAGCAGAAGTTACATCAGTGGGTACACTTATCGTGCAATGTATTGAAAGAAAAATTTTGTGCTTTTTTTTTTTTAATAAACATTATTCAATGCTAAAATCAGCACTGACAAATAGTTAAAGCTACACTAGGGCTTGCAAAAAGTATTAGTTCTCCCCTCTGCAAAAACCTTGCTATGTGGCACACAGCGTTTGTCTTGTAAGAGTGACTTCTTTACTTTTTTCTGACAAAAATTACTTTCCTTAAGAAAATAGATCTACTTTGTGGCAATACATATGTCTTATAAGATAAAACGTCTTTGAGGAGATATTTTCATTTTCTCAAGTTTTAAACACTCTGCCTGCTTCTTTCCTTGTTCTTTGGTAAAGGAATAGATAAAAGGCCTTGATGAAAAGCTAAAGGATACTTGAAGAATATGCTAAATGATACTCATATAGGTTACCTGAAAAAAAACCCTAAACTTATAGAACAGACTTTATCATTACAAAAAAGTTGATGAAGTGAAATACTAGATTATTTCTCTTTAGATTTCTATTAATGCTTTGACTTTTTTTTTAAATTTGACTGCTATGTTATTTATGATAAAGGATAAATAAGAAGATAAAAGAAGATATAAATAGATACAAGGAAGATTTGAAATCAAAATTTTTTAGCAAAAATGTGTGAAATTACTGAAAGTACTGATAAGTCCTTAATAACTAAGTACTCATCTCAAACAACTGTTTGAGACTGGAAGATTTGTCAGGAGAATGAGTAAATAAATACGATATATCATCAGTAAGTGATCTATGAAAGAAAATATTATTTTTGCATGAAATGTTCGCCATTTGATTTAATAAAAGAATAACTATTTATATGTGTGGGAAGGAATGGGGAAAAGAAAACTTTGGTTGATAGGACATATACCATAACATTCCACAAAATTTATCAGCCATAACAGACACTAGTACTTAATTAATTTGAATATATAAACCAAGGTGAATTTATTTATCTTTCTCCATTAGCTAGAGTTGAGAATAAGGTTTGTCCTAGACAGCTACTGGGTATCTACTGAAAATCTAAAATGAGGCCAGATGTCTCTGGCCCTGTTAGACAAAGTGGAAACTACCATACTTTGTTTTTGTTGAAGTTCTTGAGAAATTTTAAGAGAGTTTTCCATAAATTTATGTATGAGTTTACACACAGCAAAAAGATGAGTAAGAGAACCCCAGTATACATAACAAGAACAGTATAATTTATTAGCCATATAGGGTAATACTAACAAAACAATGTATTTAGTTATGATTTGAGACTCCTCCCAAAAATGTCAATCACCATGTAAAGGTAAAATATGCAAGAAAGAAGATGCCTTATATTGCACAGTTATATCTTGTACTGAAAAATTGTTTCTGATGTACTGTGAAAATCTTAGAACCACCGACAGAAAAAGTATTTGAGAACATTGGGAGCATCCAGATTGACAAGTATATAAGTATGTTTTATTACTTCTTATATAATTCTTCAGTATAACATCCAAAACTGATATAAGAAATTATGTTTTTCCCACTTTTCTCAAATCTATCATGAGTATTTTGGCTTTCTTTTTTTTTTTCCCCTGATCCAATCAATCTTACAATTCTTTAAAGCATTTGTTTTTGCAGTATGGAAAGAAAAATTATGTAAATGCTGCTATGTTCATGGTGCTGGCTGGAGCAGTGAGTAAGGAAAAGCAGAGCTATTGCAGGCATCATGTAAGCATTTAGAAAACTGATTTTTGTGCTACGATATAGGAAGGAATGGGATGGTAGAAGGAAGACGTTAAGAAAGACAAATTTAACACCAAGGAGAGCTGAGAAATCCAAAGTAGGTGGATGAACTCAGAAAAGCTTATTGAGGTCTTTATGGAATTTTCCTTACATCACTGGAAAAGTACTGTGATGACAGCACTCTATGGAGAGCACAGTTGCAGCTGATCCCTATTGCCAGGGGGTTATGGATCTTGGTGAAAAATGCAGAGGGTCAAGATAGAGCATGAGTTTGAGTAAGCAGGTAGCCTGGCTTTTTTACAGCGAGGGGATAATACAAAGCAGCATCAAAACCAAATGACTGTCCTGAATTCCCAGGAATTTATTACCTTTCTTGGTGTACATTGGTCAGGAAAGCTGGTTCTGATTGTCTGTAAATGTTTAAATGTAATTTAAACATTTTATGTTACCTTTATGATTGCTGTTGACAGTGAAGGGCTGTTCTAAACCTCTGGATAACTAGAGCTATATGAGAATATTGGGACTCCTCTGTTGAGCTACCTGCCTGGACTTAGCTGTAGATATTAATATTGCATAAATCTGTTTGTGTTTTTGTAGATAAGGGAATAATTCTATCAGTCACTCTTACTGTAATAAAAAACAAATCATATAAAAACCAGCAACACAGCTCATTCCCTCATTCGGAATCTGTTGCATAACAAATTAATGGCAGTGTGCATGAATAATGAGAAACGCTTCGAACCTGGAGATTCATTTGTTTGGACAAACGTTGCTGACTGCACTGAAGTAGATTGCAACACTGGCATTATATTTGAGTCACTAAACCCAAATTAGCCACTGCTATTGCTGTTACTGCAGCTACTGCAGCAGATGAGCAGAGGTCAGTGATAGGTAAAGGACAAGTCCTACTATGTAAAAAATTTAAATTTTGTGCTATATGACAGTGAAGATCTTTCACTGGAAAAAAAAAAATCAAGAAATTTAATTGCTCAGTATCAGGAAGATAGGAGAAGAGTTAGCAATGAAACCCCAGCTTATTTACTGTGGATCTATTAAACCATAAAACCTCTCCAGAAAACTAGACTTTTATTTTTTTTCTGTCATCGCCTTTTGAGAACAAAGTACTGAAAAGAGAACTTTGTTGTAAACTGTTCTGCTTCTAAACCTGGATAGTAATCACCTCATTTTAGTCAGTAATTTGAAATTATAGCTAGTGGATATTCATATTTATTTCCTTTAAGGTGGTATGTTTCATGTTGAACTTCACCCACATCCAATATAAGAAAAGCATGATGCTACTTTTGCAAGGTTACAAAAAACCCAGAAGTCTCCCAAATCGATTAAAACTTTCCCGATACATATGAGATATATATATATGTATCTAAGATAAGACGAGATTTTTTTTTATTACTGCTATTCTATGACTACTACAGTATGTTTCTTGAATGTAAATTTATATGTGCAAATATTCTTTACCATTTAAAAAGCATACTTCAAAATGAAAAATATTCTCTCTGACACTTTCAGTCTCCTGTTCACAAATGTGGAGCATTGCATACCTTTGTAGGAAACTATGACCCTGATTTTTATCTCATTTATACATATAGAAACAGGTAATAGTACCTATGTGTAATCAGCTGATATATACTTGTATAAAAATGTCTAAGTGATAGGAGGATTCATGAATGTTTTTTGGAGGTATAAGTTAAAACAGGAAGAAAATAAATATGTCTTTGTATATGGACATGGCTGGTGCTTACCTTTATTATTAAGAATATTAAGAAAGAGTGAGAAGTAAAAGGAAAGGGAGTAAGAATCTCAGTTCTTTGAAAAAAAACTTTTTTATGCTTGGATTGCAATTTGTGAAAATGCAATTTGGAGTACGAAGTACGAATGTTGACTTTACTAGAAGTTCAGCAGGGCAGAAGAATTCAGTTCTCAATATTTCTAAATATCGATATTAACCATAGTATCATATTTTTTCATATTTTGGTCCTGTCTGTTGTTGTGCCTATAAGTGGGAGAACTCCTTGAGGGAGTTCTTGATCATAACCCTGACTGGATGCTCAGCTTCACAGAAACTACTTTCTGCTCCTGGAAGCGAACCGTTCTTGGCCATCTTGGCCACAACTACTGTTGTGCACATCAGCCCTGAAATCAAGTTTATCACAGAACAAATGTACTGAAGAAAGTTATGACAAGACAAAGCAACATCTTGTCTCTGACACATCATAGGAACATTTTGCAGAAATTGATATCATTAGTGCTGAGATGTGTATCAATGGAAGATTGAAAGGCAATTGGGTTATCAAATCTTCACTTCATAGCAATACAGTCATATACTTTTTTCAAGCTCTTTTTTCATTTCTGTCTCCAGCCACCTCCCTTTTTTTTCCCCAACTCTCTGTCTTTAATCTGTGTTTAGATGTGAAATATTGCAATTCATCCCAAGCTAGAATAGAATAGAACAGAATAAACCAGATCAGACTAGACTGGCCCTGGGTCTTTCCTCACATTCTTCTTGTAGATGGGAATAAAACTGGCTGGCTTCCAGCCAGCAGGGACCTCCCCAGACTCCCAAGATGACAGCAAGGGATCCCGCCACAACATCTGCTAGCTTCTTCAGAATTTCAGAAGAGCTTATTTAGGGTGATACCCAGAGGAAGCGCCAGAGACTGTGATCCCACAGCAGGACTATTGTCAGCGCACAAGTTCTGAGTCTTTACACACTGTGAGACTTTCCTTTGTCTTCTCATCTCTAAAGGGAAGGTATGCAAGTAGATGGGTGTGGAAAGAAAGGATTTATATTAGCCCAATTTGAATTGAATAGAAATCAAATAAGCTCTGGAGATTCAGTGTAAGGTACAGGCCACAATATCCTGATTTTTAAAAGTTCATACTTGTTAAAAGTCATTTAGACACAACACTATTGGAGATAATTGACTTTTGAAACATATTCAGATAATATATTTTATTTTTTAGCTGATCATAAGGTGGGGTCTTATTAATTCCTTCTTAATTTTGTTCTGTTATGAAATATGCATTATTGACAGACCCTTGAGCCTGTCTTTTAAACTGAGATTTAAGAGGAAGGCTCCAAGGGAAAGAAGACTTATGCTAAATACTCACCTCCTTGTCAGGTCCTTTTTAACTTCTGTATGCAATTTATTTAGCATTTAGATCCACTTTTTTCATGTTTCCCTTTACAATAAAAAAAGGAAAACTAACAGGCAGAAAGACTGAAACTGATGAAACAAAATCCTTATAAAAATAATACACTGTTAAGGCTTGCTTCTCTGGCTCAAGAGGAAATAAGCTACTTAAACACCTACTGTTAAAACTATGTGTTTAAATAATCCACTGGCCTATATTCAGAAAGAATAATTGCAATTGAAAGTGTCCAGACTCTCAGTCTTGTGAAAACCTAACCATGCAAAACTTTTAAAATCTTTTATGAATATTTCTCATTGTAGCAATCCATTTGAAAAAAAGATGTTAAAGCAATCCCCTGGGAGATATGTACTGAAGTGAGCAGACTTGTCACGGTAATGTGTTCACTTAAATTTTGATTTGATCACTTCTTCTTACAAAACAATTCAAGCAATTAAATTCTGTATTGTAAAAACTGTTGCTATGTTGCTTTCTCCCTTAATCTGTAGCTGAAAAAATATGTTGAATTCTGAAGGGGAGTTAGTTTTTCTGCAGAGTTAATAACTAGAGAACCATCATCTACATCATTGTTTATGAATGTTAAAAATGTAATAGCTATTCCAGATTGGCAATTTGATTGCTATAACTGTAATGCATTATAGTAATTCCAATTATCAATATTAATACCACCATGATTTTCTTTTTTTGCAGAACATGAATTAATTTTTTCACTTTCTCTTCTCTTTTAATATACAACAATATTGAAGGTTTTAATCTAAAACAATTCCTGTAAAATCAAAATTCATTTTATGAAAGCTTGCAGTGATTTTCAAAGAACTGTGAAATAATATGCAGTCTTCTCCTCTTGGGTCTATAAATTAAGTTGATAAAAAGAATTTAGATATCAGAATATGGAGAGATATGATCTTTCTCATTGTGGTCTCAAAATGATTACTAGCTAGGAGTACTAATAAACAAGAGCAATAATTACTAATTTTAAAAATAATATCTGAGTGGGTGGGTATTAATGAAATGTGTACAGGTATTCTTAACTTCAAAATAATCAAAAGTTTAAAAGGACAGGAAGCAGAAAATGTATGGAGTAGTATTAAGACCAATAAATCACAGAGGAACAGATTAATTAAAATTAATTTTAGGGAGCAAATTCATATATAAGAGGGCATTAACACCTTTCACGTGACACTGGTGGAGAGAAGTTTCTTGGTCAGAGCAGAATTTGATTCAGAAGTGGAGGTGTTGATCCCAGGTCACTCAAAATTTTGAGGTTTTGTTGGTTTGGGTTTTCTTACTTGTTAGGAAAAGAAATATATTTCTAATCAATGAAATTAAAAACTTTCTAATATAAAAACTGGTGAAAAAAGGTCAGAGTAATTGTACAGTAGATCTATGAGCAGCACTTGAATCCTTGTCAAAAGTCTGGTGGTTCTTATGCAGTTATTTTGCTAGTGTTAAACGAGATACTACTTCTGGCCAGTAAATAATGATAGTTTGTTCTTTTGAATGGTTAGTTCTACAAAATGAAAAGAATAAGCACAGTCTGAAAAAAAAAAGAGATATACTCATGTGAATACTAATTGGGCATTGCATGCAGAAGAAATAGATGATGAACCTTTGCCCCAGAGCACAATTCAGCAATCACAAAAGCTATTTTTTGCTAAAAAAAAATCAAGCCTGACAGAAAAGGTGAAAAAAATATTTGAATTGCTTTTAGAAGGAAAACGGAGAATTTGTGGAAACAATAGAATAAATCAGTAGGTTAGAATGCACACCATGGACGAGTGTAGGAAACATTTATCATGAAAATCTCATGCTGTAAATGGACAAGGATATGATCTGACGAAGAAGCAGAGGAAGAAGCAGTAGCATGCCCAGGGCTCATAAAAATAAGGTGCCATCTGCTAATTTAAAGCCTTTATCTTTAAATATTCTGAGTGTTTTCTACCCTTACACCCTTCTCACTGGCTTCTTCACAAATACAGGGAGAAAGAATATTTAAATATATCAAAAGAGCATGAGACATCTTATACAGGTGTGAGCCCAAGAAAAAGATGTTAACTTGTATGTCACAGGAGAAGAAAATCTCAAATATTCATCAGTTACTTCCCTAAAGAAAAAAAAATTTTTTGTTTTGTTTTGTTTTGTTTTGGTTTGGTTCGGTTTGTTTTTTTTTTTTAGAGAGAAAACAAGGTAAGATACCTACTGGAAAAATGTAGGAATATCCTGATTAAATAGATTTATATGCCTTATATTTAACACACTTACCAATCTCATGTTGACATTAGACAAATGATGCTAATGCAATATTTAATTTTTTTATTGCCAATGGTTAGAGTAACATCAGGCCAAAACTGTCATATTTAAAGGTATTCTCAGGATGAAACTACTTGTGCCTGAATTTTTCTGGAAAGATCAGTGGAGTTGCTAAAGTCTTGACATCAATTTGGGACAAATATTAAAAGACAGGATATTCCAAGACAAAAAAAAAAACAACAACAAAATTACTTATCTGTAATTGAAAAATATAGAAGATGGGATTTCTGGGGAGATGTTTAAATGGTCAGCATAAAGTTATCATTTAAAAAATCTTAAAGGAGTTGACATTGATACAATTAATAAAGAATTGAGGGAGGTTAATACATTTAACACTAGGGAATATTGTTTTAATGAAGCCAGCTATTTTTGAATAAATTTGGTATTGCTTTTGATAAGATTACATGTGGAGCTGATTAAAGAACCATATTGACATAGTGAATTTACTGTTGTAAAATATTTGGTTTAATTAAACATAATGAAAATTAGTACTGTACCAAATCAGTGTATTCCATATTGAAGGGATTAAAGAGGGGCAAACTGATAAACCCCACAGAAAACTGTAACATAATGTTAGAGGACAGGCTCTAGTAAAAAAATCTGCAGAGATCCTGTTTGTGGCTGAATCCTATTTCTCATTTCAATCAGTGTGGTCACCATTGTGAAATAGTTACACTTGGACAAAGACACAGGTTTGCAAGCCTGCCTTCTCGATACTCACTTTGGACTCTAGCCAGTGTTTCTGAGCGTTCAGGACATGATCCACTTTTGTCTTGTGTCTGAAGCCTACTGAGAACCAAAGCACAAAGGAGCATCACCACTGAAGGCATTTGGAGCAGTATCCTGCCCTACAGCTGTGAGTGTCCCTACAGGGATTCTGATTGCTCCTGGCTCCCATGGCACCATGCAGTAGTTACCCAAGTCGGCCATTTGAGACTTCTGAAGTAATTGTCCAAATGAAAGAAAGCATGGCATACCCATAGCAGGTGCAAGGGGACAGGGGAGTGAACAACAAAATCAAAAAGGGAGAAAGCTTGTAGGTTAAGATAAACCAATTCAATAGGCCAAGTAAAGATCAAAAAAACAGCTGACATGAAGAAATCTCTCACCACCTGCCTCAAGAGGACTGATGTCAAGCCAGACTCTGAGTAATGGCCACCCTGAAAGCTAAAGTTCCCCATTTCTTCTTTCTCTAATTCAGTCTTTTATTTCTGATGTCATAAGGTATGGGATACCTCTCTGCACAGTTTGCATTAGCTATCACAGGTCTGTATCGTCATAACTTCTTTCCCTCCCCCAGTTTACTTGCTGGGAGAGAGAGTGGGAAAAAAGAGAACACGTCAGCAATGTGCAAGGACTGTTTGGTAACAGCCAGAACATCTGTGTGCTGTCAGCGCCGTTTTAGCCCCAAATCTGAAACACAACACTGTACATGCTCCTGAGAAGAAACCTGCCTCCATCGCAGCCAAAGGTAGTACAGAAAAGAAACACCTTAGAGTTATCATGACACAGAACACCCCTTATTCCTTACATCTACCCACCAGCTGATCCAAGCACAGCAACAACACAAGGAAGTTTGTAAGACACCATGGTGTAGTGAATGCAGGGCATCAACATCAGCTCATCTAAACTGTTACATTACTTACCATATGGTCTGCAAAATACTTAATATGTTCATGCCAAAACAGTGATTCATGTATGCTATGTCTACCACTGTAAATTTGGTTACCTTTCCTGCATCCTCCCAGAAATGCTAAATACTGAGGGCGGGCAGTTTATTTACTGTTCCGTCTTGACACAAAGTCACCGCAGGTCGATGACCTCCTGCTCCTCTTACATCTCCTGCTACAAGATCCACTTGTGCAAGGTGGTGTATCAGATAACAGTGATGCTTCACTCTTGCTGGCTGCAACAGAACGAGAAGTTGAATGTTTTTCTGGGAATACTAAAGTTAAAAAGTTGGTGAAAAAATCACCACTTGAGGAGCAAACCATTACTTTTCCTCTTTCAGAAGCTTCAGTGTATGAGGTGAGTGGTGAGCAGGACTCTAATACTGCACCATATCCTCCTCCACTCAGACTTAATAAATAAACAGAAATAAATAAACAGCTTGAGAACAGTGAAGAGATCCACAGGCAGCTACAAGTTGATATGTCTCGCCAGAGATACAATGAAATGCATGTTCTGATTATTTTATCTTCTCTTGCAAACATATGAAGTGATGAGCAATATTTCTTATTATTTTATTGTAAATCCATCTTTCTGCACTACTTCATGTGCTTTAGTGCAGAGCTAAGTCCTCATAGCTACCATTTTGATTGACCAGAAAAGATCAAGTCAAATGATGTAGAGGATGGGAGCTATCTTGCCTTATTTTAGATCTGTACAAGTCTGGGTTTTGACAGATGCTCTACGCTCCCTTGAGAGCTGATGAAGAAATATGCTCCTGGTGCAGTTCACCTGATCTATTTTAGATACCAGTTTTTATGAAATTAGGCACTGAACTTATGAAACTTAGGAACTCAAACTGGGAAATCAGAGTGACACCATAACCATGCCACCTGGTATGTTGCACCTTTGCAACACTCTACAAAATACAGTGTTGCAAAAAATAAATTACCAGTTTCAACCAATATTTACTAAGAATTATCAAATATTAGTTGTTTTTAATAATACATTTTTGGATAACCATTCTATTTTGGATATATTAAGAAAACATAAAAGGGTTTAATGTAAGAAAGTGACTTCATCCTGCTACAATATGGTCTTGTGTGTTATGTTTTGTCTGATGATGTGCTGTATCCAAATCTATAGCCTATTGTGTATTAAATTTTTTTCAAATTTATTAAAGTCTGGCATCTGTTGTAACCAGAAATCTCTAAATATCTATGGATTTCAAATTATCTTATTTTAAACATATTACAGTCTCATAATATTGATGAACAATGCTGGACATGGTAATTCTGAGGTATTAAGGAATCTTAGTGGTCATTAATTAAGCTAGATGAAAACAGACTATATACAAGATTCTTACAGCACATTCATCTCAGAAGCAAATCAACATACGTATAATTTATTGTTTATATTATAAGGCGCCTCCTATTTACTCCTGTGGGACAGATCATGGCTTTGGGGAAGTAGAGAGAGGCAGAGAGGAAAAAACAGCTATTGGGTACTACAGTGTTGTTGAGGCAGATCAATATTATATAAACATTTCAGAATCCAAGTAGTTTCTTCAGGTTATGAAAATAGGTTGCAATGTTGAGATGGTTAGACAGGTGGCAAACTGAGACTACAGTTTTATGCCAAAAATGTATCTAGTTACACAGTTAGTTCTGCTACTGTCTAGTTACTATCATACTTTCTGCTCTTCTCTTCAGCCCATTCAGGATATCCATGTACAAGCCTTGTTTTTGGGCAGTGGGTGTTCCTTAATACATGTTTGTTCAGCCACTACTGTGAAGCAATATTAATCTCTACAAGGGTGCTCACATTTTAATAGGTGCTAATATTATACTAATAATAAGAATAACGAACTAAAAAATTTCCACAGGGTTGATTTAAATTGTTTGTAAATCAACAGTTTTTCCCTCTCTCTTCTTAAAATTGATGAAGTCATAGAAAGTCTCTAAAATGAATTTGTGTTCTCAGATATAAAGTGCCTGTTAGGCATTTTATAGAGCTGACAGAGTTTTAAAAAGCTTCAGAAGCAAGTCAGCTTGCTCATATTTATTTTGAAAATGCACTCCACACTCACAGACTTAGAGGGAGCTTAATTACAATCAGTGGAATAATTAAGTTGAGGGAAATGTGCAATGGAGAACAGAAATGAATAGGAAACATATTCACAAGTGTACCTTTGGGCAAACGCATTATAGGCACAATATTGTCATTATGTCTCTCAAATCACATCATTATTTGCTCTGGTGTATGTGTGGGAAGCAGCCTAGATTGTACATGGTTTTTACATTCATACTCTGATCCATATTTAAACATTTTACAAATGGTGTACTGTAGCAACACTAGCCTTCACTTGGCATACGAGTAATTAGGTGTACATTCCACAATGCATTCCTAAATATAAAAAAGCACTGCTATCTAAAATGCTCTGATTCTCTCCTTCCCTCTCACACTCCTCATATTTGAGGAGTACTTATAACAGTTTGTTCACCAGAGTTTGACTCACAGGGAACAGCTCTCTGCAGATGTGTTATTTGCTGGTTCCAGTCTAGTTGCACTACCCAATTGCCACTGTTTCAGTGACCACAGCTCTCTGATAAATAAAATGCACACCCAGAAAAGGTCTCCTAGAACAGGTAGTTTCAGAGAGTGAAATGGTCTTAGAAAGCCTTATCATGCTCTTTTTAAATTCTGAATTCTTATCTCTTGGTGCACCTTGCAGTGCCAAAGCCATAAGTCCTATAACGGGAAACCTGCTTTTTATCTCTTATCCTAGCATTTGCCATGATAGACATTGAAGAGGGAGGGAGAAAAAAGAAACAACAACAACAACACAAAATTCTGAACCACATTTTCAGGTTACAATTAGAGATGTTAAATGCTTTAAAGTGGTCACCAGTGTGCACAGAATTCTATCTTTGGGTTAATACTGTCTTTTGTAAAAATACACAGAAAAAAATGTTTGATATCTTTGCATTCAAAAGCAGAAATTCCTGTATTAAGGAAAAAAGTTCCTTCAACGTTAGGAAGCTGATTTCAGAAAATTTAGTCCAGAACATTTTGGCCCAAGGATCATGCCAAACTTTTAAATTTCCTTTTCAATAAGACAGGAAATTGATCATAGATGCTATACCTATATACAAGAATATAAAGGAGATGAAAATCTTGCAAATATTCATATTGACTTTTTACATTCTAGTGATTAAATAGAGCAAGATGTGCTAATTACTCTTGAATCTTTAACGGGGCAACTTGTTGATGCATGGGGTCTTCATTGGAAAAATGCAATATGCTCTCTATTACTCTGCCTGAGTTCACGAATAAAAAAGATTTGGGTTCTGAAGTGAAGGTAATGTAAATGATCAGCTGTTTTTGCATGGTAAAAATGATCAAATAATAACATATAAAAACACACTATTGATGTTAGTAACTACCTGAAATGTAGAGATAATTTTTCCCAGAAACCAAATGTTCATGTTGAACTCTGAGGCATCAAACACTGCATAAAAAATACCGCAGACAACACAATAAGGAAGGAATTTGGATGAGAAAAAGAAAAACAGAACTTATTTTTAGGTTTCCCTTCAAATTTAATGCCAAATTTCGCTGGGGTGGAACTTAACCCCAGTTCAAATTAACTTTTGGAGATTGCTAATAATGCACCTGTAGCTAGCAAGGTGGATGGGACCTGTGAGGAGGCACCTGGGCTTCCTGCAGCTTCTAGAGAGTTTGGAAATTTCTATTGCTCATTTTATCTCCTATCACCACAGAACCTCACTTGGTTTCATACTCTCTTCTACTTGCACCTTCCTATTCTGCCACATCCTCTACTTAGAAGCAGCATAAATGTTCCTGTATGGGTATGGACACTATAGGCCTACTATATGTGTTATATGTGTCTATATGGAGATTTATGACCTTCATTATGAGTATGATTTGTGGACAAAGGCTGCAAAAATCACTGGGAGCGAACAAGGAATGGGAAGACAAGCAATGGGAAACATATAGACACAGGGACAAAAAAATGGGAAGAAGAAGGCTGAACCTTGTTTCATTTTGAAGGAAGGTAACAAGAAACCTCATGTCAAAAATATTTAATGACAACAAGCAGTTTAGAGGAGGAAAACCATTAGTTTATTTTTACCCAAGTGAGTAATCCATGGTTAGAAAATCTCACAACAAGTTTAGAAACTGGCAAACTCAAGGTGGCTGGATGGAAAAAAATAAGGTTTTTTTCCACACAAAGAGCAGTCTATTGATCTAATTCCTGCATGCTACTACTGACACTTTGGATTTTAGCTGAGCTCTTAAATACGCCTTTTCAGTAGCTAACAAAATTACCAAGATCTACAATAGGAAGAACAGTAAACTTTAACAGAGGTTTTCATTGATTGCAATCTCACTTACTTCAAGGCATAAACCTGCCTTTAGACAGTGAGGGCTGCAATAATCTTACTCCAGTAATTTTAAAGACACATTATTTTGGGACCGTCTTGTGCATATCTGCTGAAACATCTAATGTCTGTTATCAAAAGACAGGGTAATGGACTGTGGGAGTACTGACCACAAAACTTCCTGTATGTGCTTTTATGAGACACTGCAACAGAGAGGAACCTGGGGTTTATGCTTTTCCTAATTATCTCTGAAATTAATGTGGCAACAATTTGCACAGCCTCTCAATACAGGTGTGATGCAAGGGAATGTGTTTGGAAGACAGCATTATAACCTTTCCCTGTGATAGGCTCTGGCAGAGCTTCTAATCCATCAAAGCAGCTGGCTGAAAGTGTGTGCTCCCAGCTGCTCCTTTGAGTCACTGTATTTTCCAGTGTCATGTGGGAGCAATCTGTCAGAGCAACCATGTCATAAAAACACCACAGAGCCAGAGTCTGCCAGTTTGATAAAAGCTGCAATAGGATTGACTAACATGCTGACACAACAAACTTAATATCACTTGAAGAGCTTAGGAAAAAGCAGAAAGCAGGGGAAGAAGCCAGAAAAAAAGTAACTTTACTGAAGAGAAAGAAAGTGTGTAACGTAACCCAGCCTTTAAAAAGTAATATCATTTTAGGTGATATACTCCTATAAATTCTCAAATTTTTTTATCTGGAGTTCAATAGTTATTTGAACCCCATCTTTTCTTTGTTGAGTTTCTACCTCTGCCTGCATTACAAACATTATTTCTGACTGCATGGTACCTGCAGTGAAGAATGCAGGTGGCCTTCAGGAATGCTCTTTTGTCAAGATCCTCTACTGCACACGGAAATGCTGGTGAGAATCATTAGTGATCCTGGATCCCTACATGACACTGCAGTGTATTCTTCTCATGAGTTCTGGAGAGCTAATGAGCTCTGTCACCCCTGAATGAACTAAAAAGCAGGAATGACTTACTGGAAAGCAAACAGATTGGGGTAAGGGGAGTGAAATGAAATAGAACCAAGTGAGTGACCTTTGAAAATTGATGTGCTGGTTTGAAATTTCCCAGGTAAAAGATACAGTCAAATTACTAAATCTTGTTCTCACATGAAGCAGGATGGTCAATTTGTTTGGTCAAATTTAATAAATGTTAGAGTCTTAGGAAGCTTCTGGGCAAAGGGATTGGAGGTGACATCAAACCTGGTAATAAAGTTACCCAGAGTACAATCAGTGGCAATTTAGCAATTAGCTCTGTCAGCAGCTCTGTAAGATCAGTAACAAATCATAAGTTTTTAACTAGCCAATGTAATAAAAGTATTTAACAGAGAAGGGAAAGTAATAGAGGCGATAAATGTGTTTAAGCATAGAATATTGCCTTCTTATGACAATTACTTGATCTGGAGAAAAAATGTATTTTATCATATTTGATATTCTTAATAAGACAGAATATTAATATTCTGCCAGGTTAAGAAATATTTGGGTTTTTTTACTTTCCTCAAATCTCATAGATCATGACACTGTTGGTTTCAGGTTGGGAATGAAGAAGTTATGCAAATTGAACAAACATAAGACTGGATGTTAGAGTGGAAATAGAAACGATTACTATAGGCTGAGAAATACAGCAAAGCATGGAGAACAGAGATAAAGCAATAGGGAAGGGCAATTCTGTTCACAAGAAATAAGTCCCAGCCTTTGCTGTAAAAGTACAATTTAGGTGAGCAAGTCTGAAAAGAAGGGAGGTGAGCTTGGTAATCACCATCTTGTAAGCCCAAACTTGTCAAGTAGTATGATATGCAGCATAGCCACCAGAGATCTAAGATAGTAATGTCACAAAGCAGGGTATTCACAACTTCAAAATGTCGGCATCTAGATGAAACACTGAAATGAACCACCTAAACACCTCACAGTTCATGGAAAACGTAGCAATCTACAGCACTTGAGCTGAGGGGCCACCTTTTGCCACTGACTATACAGACTAGCTGAAGTTAGATGTGTGAATACCTCCTGAAGTGCCTCATTGCAGCATACACCAGGAATACACCTGGCTGCAAGGTAAGGGCATTGCAGGGCATCAATTATGTACTTTACCAGCACATGAACCTCTTCCTGCAAAGTGGTATTTATATGTAATAGTCACTGATTGCTCTCAGACTACCCTGAGGTTATGCACAGCTGTAATGGAAAGGTGCTTATATGCCATAAAAAGTCAGGTTAAGACTCACAGCAGTTTTTTGGGTTGTCCGTTCAGTGCCTATGAGGTTATAGCAGAAGGGAAGGGGGAATCTCCATCTTTTGAGATCTCTAAAAATGGACGGGCCTACAGTGAAGGAAAATCTTGTGCTGGGCAGAGGCTGAGAGGACTGCATGATATGAGTCCATCTCTGACTTGCACAGTTACAGACATGTCCCACTCTTCTTGCAGGAAAGGGCTTGAGTTTTTACTTCTTCAATGTATTACTTGTCCTTTGAAAGATTTACAAAACAGCAATCACAAAAAAGAGAATGAATATATAGAAAAAGGATTAATATATAGGAGAAGGATTAAGAGGAAAAAATAATTGAAGCAGCATGTACCAATATTGCAAAGCACACTAAGAGTAATATCTGTGGTGGTAGACTTGTCCAACACAAAAATAATCACCAGCATCATCTAACTGGTATAGTACCACTATTTGCTCACATCGTTCTCTCTCCCCCCTTCTCCAGTCAATCTAGCTCAGTTCAGTGGCAAAACCCATAGAAATTTCCACTGTGTTTTAAATCACTGAAGTGGTAAATAATAGATATATAAGAACTCAAATTGTTACAAAATAATTTGACGTAGCTCTTACCAGTGAGCTTGAAGTGATGGCTTTAGCAGTCTCACGAGATCTAAACAACAGAACCACATAAGCACTTAGGAGTGAGCAATTGCTTGCCTGCTACAATTTGATTTGAAGCCGATCTAAAGGTGTAAGTAGCACAATTGGCATTGAATGCATGCAGGAATATCCATCAGTCTCTTTGCTCCTTGAAGGGTTAATTCCAACAGCAGAGATGCATAAAAAATAGTTTTGGTTTTTTTCAGGTGCTTGATTTCGTAGAAAAATATCAATGGAAACACAGTCTGTCTGAATGCGCTGTATTTGAGCTATGAAAACTCCTTCCTTCCTTCCTTCCTTCCTTCTCTCC